>OY282601.1:23156133-23672857 GCA_958298965.1 Chrysolina haemoptera | reverse complement strand
CTAACCTAACCTAACCTAACCTAACCTAACCTAACCTAACCTAACCTAACCTAACCTAACCTAACCTAACCTAACCTAACCTAACCTAACCTAACCTAACCTAACCTAACCTAACCTAACCTAACCTAACCTAACCTAACCTAACCTAACCTAACCTAACCTAACCTAACCTAACCTAACCTAACCTAACCTAACCTAACCTAACCTAACCTAACCTAACCTAACCTAACCTAACCTAACCTAACCTAACCTAACCTAACCTAACCTAACCTAACCTAACCTAACCTAACCTAACCTAACCTAACCTAACCTAACCTAACCTAACCTAACCTAACCTAACCTAACCTAACCTAACCTAACCTAACCTAACCTAACCTAACCTAACCTAACCTAACCTAACCTAACCTAACCTAACCTAACCTAACCTAACCTAACCTAACCTAACCTAACCTAACCTAACCTAACCTAACCTAACCTAACCTAACCTAACCTAACCTAACCTAACCTAACCTAACCTAACCTAACCTAACCTAACCTAACCTAACCTAACCTAACCTAACCTAACCTAACCTAACCTAACCTAACCTAACCTAACCTAACCTAACCTAACCTAACCTAACCTAACCTAACCTAACCTAACCTAACCTAACCTAACCTAACCTAACCTAACCTAACCTAACCTAACCTAACCTAACCTAACCTAACCTAACCTAACCTAACCTAACCTAACCTAACCTAACCTAACCTAACCTAACCTAACCTAACCTAACCTAACCTAACCTAACCTAACCTAACCTAACCTAACCTAACCTAACCTAACCTAACCTAACCTAACCTAACCTAACCTAACCTAACCTAACCTAACCTAACCTAACCTAACCTAACCTAACCTAACCTAACCTAACCTAACCTAACCTAACCTAACCTAACCTAACCTAACCTAACCTAACCTAACCTAACCTAACCTAACCTAACCTAACCTAACCTAACCTAACCTAACCTAACCTAAACCTTTTTTTTTTTTTTTTTTTTTTTCTGGTGGGGTGGAAATCCTGCATAGGACACTGACCGCTTGGTATCCATCACGAGTCAGTAGTGTCAGACTCCTACTGACTAAAACCACCCCTAACCCTCTCCTATACCTGGGACGTGTCTAACTAAAGATTTCGCTTCAGGCATAGGCGGTTTCCTGCTGGTCTCTCTGTTTCTCTGTCTGTTTAGCAGTTTAGCCGTTTGAGTTCGTCAACGCCCTTCCCTCTGAAGATTTCTCTCCTCTCTCTCTTTCTGCTCCATAACTTTCCGTAAGAATTTTGCTCCGGCGTTCCAATTTTCCCTTGTCATGAGCATATTTTGAACCAGGTTTTCTGGAGTTGCCGCGACGCCTAGAAGCTGTTCCAGGTGGAACCTCTCCTCTTGCCATCTGGGGCAAGAGAACAGGGTATGCTCAGGGTCGTCTCTTTCCCCGCAGTAAATGCACTCTTCATCCTCCGTCTTGCCTATCCTGAAGGTGTAGGTTCTGAAGGCGCCGTGCCCACTCAGGGCCTGTGTGATGTGATAGTTAGACTTCCGGTAGGTGCTATTTAGCCACGGCTCTAGTCTTGGTATGAGCCTTTTCGTCCATTGGGAGTTACTTTCGTTTGATTGCCATCTGCGTTGCCAATTAATGATCGTATTTAATCTCTCCTCCTTTTTGGTCACGTTACTTGCTTCCGGCCTCTCTGCCAGGGTGATCCTTTCTTGCACTAGAAGGTCTAAAGGGGGTACTGCGGTGATCACACAGAGCGCCTCCGCTGCTACTGTGCGATATGCCATTGCAACCCTCAAGAGCATCTTTCTTTGCGTAGATTCGAACATCTTTTTGTACTTTTTGACTCTCATCACGACGCCCCAGACGGGGGCTGCGTATAGCAGAACAGACTGCGTCACTCCATACAATACCCTCCTTTTGTGTTCCCCTGGTCCTCTTATATTTGGGAGGATCCTGACTAGAGCCGCGACTTGTTTATTGGCCTTGCTAACCACGTTCCTAGCGTGTTCGTTGTAGATCAACTTGTCGTCAAGCCAGACCCCAAGGTATTTAACATACTTTTTAGGAGTGATGACTGTATTTCCCAATGTGAATCTAATGTCCTCTCTTTTCCTTGGGCCCTTCAATATGATGGCCTCTGTCTTCTCGGGGGCTATGTCTAGACCAGTGTCGGACATCCATTTCTTGACCAGTTCCAGGCATTCGTTACCTTTGTCCATCAGGGTTTGTTTATCCCTGGCCGTGATTACAATTGCCAGGTCGTCCGCATATGCTGCCGAGTAGCAGCCTATCGGAAGGTTCATTTTAATTACATCATCGTATAGCACGTTCCACAGGGTCGGTCCTAGGACCGAGCCCTGCGGGACTCCTTGGGTCATCCTCTGGGAGTATGTCCCACTTCTCAAGCTCCTGTCGGTCAGGTATGCGTCGACCAGCTTTAAAAGGTAACCCGCTATCCTCAAACCCTTCAGTGTTTTAAGTATTTTCCCCCACTTTGCTGTGTTGAAGGCATTCCTAACGTCTATCAGCACAACCGATCCCCAAGTGATGTTTCTTCCTGTTGCCCTCTGGATTACATATCTGATGGCATCAACCGTGGACTTCCCTGATCTGAAACCGAATTGGGTTGCCGAAATCCCCCGATGCTCGGTTAGTTCTGCCTCCAGCCTGTTCTTAATCAGGTGCTCATAAAGCTTTCCAAAGCCGTCCAACAGACAAATGGGCCTGTACTTCTCGTCCTCCGGATTGCCCTTCGGGATCAGGGCTACATTTGCTGCCTTCCATCTCTCAGGGAAAAGGCATTCGGTGACCTGTCTGTTCATGATGTCTAGTATAACTTCGGGGATGGCTGCTGCTGCTATCCTAATAGACTCCGGGAGTATACCGTCTGGGCCTGGTGCCTTTTTCTCTTTTATCTTCCCTGTTGCGGCCTCTAGTTCCATCATGGTGAAAAGGGGGGGTTGTGTTTGGCTGTCTGCAACCGGGTCTCTAATTTCCACGTGGAGTGGGAATAGTGTCTCAATCTTGGTGGCCTTGACCTGGTGGTCCAGTTCGTAGGGGGTTCTCAGCTGTTTCAGTCCATCCATCACTATTTTATATCCCTGCCCCCATGGGTCCTCATCAAGTGCGTCACACAGTAGTCTCCACTGTTCCTTTTTGGATTTTTTAATCTCGTTCCCCATTTCCCTCCTGCAGTTTTTGTAGGTGATTTCTTTCGCCGGAATGGTGATGTCAAATGGACGACGTTTCCTTGCCCTCTGGAGGTTTCTCCTGAGCTTATTGCACTCCGTTTTCAGTGCTTCTATGGCCTCGTTCCACCATATCGGGCGCGCTCTTTGTCTCCCAGATTTGGTTCGGGAGCTGGACTTCTGTGCCTCCTTGACTGCCACGGTGAGGTAGTCCAGGGAGTTTATACTGTGTCTCATCAGTTGGAGGCTTCCGGCGAGAGCCTTTCTGTCCAGGTAGGTCTTGTTTATTTCTCCGTACCATTTCCTTTTGTTAGTTGAGGCAATGTTGAAACGTATATGTTTATGCAGGCTCAGAGTTTCGCCTGCCAGGACGTGCCAATTCCTTATCTTCTGTGCTATTTGTGGGGTTGCCAAAGTAATGTCAATTATCGAATGTTGTTCTCTTCTCTCGAAGGTGGGCGTTGAGCCTTCATTTAGGACGACGAGATTCAGGGACTGTATCCACTCGGATAGGTAGTCTCCTCTTCTGTCTGTTGTGTCGGAGTTCCACAAAGACGATTTAGAGTTGAAGTCGCCAGCAATGACGGCCTCCGTACCACCAGTTCGAACATGGTCGAAGATTGTATCCACGTACGTTTCAAATTCTGTCTGAGAGACGTTTGGTGAGACGTAGCAATTGTACAGGGACCAAGTGCCCAGATTGATACATACGAAGCCCGTACCTGAGGTATGTCCGATAACGCCCACTGCTCGGTTCCTGCACCAAGTGGCGGTGTTGGTATATTTATCCTTTATCCATCTAGGGTCCTTATCAATGAGCTTTTTATTCGGTTCCTGCACAATCACTACGTCTGCGTCATTCTCTTCGGCGACCCTCAGGAGGAGATTATGTGCGTTTCTCCGCCTGTCGGTGTTAATTTGTAAAATTACCAGCTCCGTGACGACACGGGCGCTTCCTGGGGGCTGCTGTCTGTTGGTGGGCCTGTTATTGCCGTTCTAGTTTGAGTAGCTCCGCTTCTCGCTTTTTCTCTAGCTCTGGCCCTTTGAAGGGCTTCCCTGAAGGCTGGGCATTTTTGTGTGCCAACTCTATGTCCAACCTCGTTACAAATCGGACATGATTCTTCGTCCTTGCAGTCCTTGGCGCTATGACCTTCCTTGCCGCAGTTGTAACATGTATTGTTTCTGTCTGGGCCTGTACACTTCTCGCTGCTGTGATTATATTCCCAGCATTTAGAGCATTTAGGTACGTAGACACGCTTTTCCACTTTACAACGGGCTAATCCGATTCTTATACTCTCCTTTTTGACCAGAGACGTTGCGGCGCTCCGTGGGAGGGTAATAATGGCCGCGGCGGTGTCGTCGGAGGAGACTCTCGCAACCTAACCTAACCTAACCTAACCTAACCTAACCTAACCTAACCTAACCTAACCTAACCTAACCTAACCTAACCTAACCTAACCTAACCTAACCTAACCTAACCTAACCTAACCTAACCTAACCTAACCTAACCTAACCTAACCTAACCTAACCTAACCTAACCTAACCTAACCTAAACCATTATATGCAAAAATCTGGGAAAAAATGGTCCTTCGGGCCGGATTTCGAAAAAAAAATGGTCGTTCGGGACGGATTTTCTCCATAACTCGGTAACCGTTGGTCCTAGAGAGTAACTGAGGACGTTTTTGAATTCCTCTCGACGATATCTATCGATTACGACTATTTTCGAACCAAGGTTAGCGAATTTTTCACTCAGTTAAAAAATTGAAATCGTAATAACTCGGAAACCGTTGGTCCTAGAGAGTAACTGAGGACGTTTTTGGGTTCCTCTCGACGAGTTCCATCGATTGACACCATTTTAGACCCAAGGTTAGCGAATTTTTCACTTCGTGAAAAATTGAAATCGTCATATCTCGGGAACCGTTGGTCCTAGAGAGTAACTGAGGACATTTTTGGATTCCTCTCGACGAGTTCTATCGATTGACACCATTTTCGACCCAAGGTTAGCGAATTTTTCACTTTTTCCGTATCTCGAAAACGGCTCATAGAACTTGGACGAAACCTGTCTAGGAGTGTTTCTCGTCGTCTAAAACGTAAGAATAAACATTAAAAGAGGTATGTTAGTAGTTTTTTGGGTAATCTAACCTGGCTATCTAACCCAACTTCGATTTTTTTTTTTTCGTTTTTTTTTTTTCATTTTTCAACTTCAAATTGGCTGGGAAGGCTTCGGCCAGTTGACTCAGTCAATTTGGGTTGGAAGATAGTTTTGATCTAACCTAACCACGCTCATCTAACCCAACTTCGATTTCTTATTTGTCTTCGTTTTTCATTTTCCGACTTCGATTTGGCTCAGATAGGCCTCCGGCGAGTTGATTTAGAGAAATCATGTTGGATTAGAAGTTTAGATCTAACCTATCCTGACTATCTAACCCAACTTCGATTTATTGTTCGTTTTTGTTCGTTTTGTTTCGACTTCAAATTGACCCGGAAAGACTCGGCCAGTTGATTCAGTCAATTCGGGTTGGATTAGATAGTTTTGATCTAACCTAACCTGGCGTATCTATCCAACTTCGATTTCTTATTTGTCTTCGTTTTTCATTTTCCGTCTTCAATTAGGCTCAGATAGGCTTCCGGCCACTTGATTTAGAAAAATTATGTTGGATTAGATAGTTTTGATCTAACCCAACCTGGCTTTTCTAACCTAACTTCGATTTATTGTTTGTTTTTGTTTTTTATTTTTCGACTTTTAATTGGCCCGGAGTCGGATCGGAGTCGGATCGGAATCGGAATCGGATCGGAGTCGGAGTCGGATCGGAGTCGAGTAGAGTAGATTGTAGTGTAGTGTAAGTGTAGTATAGTGTAGGATTAGATAATTTTTATCTAACCGATCCTGGCTTATCTAACCTTAATTCGATTTCTTATTCGTCTTCGTTTTTCATTTTCAGACTTCAATTTGTCTCATATACGCTACCGGTAAGTTAATATAGACAAATCGTTTTGATCTAACCTAACCTGGCTTGTCTAAACCAACTTCGATTTTTTATTTATTTTCGTTTTTCATTTTCCGACTTCAATTTGGCTCAGATAGGCCTCCGGCAAGTTGATTTAGAGAAATCTTGGATTAGATAGTCTTGATCTAACCCATCCTGGCTTATCTAACCCAACTTCGATTTTTTGTTGGTTTTTGTTTTTCATTATTTTTTCGACTTCAAATTGACCTGGATAGCCTCTCGGACAGTTGTTTCAGTCAATTCGGGTTGGGTTTGGCAAGCTGATTAGACAAATCGTTTTGGATGAGATAGTTTCGGTCAAACCTAACCAGGCTCATCTAAAACCTATCTTCCATTTTCAATTCGTCCTTGTTTTTCATTTTCCGACTTCAAATTGGCCCGGAGTCGGGTCGGAGTCGAGTCGAAGTTGTATCGGAGTCGGGTCGGAGTCGGATCGGAGTCGGATCGGAGTCGGGTCGGAGTCGTGTCGGAGTCGGATCGGATTCGGGTCGGAGTCGGATCGGATTCGGGTCGGAGTCGGGTCGGAGTCGGATCGGAGTCGAGTCGGAGTGGAGTCGGGTCGAGTTGGAGTCGAGTGTAGTGTAGTGCAGTGTAGTGTAGTCAGAGCAGTCCCAAAGCACAGTGCTGGTAAAAGTGCTCGAATCACTTTTGTGCTTTAAGCACTATGCTAATTCAGTGCTTAGTGATCCGAAGCATTTAACGAAATGGCTTAGTGCAGTTTTGGGTATTACTAAGCCTTTCCATATAAATTAATCTTGTCAAAACATGAAGTCGCGGCAGATGGCACCCCGCGTCATCACCCACCACAATTCAGTTTTCTTCGATGAGTACTGCGATTTCTGTGTGAACGTAGGTGTGTATGCATTTCTTATGCAGGGTCAACAAAGCAGGGTGGGCACCTTTGCCTTTCTCATGCAGGGTGAAAAATGTACGGCGCCTACCAAGGCTTCATAAACCCTGGGTGGGCACCCTGCGTTTTCGACCCTGCATGAAAAATACATGTGCTTCCTAAACCCTGGATTGTTTTTGACTATGCACGTGCTACAAAAACTCTGGGTGGGCACCCTGCATGAGATATGCAGGTGCGTGAAAATTCGTGGTGTGAGAACGTCCGAAACTGAAACGTTTATGACATTTGGTATCTAGCAAAACTTTATAATTCTGATTTCTACACTGTGGTCAATGATTTTACACTGTTGTTCGTCTCCAGAGCTCACTACGCAAACGTCGCAAACAGTTATGGAATGAAACACAGACACACATTAAATGCAGTTTATTTTCTCCATATAATTAATGTAAATATTTTACAGATTTTACCGGTAAGTATGAAAAGATCAGCACATGAAAAACTTAGTGGACGGGTACTTATTTTTACATACACACAAAACATCAATCAACTAGAGATTCGGTACCTCGTTGCGCTGAAGAAATAAAAGCATCGATACATCTTCAGGTAAACGATAAATAAAATGATGTGCTCTCTATATCACATGCACCACGGACTACAATAGGTTCGTCCACGAAATTATTTACAGATAGCTAAGTTATAGACTACAAAAATTGCACAGATACATCTACTGTTTCGAGAAAACGGCGGCGACTCGACACTATTCAGAAGGACTAAATTATATAAAAATAACAATTGGGCTCAATCAATTCACCTAGACTAACACTTTGTACACAGTCACTTGAATAATTTACACACTGTTCCCTTTCTTTTTTATATATATTCACATCTCGTTCTGGGTCCAAATGAACTGAACGCTTTTGCGCATAGGTCTCCTGTAGTTGAAGAGCCATCGTTCATATCATACAACAGTTGTGCTATCGTTCTAGAAGACTCTATGTTGCTTGAGGGTCACATTAGCTAGGTGCGACTCGTAAGACTTGAAGTATCTGCAAAACGACACAAAATGAATGTAACATAACTAATTCCTCTCACTACCCTTACCTTTGCAATAACTACTGTATATGCTGGGATTCCTCAATATCAAGGAGGCTGTCAGGCGAATAACTAACTGGACCCTCGATGTCGTTCTGAAAAAAGATTGTTGATTCATATAACAATCACATCAATTGAGAGGAAACTGCCGTTTATACTTGTATGTATATATTCAAATACAAATAAATGCGCTTGAGAGATTATTTTGCGAAACAGGTAGGATAAAAATACAATATTGACAAAAGCAGAGTTAACATTTTTTTCCTGTCAAATTGGACTTCGTACAATTTATAATATTTGTCCTCCAGAAAGAATAGAAAAAGTATGAATACAAAATCCCATACATACAAATAAGAAATAGAAGTTAGGTTAGACCAGGTTAAGGTTAGATCAGAACTATCTAATCCACCATGATTTCTCTAAATCAACTTGCTGGGGGCGTATAAGAACCAAATTGATGTCGGAAAATGAAAAATAAAAACGAACAATAAATCGAAGTTGGGTTAGATCAAAATTATCTAATCCAACAAGATTTGTCCATATCAACTTGCCGGGCCTATCTGAGCCAAATTGAAGTCGCAAAATGGTTGGATGAGCCAGGTTAGGTTAGATCAAAACTATCTAATCCAACATTTGTGTGAATCAACTTGCCGGGAGCGTATATGAGAGAAATTGAAGAAGGAAAATGAAAAACAAAGACGAATGAGAAATCGAAGTTAGGTTAGATAAGCCAGGATAGGTTAGATCAAAACTATCTAATCCAACCCGAATTGACTGACTCAACTGGCCGAGAGGAAATCCGGGCCAATTTGAAATCATGTAACGTTCACATTTTGTAAACGTACGTTTAATCATGAAGTTCCATCATTTCATCACAAAATAACATATCTGATACCTATAACTGTCAAAAGCGGTTATTGACTTAATTCTTTATATTCATTTATTATCTTGATCAGTTTCAGGGTAAAGTATTCGTTAAGAGTCGAACACTCTGTTTACCTAGTTTCATGTGTTGTGTTCCGACTATTATGATCAAGGTTATAAGTATGAGTTAAGTTGTAGGTTTTGACATACCATCCGATTCTACATGATATATAACCATTTTTATTTCCACAGATCATGGTGCTCACGAATATCTCTGTCGATTTATTCAAAACTATGATTGTTTGTTTATCAAGGATTGTTTTCAAAACAACACGAACATAGGTGATTAACAGTCATTCAGACGTCACCGGTTCTTCTTCTCTATTTCGTTTGGTTAAAATAGTGTCGTTTCTTTGAATCGGTTCGACATAAAGTTTGGCTTACAGGGGAAAAGAGACAAATATATTTATTTGCCTCTTTATTTACATATGAGATCACGGACTGCTGTTCTGTTCTTGCACTGCAGTGTTCGGAACCTTTGGTGTAGTAATGAGTAAACTATACTGCTCGGTTCTGTTCTGTGGCAAGATCCAATGAAAAGAGTGTTGGCAACAATGAAAGGAAATATGTTTTTTATTAAATTAATTTTTGGAGAGGACGGAACTCCTTGAAACACCATTTGTACATTTCTGACCTGGTAACGCTGATGCTCACAGGAGGTTGATTTTTGATTTTTAATTTTGAAGTAAATTACTTTTGACAACCTACCTATTGCTGCTAAGACCATGTAATTGAGAGGTGAATATTTTGCTGTATTTAATTTACTGAACTTTTTGTTGATGACTCGCCTCACGAGCATTTTTTCTTATAGAAGGAAGCATGTCTTACAAATTTCTTTTCTTTTTGCCACAGCTCTGCCAGGAAATTAAGAGGGTCAAGTGTAGAGCACGTTATGGGAGACATATTCCATAATGTTGGATTTGTGCCTAAGTTTTGACTGGGTCTACACGTTATTATAAAGCCAACACGGTATTGTAAAGCCTACACGGAATACACGGTATTGTAAAGCCTACATGGTACTGTTAAACCTACTGAAGTACTGTAAAGCCTGCCATGGTATTGTAAAGCTTATTGGAGAATTGAGTAGTCTGCTGTGGTGTTGTAAAGCCTTTTGGGTATCGTAAAGCCGATCAAATAGACCTCTAGAGTCTAGTTAGATATAGAGAAGCAGACCTGATTTTAGAGATCTCCGTGAGGACTGTGATTTTGGAACCAGTTAGGACCAGACAAAGTCCAAGGAAGCCGACAAGTCGTGATATTCCTATATTAGTTGTGTCAGGTTTGAATGCATTCAGACCAGGTAAGACAGTTATATATTAATATGAATCCTTTTGATTACGACTTGGAGGACCCATTATTTCGCTCAGGTCCATAACTTGTTTGAGTCTTGAACACTGGATTAAATTGTTACATGTTACTGTGTCATTTATTTGGAGTTGGGGACACCTTTCTTTCAGCACAGTAAAGGTCTTTCTACAGAGATCGGCCTGGGAATAAGTTTTCTGATTTCATTTTATACTGTAGATGGCGTCCCATTAACATCATAAATAAAGAAAGCTTATTCTCAGTGCCACTAGTCGGACCTGTGAGGATTATCGAGTGACGTCGACCTACGCCCTTGCCTCCCAAATCTTGTAGCTAGCCGAAGGCAATTTTTGTGCTCAACTAAGGGTTACATAAAATGGCGTGCCAACGTGAGGCTTACGTTTTCGTTCGATAATTCCCAGAGGTTTGATACTGTGCTGGAGAGATCTCTCTAGCTGTGAATAAATTGTGGATGGTGTGTCTTTAGGAACTGAGTTCTACGGCTTGGGAAATTTCATGTATGTGTATCAGCTGTCCTGTGGAAGTCTCCCGGATTGGCAAATAAAATATTTTTGGATTATTGTTGGGTCAATGACAGCTTTGAAATTTATTTATTGACAGTGTTCAAGTGTTATTTGATTGTTAGGTATTTTATTGTGTGTGAGATATTTTATTTTGTGTAAGGAATTTTAGTGGAACTTATTTTAAACTGTGTTATTCACATTATTTGAGAATATATTGGTATTTTGAATATTGAAATAAAAATGGAACCATTATATCTTTCCGAAGAAGAAATAGATTATGAATTGCGTATTCGTGATGTGAAAGCTGTAAGAAAAACTTTAACATCAAAAAGGGTTATTTTAACTAGGTTGCTTGCAACGGAAACAGTTTTAGCTCGGTTAGAAGATAACGATTTTGAGGTTAAAAGTGAAAAGAGTTTTATTGACAAAACTTTCTCTGATCTAGAATCATTGATTCTGAGTTTTAGAGGTCCAACATCAGATCCTATGTTTAAAATTATTGAAACTCGATTGACATCTCTGACAGGAAGAGTTAAACGTTTCAAAGTCCCTGAACAACCAGAGGAGACAAATATTTTTTATTCAGATTTCATAAATGATGCCAAGGCATCTTGCATTGAACTTGAAGCAAAATTATCAATGAATGTTGTAAATGATGCAAACCCAAATACTTCAATTCTTTCTTCTTCAGGATTTGGAAAGTCGGTACCAGTTTACAAATGGGGTATTCAGTATGATGGCACTACTAGTTTAAAATCATTTTTGGAAAGAGTTAAAGAACTTTCTCAATCTCGTAATGTACCTGAACAGGAACTTTTTAATTCAAGTACAGATTTATTTACTGGTAGAGCTTTAATTTGGTATAGATCAGTCAAACAAAATGTGAATAATTGGCAAGATTTAGTGAGTCAATTAGAAAATGCATTTTTGCCCACAGATTATGAGGAGAAACTTCTAGATGAAATCAAGAATCGTACTCAGGGTCGTGATGAACCTATTGATATTTTTGTGGCAATAATGCATAGTCTTTTTAGTAGGCTCAGTAAACAGTTAGATGAAAAGGAGCGTTTGAAAATAATTAGAAAAAATATTTTGCCCAAATACATAGATCACTTAGTTTTGCAAAATATTGACGATACTTCTGAGTTGATAAGTTTTTGTAAAAGGATCGATGAAGCAGCTCAGATCAAAAATAAATATTTACCACCCAAATCTCTCAATTGTTTAGAGACTGATCTAGCTTATCTTGAGGCACCAGGAGATAAAAATTTTTCTTCCAAAATTACTCACAAAAAAAAAAATTGTTCAATAACAAAACTGATTCTAATTCAAACCTTCCTTCAACATCACAAGTAAATACATTTTCGAAAACCAGTAATATTAGATGCCACAGGTGTAGAAAATTAGGTCATAAAATGGAACAATGTAGAGAAAATCGTAAGATCTTTTGTTATTTATGTGGTAAACCTGATTTTACAAAAATTACTTGCCCCTCTTGTAACAAAAAAAACTAGTGAATCAGACTGGTGATTTAAGCCTTCATCAGGTCTGTAGTGTTAAGAAAGGCTTTAGGAAAAATAATAATTCTCAAGTAAGTGTGAAAAGAAAACTAACGAAAAATTCTTGTAAAAATGATTCAAAAAATTTGACCGTTGAAAATGTTCAAATAGAAAGAAATTCAGAACTAGGTAGTGTATCACCTTTATTTATTTCTAAACCGTTTGACAATAGACCTTATATTGTGGTGAGTCTTTTTAATGAAGAAATTATATCTTTACTTGACAGTGGAGCTAATTTAACTTGTTTAGGGTTGCATTCCTTGGATCTATTGAAGAAATACAAAATCAAAGTAGATAGAAGTCAAAAAAATATTGTTAGGACTGCAGATGGTAAAGTTCAAACTGTAACAGGCATTTGTCAAATTCCATTATGCCTTGGAGGTTTTTGCAAGTTGATAACTGTGTCAATTATTCCTTCGCTTCAATGTGGACTTATCCTGGGAAGTGACTTTTGCAAAATTTTTAAACTCTCAATTGATTTTTCTGATAATTCTTGGCAAATCCAAAGTGAGTTAGGATTGAAAATCAACATTTTGTCAACTCCACCTGAAAATAAAGAAACAAGTGTAAGTACTTTTAACAATCTTTCTAGTACACAAATTTTAGAAATGAATAGGGTTATGGACTTGTTCAAATCAATCGCTTCTGAAGATCAGCTAGGCTTTACTGATAAAATAACGGCCCATATCGATACAGGAGAGCATCGTCCGTTTAAAAAGAGACAGTATAGGATGTCCCCATATATGCTGGAGCATCTTAATAAAGAACTAGATAGAATGCTAGCATTAGGTATCGTTGAAGTTTCGTTCAGTCCTTGGAGCTCACCAGTATTATTAGTAAAAAAGGCTAATGGTGAATACAGATTTTGTTTTGATGGTAGAGCCCTGAACGAGATAACTAAAAAGGATTCTTATCCTTTACCTTTAGTAGATGATATCCTGAATATGCTTAGCAATGCTAAATTTATATCGACAATTGATCTTCGAAGTGCATTTTGGCAAATAC
This sequence comes from Chrysolina haemoptera, assembly GCA_958298965.1. Classification (NCBI taxonomy): domain Eukaryota; kingdom Metazoa; phylum Arthropoda; class Insecta; order Coleoptera; family Chrysomelidae; genus Chrysolina; species Chrysolina haemoptera. Next base: position 23,659,374 of record OY282601.1, on the reverse strand, counting down.
CCCTAGATGATGAGAGTAAGGAAAAAACAGCTTTTTCAATTCCTGGACGTGGTTTATTCCATCACAAGCGACTTCCTTTTGGTCTCTCAAACTCTGCCGCTATAACACAAAGGTTGATGGATAGGATTTTAGGTCCTGAGTTACAACCTAAGGTGTTTGTTTATTTAGATGACATCGTTTTATGTACTCCAACTTTTTCAGAACATATTGCTTTGTTAGAAGAAGTCTACAGGCGATTAGCAGATGCTAATCTGACTGTCAATTTTAAAAAATGTCAATTTTTCAGAGAGTCATTAATTTATCTGGGTTTTGTAGTAGATCATAGAGGTTTGAGAACTTCCCCAGATAAAATAAGAGCTATGGTAGATTACCCTAGACCTGAGACTACGACACAGATAAAACGTTTTGTCGGAATGTGTTCCTGGTACAGGCGTTTTATTCCTCATTTCAGTACCCTTATTAGTCCATTAAATGATTTATTGAAAGGAAAAGGTAAAAGGCAATCAATTGTTTGGAATGACGAGGCAGAAAAAGCTTTCATAGAAATCAAACAAAAATTAATTTCAACACCGATTCTTACTGCTCCTGACTTTTCAGTTGAATTCTGCATACAAGCGGACGCCAGCGAGGTAGGATTGGGAAGTTTACTTACTCAAGTCCAGAATGGTGAAGAAAAAGTCATAGCGTATGCTAGTAGGAGTTTGAATCGAGCAGAAAGAAATTATTCAGCAACGGAACGTGAGTGTCTTGCCCTAGTTTTTTCATTAGAGAAGTTCAGACCCTATGTAGACGGAGTTCGATTCAAAATAATTTCAGATCATGCAAGTTTGAAATACCTTTCAAAGATGTCTGGTAGTTCTGGTCGTCTTAGTCGATGGGCTATGAGACTCTCTGCATTTGATTTTGAAATAATTCATAGAAAGGGTAAACTTCATGTTGCTCCAGATGCTTTGTCAAGAGCTCCCATTTCTGATGAGATAAATATTTTAGGAATCTCTTTGGAAAACCTTGAACCTTGGTACCTGAAATTGAAAAATAGAATTATTAAAAATCCTGAAAAATATTCTCATTGGATGATTAAAGATGAATATATTTTCAAGCACACCCCTAGAAAAATAGCTTTGAAAAGTAACATATCAGAATGGAAATTATTAGTACCATTTGACCAGAGACAGAAAGTTATTTATGATTCTCATAATTTGCCTACGTCTAGTCATTTGGGTTATTTCAAAACTTTAAAGAAAGTGGCAGAACTATATTACTGGCCACGAATGAGAGGGGACATATTGAAATATGTTCGACAATGTCCTGAATGCTGTAGTCAAAAGGTGATGAATGCTCAGAGGTTTGGATTGATGGGTAAGGAGAAGAAAGTTAGTTTTCCCTTTCAGTTGGTTAGTACTGATGTAATGGGGCCTTTCCCTAGAAGTTCCAAAGGTAATAAATTCCTTATAGTAGCTTCAGATTATTTTTCAAAATTTGTTGTTTTGAAGCCAGTAAGAAATGCGACGGCCCAAACAATCACTGCTTTCCTTGAGGATGTATTTTTAACTTATGGAGTTCCTCAGATATTATTGTTAGATAATGCTTCAGCTCATACTGGGAAAGTTTTCAATGAGTTTGTCAAGCAGTACAACATTTCTAAAGTTTGGTATAATTGTAGGTACCACCCTCAGGTGAACCCTACAGAGAGGGTTAATCGTACAATAGGAACTTCCATAAGGTGTTTCATAAAAGAATCCCACAAGCACTGGGATAAGGAAATTTTGCGAATTCAGCACGCACTGAACTCCGCCACTCATGAGGTAACTGGTTTCAGCCCAAATTTTCTTAATTTTGGCAGAATAGCCCCTGTCTCTGGAGATTATTATGGAGATGCAGTTGATTTTGTGCTGAATAATACCGCAGAAGCTAGGAGAAATTATTCTGAGGAGTTGAGAAAACTCATTCCCCTGTATAAAAGGGTTCAGGAGAAACTCTCAGCGTCCTACGTTAGGAACACTCACTATTACAATTTAAGGAAGCGTGAACATGTTTTTAGAGAAAATGAAAAAGTCTGGAAGCGAAATTTTGTGTTATCAGATGCTGCAAATGAATATGCATCAAAATTAGCACCCAAGTATGTCTTATGTAAAGTAAGGAAAGTTTTATCGAAAGTGGCTCATGAGTTGAGTAATATGGATGACTCACCAGCAGGTACTTGGCATGTGTCCAAGTTAAAGCCTTACTTTGGGTCCAATTCTGATTTGTCAGAATAGCTACGGGAATCATTTGAGTAACACTGTAGTGTTGGAGATATTGGTCTTTTGTCAAAAACCATGATTACTCATTACAACCTTGATTTGTTTTATTTTGTTCTGATCGTTCCTAGAACCGAACTTAGAAATTTTTTTTGAGATTACGTTTTTGTAATAAAATTTAATCTAGGAAAAACGATTTTGACAAAATAGGTGAAATTTTGTATTTTGAACACGATTCACATGGGTTTGATATTTGAGGTTTTTGAAAGTCTTGGCAATTGACTGATGGTATTTATGGTCACCTAGTTGACATGTTATTGAGTATGGGAAGTCTGTCTGTCTGTCTGTCTGTGGATGCGATAGGACAGAAAGTAATTCAATATTTGAATTTGATATTATATTGGAATTTACTTCCAGGCATGAATTAATTCATGATAGAGAATGGAAAAATTACATTTTGAAATTTCTCTGGAAAAATCTTGTGTTTTTTTTTTTAAAAAAAAAAAAAAAAAAAAAAAAAAAAAAAAAAAAAAAAAAAAAAAGTCTTCAAGTTTGTGTAGTCTGATCAACTTCACAAGTGTAAATAAAGTACTTTATATTTATTATTCTTTAAAGTTATTCTTTATGGATAATCTAAAGAGGTTTGTATATATTCATGAATATAGGTATTTCATTGAAATATTGTAAATATTGTATAGGTATACCTTGTAAATAGTGTTAACTTGAGAAGTTAAAATGTAGAAGTTTTCTCGAGTGCTTCTACAACAAAAAAAAAAAAAATAATAATTTAGCTGTAATTTAAATAAGCTGGAATACTGTTTCTACTTATTGGAAGACATGCAAGTCTGAGTAGATATATTTTCTTGTTTGAATACTTACATCTTGAACAAATTGGAACAGTTGTTATTTTATTTGGGGCAGAAGTTGGCTGTCCCTGGCGTAGGCCTAAAGCAACTAAAACATGGACACAGTTTCCAACTAGTGAGATTTTGGCATCCACAATAGCTGGTAATGGGTTGCATCCACAAAGTCTCACGACAGCAACAAAGCTGTAATTATTTTCATGGAGTGTCATTCTACAATTTTGATGCTATTCGGTTTTTTTTTTTGATCCTGTTCATTTTCTGTAAAGAAAAGTGAATTAATTTATCAATGTTCTTGGATGTTGAATTCCAATAAATTCTTAATGGATTTAGTTTTGGTTTATTGATAAAAGGATTTAGTAATAGCGATAGGTAGTTATACGTACCTCCATAAATAATACCAGTAGGAATCAATGTTGGTTATGCGGGTAGTCATTTCCAATAGTGAGTGTCCACTCAACTATCCAGTAGATATTTTAGTTTTCTCTGGACTTTGTTTCAGTTTTGGAGCTTTCGAATATGCCAGATTTATTTGAAATCCTGATTGGCTTCGAAATCATTCGTGCTGTGCAGAACATGGAATTGGTTCGGGAAAATTGAAAATTGTCTTTGTGGGATATGGCTTGGAGCTTTCAGCTACAGATACTGTTAGTATCTTGGAAGTCCATTGGCCTTGGGACTTCGTTTCTGTTTCGACAGGTTCGTTTTCCGATTTCTTAGTTTATGGGAATGTTGGCATGTTCCACATTCCACAATTGTGTTGAAGCATTTCTCCTTCGGGGTTGGTGGCTTCAACACAAATTTGATATTTACAGTTAGTAGACTGAAATTTGTTTGTCTGTAGGAGGCCAACTGTTTGTTGCTGGTTTGTTCAATTGGTGTGAGAGACCGTTAAAGCTACGGTGGGTTGAGCTGCCTTCAATGACTTTTGGAGTACCTCCGAGAAATTTTTGTTCATTCTTTTGAGTTGATAGCTCTTTTAGGTGTGGTGAATATTCCTATAAATTCACTGGGGTTTTATAGGGTTTTATTGGATTTTATTGGGAATCCTGATGACCAATGTTAATTATTAAAGTTATGTAATTTACTGTTTAGAAAAATTCAACAAGTTAAATTTTTCTTTCTTGAGGAAGAGGGTGTGTAACGTTCACATTTTGTAAACGTACGTTTAATCATGAAGTTCCATCATTTCATCACAAAATAACATATCTGATACCTATAACTGTCAAAAGCGGTTATTGACTTAATTCTTTATATTCATTTATTATCTTGATCAGTTTCAGGGTAAAGTATTCGTTAAGAGTCGAACACTCTGTTTACCTAGTTTCATGTGTTGTGTTCCGACTATTATGATCAAGGTTATAAGTATGAGTTAAGTTGTAGGTTTTGACATACCATCCGATTCTACATGATATATAACCATTTTTATTTCCACAGATCATGGTGCTCACGAATATCTCTGTCGATTTATTCAAAACTATGATTGTTTGTTTATCAAGGATTGTTTTCAAAACAACACGAACATAGGTGATTAACAGTCATTCAGACGTCACCGGTTCTTCTTCTCTATTTCGTTTGGTTAAAATAGTGTCGTTTCTTTGAATCGGTTCGACATAAAGTTTGGCTTACAGGGGAAAAGAGACAAATATATTTATTTGCCTCTTTATTTACATATGAGATCACGGACTGCTGTTCTGTTCTTGCACTGCAGTGTTCGGAACCTTTGGTGTAGTAATGAGTAAACTATACTGCTCGGTTCTGTTCTGTGGCAAGATCCAATGAAAAGAGTGTTGGCAACAATGAAAGGAAATATGTTTTTTATTAAATTAATTTTTGGAGAGGACGGAACTCCTTGAAACACCATTTGTACATTTCTGACCTGGTAACGCTGATGCTCACAGGAGGTTGATTTTTGATTTTTAATTTTGAAGTAAATTACTTTTGACAACCTACCTATTGCTGCTAAGACCATGTAATTGAGAGGTGAATATTTTGCTGTATTTAATTTACTGAACTTTTTGTTGATGACTCGCCTCACGAGCATTTTTTCTTATAGAAGGAAGCATGTCTTACAAATTTCTTTTCTTTTTGCCACAGCTCTGCCAGGAAATTAAGAGGGTCAAGTGTAGAGCACGTTATGGGAGACATATTCCATAATGTTGGATTTGTGCCTAAGTTTTGACTGGGTCTACACGTTATTATAAAGCCAACACGGTATTGTAAAGCCTACACGGAATACACGGTATTGTAAAGCCTACATGGTACTGTTAAACCTACTGAAGTACTGTAAAGCCTGCCATGGTATTGTAAAGCTTATTGGAGAATTGAGTAGTCTGCTGTGGTGTTGTAAAGCCTTTTGGGTATCGTAAAGCCGATCAAATAGACCTCTAGAGTCTAGTTAGATATAGAGAAGCAGACCTGATTTTAGAGATCTCCGTGAGGACTGTGATTTTGGAACCAGTTAGGACCAGACAAAGTCCAAGGAAGCCGACAAGTCGTGATATTCCTATATTAGTTGTGTCAGGTTTGAATGCATTCAGACCAGGTAAGACAGTTATATATTAATATGAATCCTTTTGATTACGACTTGGAGGACCCATTATTTCGCTCAGGTCCATAACTTGTTTGAGTCTTGAACACTGGATTAAATTGTTACATGTTACTGTGTCATTTATTTGGAGTTGGGGACACCTTTCTTTCAGCACAGTAAAGGTCTTTCTACAGAGATCGGCCTGGGAATAAGTTTTCTGATTTCATTTTATACTGTAGATGGCGTCCCATTAACATCATAAATAAAGAAAGCTTATTCTCAGTGCCACTAGTCGGACCTGTGAGGATTATCGAGTGACGTCGACCTACGCCCTTGCCTCCCAAATCTTGTAGCTAGCCGAAGGCAATTTTTGTGCTCAACTAAGGGTTACAATCAAAAAACGAACAATAAATCAAAGTTGGGTTAGATAAGCCAGGCTAGGTTAGATCAGAACCATCTAATTGAACCCGAATTGACTGAATCAACTGGCCGAGAAGATATCCGGGCCAATTTGAAGTCGGAAAAAGAAAAACAAAAACGACCAATAAATCGAAGTTGGGTTAGATCAAGACTACCTTATCCGAAATGATTTGTCTAAATCAAGATGCCGGGGGCCTATCTGAGCCAAATTGAAGTCGGAAAATGAAAAACAAAGACGAATTAGAAATCGAAGTTAGGTTAGATAGGACAGGATAGGTTAGATCAAAACTATCTGATCCAACATGATTTGTCAAAATCAACTTGCCGGGGGCATATATGAGGCAAACTGAAGTCGGAAAATGAAAAACAACGACGAATAAGAAATCGAAGTTAGGTTAGATAAGACAGGATAGGTTAGATCAAAACTATCTAATCAAACATGATTTCTCTAAATAAACTTGCCGGGGGCGTATATGAGCCAAATGGAAGTAGGAAAATGAAAACCGAAGACGAATAAAAATCGAAGTTAGGATAAGCCAGGATAGGTTCGATCAGAACTATCTAATTCAACCCGAATTGACTGAATCAACTGGCCGAGACGATATCCGGGCCAATTTGAAGTCAAAAAATTAAAAACAAAAACGAACAATAAATCAAAGTTGGGTTAGATCAAAACTATCTAATCCATCACGATTGGTCCAAATCAACTTGCCGGGGCATATATGAGGCAAACTGAAGTCGGAAAATGAAAAACAAAGACGAAAGGAATCGAAGTTAGGTTAGATAGGACAGGATAGGTTAGATCAATACTATCTAATCAAACATGATTTCTCTAAATCAACTTGCCGGGGGTGTACGTGAGCTAAATTGAAATAGGAAAATGAAAACCGAAGACGAATAAAAATCGAAGTTAGGATAAGCCAGGATAGGTTCGATCAGAAATATCTAATTCAACCCGAATTGACTGAATCAACTGGCTGAGGGATATCCGGGCCAATTTGAAGTCGAAAAGTGAAAAACAAAAACGAACAATAAATCGAAGTTGGGTTAGATAAGCCAGGATAGGTAAGATCACAAATATCTAATCCACCATGATTTCTTCATTTGAAAACTGATACAGAGCTGACCAACTCGAGAACGGTTAGAGTTAGAAAAATTCTGCGGACGCCAATCGATTCAGAATGACCGAATTAGTATATACTGTGATTTTGAACGAATCAAATATACAGACAAAAAAGTCGAGTAAATCGTGATACATAATTTTTTGAACTTTTTTAATTTTTAATTTTAGAATTTCAAATTTTCGTCCTCGAACGTATTTTGACGTGCTGATTCCGAATCTTTTAACGAAAATTTCGAAAACTTATCAGAAATATTTTTGGAGCAAAAAAAACATTTGAAAACTGATTCAGAGCTGACCAACTCGAGAACGGTTAGAGTTAGACAAATTCTGCGAACGTCAATCGATTCAGAATGACCAAATTAGTATATACTGTGATTTTGAACGAATAAAATTGACAGACAAAAAGTAGAGTAAATCGTAATACCTAATTTTTTGAACTTGAAACACAAAAACGAACAATAAATCGAAGTTGGGTTAGATAAGCCAGGATAGGTTAGATCAAAACTATCTAATCCACCATGATTTCTCTGAATCAACTTGCCAGGGGCCTATCTGAGCCAAATTGAAGTCGGAAAATGAAAAACAAAAACGAACAATAAATCGAAGTTGGGTTAGATAAGCCAGGATAGGTTAGATCAGAACTATCTAATTCAACCCGAATTGACTGAATCAACTGGCCGAGACGATATCCGGGCCAATTTGAAGTCAAAAAATTAAAAACAAAAACGAACAATAAATCGAAGTTGGGTTAGATAAGCCAGGATAGGTTAGATCAGAACTATCTAATTCAACCCGAATTGACTGAATCAACTGGCCGAGACGATATCCGGGCCAATTTGAAGTCAAAAAATGAAAAACAAAAACGAACAATAAATCGAAGTTGGGTTAGATAAGCCAGGATAGGTTAGATAAAAACTATCTAATCTAACATGATTTATCTAAATCAACTTGCCGGGGCATATACGAGGCAAACTGAAGTCGGAAAATGAAAAACAAAGACGAATAAGGAATCGAAGTTAGGTTAGATAGGACAGGATAGGTTAGATCAAAACTATCTAATCAAACATGATTTCTCTAAATCAACTTGCCGGGGGTGAACGTGAGCTAAATTGAAAAAGGAAAATGAAAACCGAAGACGAATAAAAATCGAAGTTAGGATAAGCCAGGATAGGTTCGATCAGAACTATCTAATTCAACCCGAATTGACTGACTGAATCAACTGGCCGAGACGATATCCGGGCCAATTTGAAGTCAAAAAATTAAAAACAAAAACGAACAATAAATCAAAGTTGGGTTAGATCAAAACTATCTAATCCATCATGATTGGTCCAAATCAACTTGCCGGGGGCATATATGAGGCAAACTGAAGTCGGAAAATGAAAAACAAAGACTAATAAGAAATCGAAGTTAGGTTAGATAGGACAGGATAGGTTAGATCAAAACTATCTAATCCAACATGATTTGTCAAAAACAACTTGCCGGGGGCATATATGAGGCAAACTGAAGTCGGAAAATGAAAAACGAAGACGAATAAGAAATCGAAGTTAGGTTAGATAAGACAGGATAGGTTAGATCAAAACTATCTAATCAAACATGTTTTCTCTAAATCAACTTGCCAGGGGCGTATATGAGCCAAATTGAAGTAGGAAAATGAAAAACGTAGACGAATAAGAAATCGAAGTTAGGTTAGATAGGCCAGGATAGGTTAGATCAAAACTATCTGATCCAACATGATTTGTCAAAATCAACTTGCCGGGGGCATATATGAGGCAAACTGAAGTCGGAAAATGAAAAACGAAGACGAATAAGAAATCGAAGTTAGGTTAGATAAGACAGGATAGGTTAGATCAAAACTATCTAATCAAACATGTTTTCTCTAAATCAACTTGCCAGGGGCGTATATGAGCCAAATTGAAGTAGGAAAATGAAAAACGTAGACGAATAAGAAATCGAAGTTAGGTTAGATAGGCCAGGATAGGTTAGATCAAAACTATCTGATCCAACATGATTTGTCAAAATCAACTTGCCGGGGGCATATATGAGGCAAACTGAAGTCGGAAAATGAAAAACGAAGACGAATAAGAAATCGAAGTTAGGTTAGATAGGACAGGATAGGTTAGATCAAAACTATCTGATCCAACATGATTTGTCAAAATCAACTTGCCGGGGGCATATATGAGGCAAACTGAAGTCGGAAAATGAAAAACGAAGACGAATAAGAAATCGAAGTTAGGTTAGATAAGACAGGATAGGTTAGATCAAAACTATCTAATCAAACATGATTTCTCTAAATCAACTTGCCGGGGGCGTATCTGAGCCAAATTGAAGTAGGAAAATGAAAAACGAAGACGAATAAGAAATCGAAGTTAGTTTAGATAGGCCAGGATAGGTTAGATCAAAACTATCTGATCCAACATGATTTGTCTAAATCAACTTGCCGTAGGCCTATCAGAGCTAAATTCAAGTAGAAAAATGAAAAACGAAGACAAATAAGAAATCGAAGTCAGGTTAGATGAACCAGGTTAGGTTAGATGAGCCAGGTTAGGTTAGATCAAGACTATCTAATCCAACCCGAATTGACTGAGTCAACTCGCCGAGAGGCTACACGAGCGAATTTGAAGTCGAAATATGAAAAACAAAAACGAACAATAAATCGAAGTTGGGTTAGATAAGCCAGGATAGGTTAGATAAAAACTATCTAATCTAACATGATTTGTCCAAATCAACTTGCCGGGGCATATACGAGGCAAACTGAAGTCGGAAAATGAAAAACAAAGACGAATAAGGAATCGAAGTTAGGTTAGATAGGACAGGATAGGTTAGATCAAAACTAGCTTATCAAACATGATTTCTCTAAATCAACTTGCCGGTGGTGAACGTGAGCCAAATTGAAGTAGAAAAATGAAAACCGAAGACGAATAAAAATCGAAGTTAGGTTAGATCAGCCAGGTTAGGTTAGATCAGAATCATCTAATTCAACCCGAATTGACTGAATCAACTGGCCGAGGGATATCCGGGCCAATATGAAGTCGAAAAGTGAAAAACAAAAACAAACAATAAATCGAAGTTGGGTTAGATAAGCCAGGTTAGGTCAGATCAGAACTATCTAATTCAACCCAAATTGACTGAATCAACTGGCCGAGAGGATATCCGGGCCAATTTGAAGTCGAAAAATGAAAAAAAAAAAAAACGAACAATAAATCGAAGTTGGGTTCGATACGCCAGGATAGGTTAGATCAAAACTATCTAATCCACCATAATTTCTCTAAATCAACTTGCCTTAGGCCTATCTGATGCAAATTGAAAACGAAAAATGAAAAACAAAAACGTACAATGAATCGAAATTGGGTTAGATAAGCCAGGATAGGTTGGATCACAACTATCTAATGCACCATAATTTCTCTAAATCAACTTGCCTTAGGCCTATCTGATGCAAATTGAAAACGAAAAATTAAAAACAAAAACGAACAATAAATCAAAGTTGGGTTAGATAAGCCAGGATAGGTTAGATCAAGACTACCTTATCCGAAACGATTTGTCTAAATCAACTTGCCGCAGACCTATCTGAGTCAAATTGAACTCGGAAAATGAAAAACAAAGACGAATTGGATATCGAAGTAAGGTTACATAAGCCAGGTTAGGTTAGATCCGAAAGATCTAATTCAACCCAAATTGACTGAATCAACTGGCCGAGAGGATATCCGGGCCAATTTGAAGTCGAAAAATGAAAAACAAAAACGAACAATAAATCGAAGTTGGGTTAGATACGCCAGGATAGGTTAGATCAAAACTATCTAATCCACCATGATTTCTTCATTTGAAAACTGATTCAGAGCTGACCAACTCGAGAACGTTTGGAGTTAGACAACTTCTGCGACCGCCAATCGATTCAGAATGACCGAATTAGTATATACTGTGATTTTGAACGGATAAAATCGACAGACAAAAAAGTCGAGTAAATCGTGATACATAATTTTTTGAACTTTTTTACTTTTTAATTTTAGAATTTCAAATTTTCGTCCTCGCACGTATTTTGACGTACTGATTCCGAATCTTTGAGCGAAAATGTCGAAAACTTATCAGAAATATTTTTGGCGCCAAATTTTTGTCCTTGCACGTATTTTGACGTGCTGATTCCGAATCTTTGAACGAAAATGTCGAAAACTTATCAGAAATATTTTTGGAGCCAAAAAAACATTTGTAAACTGATTCAGAGCTGACCAACGCGAGAACGGTTAAAGGTAGACGAATTCTGCGCACGCCAATCGATTCAGAATGACCGAATTAGTACATACTGTGACTTTGAACGATTAAAATATACAGACAAAAAAGTCGAGTAAATCGTGAAACATAATTTTGTGAACTTGAAAAACAAAACCAAACAATAAATCGAAGTTGGGTTAGATAAGCCAGGATGGGTTAGATCAGAACTATCTAATCCAACCCGAATTGACTGAATCAACTGACCGAGAGGATATCCGGACCAATTTGAAGTTGAAAAATGAAAAACAAAAACGAACAATAAATCGAAGTTGGGTTAGATAAGCCAGGATAGGTTAGATCAAAACTATCAAATCCACCATGATTTCTCTGAATCAACTTGCCGGAGGCCTATCTGAGCCAAATTGAAGTCGGTAAATGAAAAGCAATGACGAATAAAAAATCGAAGTTAGGTTAGATAAGCCAGGATAGGTTAGATCAAAACTATCTAATCCACCATGATTTCTCTAAATCAACTTGCCGGAGGCCTATCTGAGTAAAATTGAAGTCGGAAAATGAAAAACAATGACGAATAAAAAAATCGAAATCAGGTTAGATAAGCCATGATGGGTTAGATAAGCCAGGATAGGTTAGATCAAAACTATCTAATCCACCATGATTTATTTCTGACCAACTCCAGAACGGTTAGAGTTAGACAAATTCTGCGAACGTCAATCGATTTAAAATGATCGAATTAGTATATACTGTGATTTTGAACGAATTATATATACAGACAAAAAAGTCGAGTAAATCGTGATACATAATTTTTTGAACTTTTTTACTTTTCAATTTTCGAATTTCAAAGTTTTGTCCTCGCACGTATTTTGACGTGCTGATTACGAATCTTTGAACGAAAATGTCGAAAACTTATCAGAAATATTTTTGGAGACAAAAAAACATTTGAAAACTGATTCAGAGCTGACCAACTCGAGAACGGTTAGAGTTAGATAAATTCTGCGGACGCCAATCGATTCAGAATGACCGAATTAGTATATATTGTGATTTTGAACGAATCAAATATACAGACAAAAAAGTCGAGTATATCGTGATACATAATTTTTTGAACTTTTTAACTTTTTAATTTTAGAATTTCAAATTTTTGTCCTCGCACGTATTTTGACGTGCTGATTCCGAATCTTTGAACGAAAATGTCTAAAACTCATCAGAAATATTTTTGGCGCCAAAAAAAACATTTGAAAACTGATTCAGAGCTGACCAACTCGAGAACGGTTAGAGTTAGACAAATTCTGCGAAAGCCAATCGGTTCAGAATGACCGAATTAGTATATACTGTGATTTTGAACGAATAAAATCGACAGACAAAAAAGTCGAGTATATCGTGATACATCATTTTTTGAACTTTTTTATTTTTTATTTTTCGAATTTCAAATTGTTGTCCTTGCACGTATTTTGACGTGCTGATTCTGAATCTTTGAACAAAAATGTCGAAAACTTATCAGAAATATTTTTGGCGCCAAAAAAAACATGAAAACTGATTCAGAGCTGACCAACTCGAGAACGGTTAGAGTTAGACAAATTCTGCGAACGTCAATCGATTCAGAATGACCGAATTAGTATATACTGTGATTTTGAACGAATAAAATCGACAGACAAAAAAGTCGAGTAAATCGTGATACATATTTTTTTGAACTTTTTTACTTTTTAATATTCGAATTTCAAATTTCGGTCTCGCACTTATTTTGACGTGCAAGAAATCGTGCAAGCAGCTACAGATGCGAACTTAGAGTTATTGCCAACGAAATCTAAACAAAGGTATGAGAAGCAATACACGAGTTTTATTGAATGGTGCAACAATAAAAAAGTGAAAACACCAAATAAAGAAGAAGTATTCTTGGCTTATTTTCTAGAAATGTCTAAAACATGGAAGCCGAACACTTTATGGGCAAGATATTCAATGTTGAAGAGTGTATTCAACTTGTTAGGAAAATTACTATTTTTGATTCGTCCAAGTTCTCTCTCCTTATATTTTTTTTGGAAATCGTTTCCAAAGGAGAATAAAAATAGAACCCAAACATAAATCACATATACAAAATAGGACTCAAACAGGACCAAACGATGAGAATACATGAATATTTAATTTGGGATATTATTTCACTAGGCCATTGATCGATCGGCAATGTTCGGAAATTTTAGCAGCCAGCTCTGGCAGCCAAGTTCACGTTGCTTAGAGATGAAAATATACATGATAAAATGAAAATACATATGATGCCGCAATACCAAGCACAATAATATCGAAACATACAGTTGTTCATATTGCTGGCAATTACGTCTTGCCAGTTTCACTCCGGTCTCATTGTTTTACATTTTACATACTTTCACTGATTTTCTAAAAATAAATTAACTCACCTTATCCAATATTCTATCAAAAGGATATTTGAATTCATGTAGGTATTATTTTTGAGACCACGGCGTTTTCAGTTCTTCCATAGATACTTCAAAATGGAGATTCAAGAGCATTGTACTTGTGAGTCATCAACAGTTTTGATCTTGAATAGATTAGGTACCACATACATCAAATTGAAGGAGTCTTCTGCAGCGTCCCATCTGAAAGTAGTGTTATTTTTATCTTCAGAAGCCTTTTTACTATTCATGAATTCCATTTTGGGTTGCATTGAAACAAAGACGTCAAACTTTTTGCTTTTATTTTTTGTGCTTTGACAGCCGGCAGCCAACTAGACATTTTGCACTAGGTATAAAATGTTTTTCAAAATACCATCTTTGTGGCATTTTTTGAAACCAGTCAATTCTATGGAAATGTCACTTACATCCTTTGGCTAAAAAAGTACTTATATAGTTGGGTTGGTTGGGGAAAAAGCAGAGTTCAGTAATAAAGTAGTGTAGTGGCGCAAAAAAGTCTGCTGGATTTACCCGGTCGTTTATTAAGCATATTCATATCATAAACATGAACTCTTGAAGCACTCAGAACGTTCAAAAATGAATAATAGAAAATCTGATTATGATCAATTTTACTTACTATAGTTCGACATGCACCAGTCTTCAAATTTTGAAAAAATAAAGGTTTACCTTTCTTGGATTTTGCGGCTAACAAGCAACAGGCATTTTGTGGCTACCGCTTCACTAACGAAGTTGGTAAATATTCGGTTAGAGAGAGCCAACGAATTTTCAAAAAAAAAATTTGCAACTTACGTATTTCGGTCCGCTCTACAAAAAATCCAAATGAAATTTTTGGTGGTCACGACTATTTTCGAAGATACAGGGTCCATTTTGATATGGATTTTCACCATTTCTTCGTACTGGACTGTTCTACTTCTTTGCTTGATGTTGACGGTTTAGATACAAATTCATCGACTTCCATGGCATCCATTTAAAAACTTCTAATGATCAAACTTTCAATTTAACAATAACGAAATAAATAATAACCGGTTGTCAACAAATTGAATTTAAGCCGTTTTCGATTGGCGTTTGGTTCTGGAAGTGGTTGACATAAAAATGACAGCAGTTTACTTTCTGATTTCTCGGCCAGTTGATTCAGTCAATTCGGGTTGGATTAGATATTTCTGAATTTTCTGGCACTGTTAATGACGTCATAGTGAATAATGAAAAAAGTCGAAATTTCGAGAAAAAAGTCGAAATTTCGAGAAAAAAGCCGAAATTGCGACATTAATGTCGAAATTTCAACATTAAAGTGTCAAAGTCGAAGTGATGAAAAAAAAATCTCATTTGTACTCGGCATTATGGGTAGTTCATGCAAATGCGAAATTCGCAAAAAAATATATGTTTTTTCCATTTCATTTTATGGAATTGAAATGAAAAAGAGATATTATTTTTGCGAATTTCGCATTTGCATGAACTAGTCTTTAGTCGCGTAAATTACCCTATATGGTAATCACGTCTTCGACAAGTCTACTTTGACACACGGATAATAGAGAGACACGAGACACAGTCGTCACATCCGCCATGTATGTGACGTCATGAATTATTATTTTTATAAACATACGTCTCATATTTTGATTCTAATGTATTTAGCAAAAAAGGATCAACTCTTTTTGCTTTACATTTTGTTATTGATCGAGCTGCACTGGTTTGAGAGTCAGAATATTGAAAATTACACTCTTATTATACAAAAAGGCCGAATTTGACAACTCTTGGTTCTGGTCTAAAAAGAATAAGAGATAGAAGGGAGTATGATCAACTATTGACCACTGTATTGAATAAAAGCCTTACATTTATTTATTTATTTATTCAAATTTCCCGCGCAAATATAATTTAATGACTTCACAAGCGACGACCGTAGGTGGGACTCTAACTTATTTTGCATAGCGATAGCGAAGCGAAACATACGCTATCTCTTTCCGGTACACCAGAAAATGATAGCGTGTGCTTCGTTTAACTTCGTTTCGCTTCGCTTAGCTATGCGAAGTTACAGAGTCCCAACCCATACCTCTATTACCTTTGAAATACGTATAGGCGCAAAATGAAAAAATAGTGATCAGCTACTAAATTCCATAAGAGAGCATAATGTTTAATTTCAGTCTCATTGATTGAAGTACTCGGCGGGTTGTCGAAAGTTGAAATGAGGTTATCGGACATTTTTATCTACGACGATGTTGCCATGTCTGACGTTTATTAATGATAATGTAAAGAAAATTTGTAATAAGTTCTATTGATAGTACATTTAGCATTGCGTCACTGAACAAATATGCCTAGTAATGAAACTCGATTTCTGCCACCATTTCAAGTTAATTTATTCTGAAACTATAAATGGTAAAGATTATCACGGAACTTAATTGATTCTCCAAAAATCGATTAATAATTAGAAAAAAAAACTAAAATAGACACACTACCGCTCATGGCGAGACAGAACTGATCTACTTTTTATCAGTTCAAGCAATCAATTATAGATTTGTTTACCCGATTAAATTAATCTTGAGTATAGGAACGAATTTCACGAGTTAGTAAGTGGGAATTAACCGAGTTTATAAACGGATTGGGAAAAGTTAGAGATTGGAACGCGTCCGTGACATCTGAATTCGAGAATTTTTTTCCAATAGTTGGCTTGGCGCAAGGACATTACACAGTAAGGACATCACAGTGGTTTGGCGAGAATCTATCTGGGCCAATTTGAGGTCGAAAAATGAAAAACAATAACGAACAATAAATCGAAGTTGGGTAAGATAAGCCAGGTTAGATTAGATCAAATCTATCTAATCCAACATGGTTTTCTAAATCAACTTGCCGGGGGCCTATCTGTCTGAAAATGAAAAACAAAGACGAATTAGAAATACAAGTTAGGTTAGTTAAGCCAGGTTAGGTTAGAGTTAGATCAGAAATAGAAATATCTAATCCCACCCGTATTGACTGAATCAACTGGCCGAAAGGCTATCCGGGCCAATTTGAAGTCGAAAAATTAAAAACAAAAACAACGGTGGCGACTAAGAAGGTTCTGTACACTAAATTATATAAAAATAACAATTAGGCTCAATCAAATCTACTATTGAAAAGGTGATCATTCTCCATGAAAATTAAAAAATGAAAATGTGATTTATTTGTAACATCTAACAGAAAACAAACTTCCCCAGCACAAGCCACCCTGGACATTATTTTTTAATAACATTCTCCCTATCTAATTTATTTAATAATTTTTTTCAATGAAAACTAGAGAAAATTTGAAGAATCAACTATCTGAATGAAAATGCAAATTTTCACTTTCACATTTTTTTTCAGTTTGAGTCTTTTCACAATATCTATCAGATGTAGTTCAATGTCCAGCGTGGCTTTAGCAGGGGAAGAAATTGTTTTCTGTTAGATATTACAAATAAATCACATTTTTCATTTTTTAATTTTCATGGAGAATGTTCTCCTTTTCAACATGAATACCTACCTACTAAGAGTTTATCTTGAACGATGGAAAATAGCGACTAAAGCTTATCTTTCAGCCGTAGATGATTCCACAACAGATTTTATGAATGTCCTATTCATATTTTCGAACTAAAATCAAATCTACTACTTTGTATACAGTCACTTGAACAGCTGAATATATTTTTGGGTTCTGAGATAAAAAATGGCGAAACAATTTTTTTCTGATTCCATGTACCTTAGGGTAAGTGCATACCAATTTCCACATTATGATTTTTTTCGGGTTTTGGTGAAAATATACCTCTGCTTACTGGACTGTTGTGTTTCTACGAATTGGGAATTTTCAATCATTACTTCAATCATTACTTATGACTGCCCAAGATAGTGAACCCAATTTTGTTTGCGAATCAAATAATTTCAGTGATAACTACTGGATATGGAAAGAGACAATATAGTTCATGTTATAATTTAATTAATTGTAATAAATATATATTTCCTAGGACTTATGATAATTATGTAATACCTGCACGAATATTAAAATAAATCAGGAATAATGATAATATTTATTGGCTTAAGAATCAATCGCTAAATTCATAGCATCTACAAGTTTCGAATTGTCTAGAATCGTAGTGTGATTGCCATCAAAAACTTCGACGTGTACTTTTTGTTCACTTATAAGAGATAAACCAAAATCTTCTGCGAATCCACGGCTGCTTAGTTCTTTGGATTTAAAAAGTTTTATTTTGGATTTCAGTTTATTGTGTGACGGCGTGTATGAATGTAAGGCTTTCATTCTATCGTATACACCAGTGAAAATCTGTTTTTGTACGGCAGGTCCGTAGGATGACCGTTTTCCAATCAATTCTGTAGTCCTATGCACCCGTGCTTCCCACGATGAACATTGGAAAAGATTCTCCTGAAAAATTACAATCTTGCAAAAACTCTAGTTCTTTTTGAAATAATTAGATTGGCATAGTTTTTTATTTGAGTAAACCATTCAATATCTTTGCCAAAAACAAATTTCAAAAAAAATGTTTGTGTATATGTGTGAAGGATAGTTGTTTAGTTGGATGTGGAAAAAATATCTCTGGACTTCACTCAATTAGTCAATGAATTGTTTGAATTTCGAGGTTGCCTTATGGTATACTTTTATAAAAATAGAGGGCGTCAGTAATTCACTGGATATTCTATTCCTAAAGCACACTGGAATGTAATTACTGCCAAGTAGCAAATTATATTAATATAATATTGGTACATTATGAAAATGCTAGCAAATATTCAAACGTAATACTTGCAATAAAAAATCATAAAAATTGTGAAAATAATACCGCTAAAATATTCTCTAAGAAATATTTTCCTGGAAACGTTCATAAATAAAGTACTACAACAACAGCGGAGCGCCTCAATCGTGAGCTCGTTGAAATGGCATGATGCATGTTACAGCAATCCAGACTTCGGGCTGAAGCTATATTCGCTGCAGCGTACATAAGAAACAGACGTAAATTTTTAGATCTAAGGCATTTGCACTCATCAAATATAGTAGAGAATGTACTTTTGTAGGCTATTCAACTGAGTCAGAAGCGTACGGTTGATGGAATCCAACAACAAAGAAAATAATAACATGCAAAGAAATTTGTTGAAGAACAAAATTTTACAGAGACAGAAAACGAGGGAGATTCAAAATCTTTATTTTTTCAATCCATCGAAAATTCCCCAATCGTAGAAGTACAGTTGTGTGCATAAAAAAGTCGTACAATGCATTGCACTAATTGCACCAATTGAGCTCAAAAATTAGTTTGAATTTTGACTCTACTTGTCAAAGTCGATAATTTCAACTGCTGTACGACTTTTTATGCACACAACTGTACTCGAATGAAGACGAGGAAAATATTGAAAGACCTAGAAAATTAACAGACTCCTTCAGACGACCAACTGTTACCTGATATTCTCAAAACAGGAGAAAAAACAAAAATGGCAGATATTCTTTATAGACAGGCCTTTGGTTCGATACTGCCGTGAGTGCTTTAGCCAACTCCAGAACAATCCAGGAATAATGGATTGGATAGCAGTTGAACGTGTTTTGAGATATCTAAGCAACAGAGAACTATGCTTTGACTTTCATAAGGACTGCAGAACAATTACACGGGCATGTTGATGTTAACCGGGAAAGCAATATCAGTGACAGAAAGTCATACACAGGATTTTTTTTCTAATAGCTGGTGGTGCTGTAACCTGGGAAGCCCGGAAACAAAAATCTAGAGCTCTTTCGAGTACAGTGAAACCAATCTAGCCTGACATTTCAAATTGCTCGTTCGTTCATGTTGTGCCCTATCACTGGATATATTACAGACTATAATCCGTTTTCTGAAGTGCACAACACGTTTTCGTTTCTCAAGCTAGGTTGGTTTCACTGTACAGGGGTGGAGTATATGGCGTTTTCTTAGGCGGCAAAGGAAGCTCAATATCTAAGAAAGAAGTGAGGTTTTATTACGAACACATAAATTTGGAAGGAGATAATACCTGCTCTTTTATGATGGCTTCTGGAGAAATATAGTATGTCAGTATGAGGCACAGTAGTTTCGTTTCCAATACTGCTCCGGGTTGATTACTTAAATCTACCAACATCTGTTTCGATACTTCAGGTGATCCATCAATTAGAATAACAGTACCATGATAATTCTTTGACTCGAGAATACTGATTGCTTCCAAAGCAATGACGGTCCCGAAGGAATATGCCACAATGGTGAAAGGTTTATTGGGAGTGAAATGTTCCTCTAGAGCCTGTAACAGATATTCAAATCATCAAGTTGATCAGTATGCTTTATTTTTTGAAGGAAAATCTTATAGAAACACATGTACAGGCCATTTCTTTTTTCATATGGTAACATTGCTATAGTCTAAATCGTAACAAATACAAAAACGATTGAATGGGAAAAAAGGTAACTGCCGTGGAAAACAGTACAATGGTCAAAAAAAATTTATAGGAACTCTTGCTCTTCCCGAGTTATACAGGGTAAACTGAAAATGCTGTTTCTGGTTTTTTTACGGATATAATTTTTATTGTATTTTAGCAGTCCGTCGAACGTCAATTAAATATACATTGGACTGATAGTCTTGAACGTCAATATTAAACGTCTATCGTGCTGCGTGGGCATATTTATTTATTTTTAGTTTTTTATCCTAGGTTTCACTAATGGAGATATTGAAATATTTCTTACCGGTATCAATAACTTCGTCATATCTTGGACACTTTCCGGTTTCTCGCTGAACACATATTGCAGGGCAACTGATTGACTATCTAGATTAGAAGCTATAGTTTCAAATACTCTTGCAGAACCATCTATTCCAGGAATGAATATGACTTTTGATGTGGTTTTTATATTTGGTTTTGGATTAAACTTGATATAAGGAAGTGATATCTCGCTTTCATCTCCGTATATTCTAAAAACCATGTCTGAAGTAAAGTTACTCTTAGCCATCTCGCCATTGTCCTGAGAAATAATATTTTTCTCCTCATGTATTTTTCTCAACCTGTGAAAAGCAAAAAAATAAAATATATTTTAATATCACACATTCAAATTTTACAGAAAAAGTTACATCATATTTTGGATTGAATTGGTTGATACTTGATGGAAAATCGAAAATAAAAAAGTTTTCCATATGGTGCAAACTTTTTGAAAGTCACTTTATATACGACGCTAAATTATGGAATAAATCGATTATTTCCGAATAAAAAGGTATTTTGGAAAAATCCTCGGATAGGTCGATTTTCTTTTTCGATATGCCAATTTTTGAACTCCACCCAAAATATATAGGGGTATCCGCATTTGAGTAAAAATGACTTGGGTCATATTTTTAAACGGAACACCTAGTATATTTTTCACTATTTGGTTAGGGATCGTCATTACAAATCCAGCGATACCAGATTTGATGGGATTATGTCAAACGGCTGCGGATATATTAGCAAAAAACTTCTCCATATGCCCAATGAGTGGCTGAACCTCGTTGGAAAATGTCGACATTTCTGCTTCCGTTTTGAAGCCATTTTCAAGAGTGTCGTCTAAGTGTCTAAGGATTTGGTAAGAATAGTGAAAATTGTTTTTATATTAGCTCAGCTAAAAAAAAATTATTTTGTTGTTTTAATTTTAGTTCATAGAAAAATTAAGGTACGTAACACTTCGTTTATTCAATAGTCGCTCCGGTATGCTATAACTGCATATGCCGTAAGCTGTCAATTCGGAGTGCATTCGTTCGATTTTGAGAGCTTGCAAGAAGCTGTTCTGACGAGTAGTAAACAACGAAACAGCGTTTCCTGATTGGTTGCATTCAATCAGATGACCTCTTTTCATTGGGTTTCCACTTGAGCTAAAAAAATTCATTTCAACCATCTTTGCGATAAGGAAACAATTCAGAGTGCATTTGTTTTGATTTCGACAGCCCCCATCAAGCTTTCAATGGTGTGGAGTAAAAGATTGCATGTGAATCAATAAGTAGCCACTATACACGATATCGTTGCCGTACTGGACAACATCAGAAAATCGTGTCAGGACTTGCAAATGATATCATTCATATTACACATATCATTGATATTACACATAGCACCAATATATCATAAAGAGTATAAATTCACTCACTTGGCCAATGTCATCATTCTCATGTCTTTGATACTGAGGGATACTTCGAAATCTGTGTCCAATATCTGCTTTATTTCAACTGCAGTCATGGAATCCATACCTAGTTCGGTCAATGACACATGGAGACTAATGTTGTTGGTCTCGTGGAGTCCTAGAATTGATATAATACAAGTAAAACATCCAATTTATAAAGAATGAAATTTGTTGAGCAACAAGAATTCTATGAGAACAAAAAGTATTTTACCCCTTCACCACACAAGTAATTTAATTCCTAGATGCGCATTTCGATAACAAAGTTACCTTCATCAGTAGGATTACTAAACAGTTTAGTGGTGAAGGGGTAAAATACTTTTTGTTCTCATTGAGTGACACCACGGGCGTCCAATATCCCATTTTCGAACAAGAATTCTGTTTTTATGTCTAACGGAATATTATATTCCTGCCATTGCGAAATGATTGGCACACAAGGTCGACGAAAAAGACAACGAAAATTTCGGAAAATAAAAAATGTTCAAGAAGATAGTGATATCAGTGAGTCTGGACCACCTAGGGCATCGAAACGAAAGAAATGGCATTAGGAAAAACAAATCGTTGAATGGACCTCCTGGGGATACCACATGAAAAAAAAACGCGCCTCACTCTACCTCTTGATGTAGCGGTAATAAGTAAAAAACACGAGAAAAGGCCATAATTATAGAAGAAGTAAAAAACAGTAGTATGTGTTGAACAATCGGTATTTACTGAAATTTCGAGACAAAGTGTAGCAATTTTGAGAATTTTAGAAATTTCCTGAATGAAAAAAATTAATCAACCCTATCTAGCAATAACTTAGTAAAATCATCTCAATAAATACAACTTGTGATCAGAATAGCATCAAAAATTTTATCAGACGATTTAAGTCGATCAAATTACTTTGAGGGGTGTTATCATGCAATTTGATATCGTTCGATTCCTTCCAGAATAACTATCAACAATTTCGTCCTTGATGTGTATAACTGCTTCTGAAGAGCCTGCTTCCAATTATTTTATCAATCCTCCTGATGCGCTTGGCAAAGCGAAATAGATTTTCGTAGACCAAAATGTATTGGGGATTAAATGCGAGAGAAGCGAACCTTGCTTCAATGAAATGAACGATTTCTGTGAGTGATATTTTTCAATTACATTCTCCTTAGCTTAGTTAACGAATTCTCAATGAATACTAGAGAAAATAAAAAATCAACTATCCGAATAAAAATGCGAATTTTCACTTTCAGATTTTTTCTTTTCAGTTAGATTCTTTAACAATATCTATCAGACGTAGTTCAATATCCAGGGTGGCTTTTGCCGGGGAAGTAGTTGTTTTCTGTTAGATATTACAAATAAATAACGTTTTTCATTTTTCAATTTTTATGGAGAATGTTCCCCTTTTCAACTATCAATATATTGCGAGCACTCATTATTACCACCAAGAATTCAACTGCAACTCACCCAAGATATTTGTGACAGCTCCGATAATATTGTCGGCATTTCCTGCACTTCCTCGTTTTTCTGCAACAACCATGCTGGATACTATAGTATGATCCTTCTGTTTCAGGAAACCATCGAGGACGCTGAGACAATTTGAAATCTTTTGTTGAAGTGTTCCACCTATTTCAAGCTCGCAATCTAATTCTTGCATCTCAGCTACCAATCCCACCTGAAACATATTTTATATACAGTGTGATCAGTAAAGCCCGCATCTTATGGGATTTCATTTCCATCAATAGCTTCATTCGAAGTTTCACTTTGAAACCAATTTATGCTTCGATCAACATGTTTCACAATAAGAAATTAAGTCTGGTTTACTTTCTTCAATACATGGAGGGTTTTTTGTCTAGACTTGCTTTCTCTGGTAAATTTTTATATAATTTTCTGAGCTCTCCAAAAACAAAACTTTCCGCGTCCCTCGCTGTTATTCTCCTCTCTCTTTTTCGTTCCGGTTTCCAAGCAAGTTTCTTTCGCATATTTCACCGCACTTCTGATCACTTTTTTATTATCAGTCACTGGGATTTTTATTTTCTCATGATAAACTAAAACTATTTACAATTTTCTTTTAGATCATACATTTTTAAATTTTTTATATTTTATTTTAATAAAGTTTCCTCATTTTCTTACAGTTTCCTTTTTTTTTTCAAGTTGCTCTTATGACTTCAATTATGACTTTTTGCTTCCTCGTTTCTGCTATTACAGAAATCTACTCGTAATAATAATAAATTTTTTTGAAATTTTACTTTTTCTTGCATTTTTCTGTCCTTTAGGGATTGTTTTTTTGCTAATAACTTTGCTTATGTGTTTTATCAGCAACACACAATTCCTTTCAAGAAATACTGATATTCTTGGAAGTGTTTTGTACGCTGCGAGACTAGCATCGTACTCAGATGTTTTGGTACTGAATTTTGAATTGCTGAGTCTGTGACTGGTTTCAAATGAAACTATTGTATTTTTTGATAAGGTAAGAAACTTCCTATCAGAGATATAGTATCTGCCTGGCTTTCTGGTGGATTGTGGTTGTCCCCACTACTCCTATATACTACATTTTCATAACAATAAATAACGGGTAACCACGAGTAGAGTACTTAAATACTTAAATACGCATATTTGACGTCACTACTGAAAATTAACCACTTCCGGTTTAACTGGAAGTAACCCCAAACTTTTTTTTCAAATAACACCCTGTAAATTTTTTTCTATTATTCGGAAGAACTTGCAATTTGTGATGCAATGTTCTTCAAAATTTAAAATCGGTTGAAAAATGGCGGGAAATAACAGTTAGAACAAAGCTGGCCATAAAACAAACTTAAATCATCACAACTGGCAAACGACATCAGAAGTTAACAGAGAGCTTCCAAGTACGACACAGTAAAAAACTGAGATTCTCATGTAATTTTAGCCCCCATATATTCCAACAATTATCAAAAATACCATAAAAATGGAATAGTACCCATAAAAAAAGGCTCTCAACTGCAATTTCTCGAATGGCAACATGTCGTCAAGATGAAAAATGATCAATTATCAGATTACTCGTGTGGAAAGATTTGGAAAATTCCGAAAGGAATCGAAAACGCAAGATGTTTCATCATGAGTGTTTTCAAAATTAGATGATCTTCAACGAAGGAGGCCATGAGCAAAAGAAAGCCAATAAAAAAAGCAGCATTAATTAGATAAGTAGAATAAACTGTGACTTCTTTGAAATAAAATGAGCTTTTGCGTATTGTTTTCATAATTATGTTCTAAGCCGCCTACGTTGAAGAACATTCAATTTTAGGAACACTCATCATGAAACCTGATTGTATCTTTGTTTCCTTCAGGAATTCTCAAAAACTTTTTACAAGAGTAAACTGATATTTTATAATTTCTCATCATGAAGAAGTGAAAAGTACACGTTGTCATTTGAGAAATTGCACTTGCGAGCATTTCTTTATAGACACTATTCCGTTTTCAGGTGATTTTTCATTATTGTTTGCATATATGGGAGCTGCAATTACATGAGAACCTCAGTTTTCAGGTGTGTTGCACTTTGAAGCTTCCTCTGTTAACTTTTATGTCGTTTGTCAGTTGTGCTGATTAAAGTTTGAATTTCATGGTCAACTTTGGTCCATTGAACAATCAATTGTATCTCCGCCATTTTTCAATCGATTTTCAATTTTGAAGAACATTGTTATCACGAATTTCATGCTCTTCCGGATAATGGACAGAAATGTACAGAGTGTCGTTTGAAAAAAAAGTTTGAGCAACATACCAAATTTGAAATCTGTATCTTCAGAACTATAGAAAACTGGGGGGCGTATCTCACCTCGTGGTCACCCGGTATAACTCATTTTCATTCCAACCTATTTCGGAAACCTTCACCAAGATGAAATTTTCAACTGTTATTGTGGAACCATTTAGAAATAGAAAAAATTAGACAAATAATTACCTGGCCGATAGCTCCCCATTGTATCGCTAAGGCAGGAAAGCCATCCTTTTTTCTTCCTTCGCATATTCTTTCCATAATTGAGTTTGCCATCCCATAATTTGTTTGACCAGCATTTCCACGACCGCATGTCACAGAAGAAAACACAACGAAATCACTGAAACGATGATTCAATCTTAAATTGAAACAGTCAATTTGTGGTTTGTTTTCAGCATCGAGACCACTACTTTGTGCATTCAACTGAATTCGTATCGTTCATTCATACACTCAAGAAGAAATTACTTTCAGTAGAGAAAAATGAGAATATAAGACTGGCACTTCCGAACAATATCAATTTTCCTCAGCTCTTACCTGAGATTTGGGCAGAGTTCTCTGGACAACTCATCCAGATATTTTGTTGCAATCGATTTCGGCCCAAATGATGTGGAAAAGCTTTCTTGGGTTTGATTTTCGAAGATAGCATCAGCAAGTACGACTGCAAGATTGAATATTCCTCTCACATCTCCCAATTTTTGCGCTTCTTCTAACAAGGTTCTGCATCCTTCTTTCTCAATTATGTCTGCTTTGGAAATTAAAACATCAACTCCATAAGACCTCCAGATCCTGTAAACAATCAAATTATTTCACTTTCCATCGCATTTCTAAACATGTAAAAAAAACCGCTTATTTGATATACAGTCACATTCGAAAATTACGCAAAAAATGAAAGAAAGAAAATGTCATTATTCGAAAAAAAAATCTTAATTTAAGGCAGTCAGAGTCAGAATTCATTTGAGTTAACGATTGCCTTTAATCTTTAATTTTCCTAACCAGAATTTGAAAAGCTTTATTTAACTCAACACATGGAATATTATTAAACATTATGAATGATTCAATGAACAATAGAACACAATACCATTTCACTTGTGTGGTTCTTTTCAATTAGACCTGAGCAAGCACCAAGTCACTGTTTATTTTACAGATTCATAGAGACCTGACGAGATAACAAAATATATTATTTGAGTCCAAATATTGCACATACCGGGTGACACAGAGTATCAGCAACCCGTGTGACTCCTGCATTCGTAAACATTTTTTCTGAAAGTGATACAGTTATAAAAGCAACCAAATTGGATTTGACATTACAATTCAATACGGTAATATGGAACACCCTGTATATTTTTACATATACGATTTCTACAGGTCTAAACTATTACAAACCATATGCATTATGTTTTTTTTAACAATTGAGTTTTTTTACCCCCTGGATTAAGGCGATTTGGCCATTTATTCACATCATATAGAAATAATAAACTGTATCCATATACGAAATTGGAACAAATCTCTATGTATGTATAGTTTCATTTGTATATAAAAGCAACTATCACGTCAAATATTTGACAGAAAAATTTCCCATTAAGAATGTCGCCCAGGGTACCTACCCTGGCAGATAAAAATTTGCGGATTTTTTTGGGTTGCCATTGCAACTAGACAAAAACCAATATTTGGATTGGCTGAAAAAGTGAGGTGTGAAATTTTCTTAAAAATTTTACATATCTTGGTATTTCTATAGGGAAGCTGAGTATTTTTCAAAATTTTTCATTTGTGAAGTACTTTTTTTAATAATGAAAGGAATATTTTGTCAACATAGAATCTTGCTTTCGTGATTTTGAATTCTGACCGTTTTACACTTTTTCCAAGAAATAATTTGAGAGAAGTATTTATAACACTCACTTTATTCTAAACTCCTGATACCCTGTTGATACACCTTGTCTTGAAGTCAGTACTAGTTTTTTTGCTCCTCTGAGTACTAGCCAATCTGCCAATTCCAGTCCGAATCCTCCTAATCCACCACAAATTATATACGAATCCTTATCATTGCAAGAGAACCTGGAATGCAGAAAATACATTTTCAAACCATTATAACAATTTCATCGATCTTATTCGAAATGTAAAAAACTGACAGACTCCATAAATAATTAGCTCACAAAAATCATCCAGTGTGGACAAAAAAGTAAGCTCAGGAATCTGAATCCCTTTCTGGATGAGTAGGCGGTAGACTACAAGATTACCTTATAATCAAAACACCCCATTATCCTTCCAAGATACAACCACGTCACGATGAGAGAAGGCACTACATGGAGGAAACCAACTGACACCAGCATACATCAGATAAAAATGTTTGATCATCAATGCCAAAATAGCAGTGTTAGGCAAATGTGTTCCAGTGGGTTTCAGCAAATGGGGGACATACCACCGGAACGAGTGATCCCACCCCCGCCATTTCATCACACAGAAATTGATCACGCCGATCCTTATACACTTTAGAACAACAAAAGGACCAGGTCACAAGTCATACACCATACTATAGTATACAGTATCGGAAAGTTTTCACCTGGGGTATGGTGTTTTCATGAGAGCGTGAAGAATAGCTTGCTACATGTTGAGAGAGCATTAAAATTTCTCCTCTACTTGCTCGAGGAAGGGATATCAACGTGAGCTGTTACTTCGTCGGCTGTGGTTTATGTGGTATTATCATATCATTGTGTTCCTTGTTGCTTGCATAGATTTCTGTCTATACCCAAATGAAAAGTTTTCGATACTGTATATGAAGCATTTGGGTACCGCCCGAATTGAGAGAAGAATATTCAGGCTGCAAGTCCATACATACAGAGCCAGAATTCATAACGATACGTTAAAAGTAACACAAGGCAATATCACAATTTAAGGAATTATGAAACCATGTCAAAGGTCTCTCTGAGGAAACTCAATGTTCTTTACATTAGTAAATGATGAATTATCATCATAAGCTAGAATATTAAAAAGAAGTAGCACTCATACAGTGACCGGCAGAAAGTACGTAATTTTGATGAATATTGATATGCTTATGCATCAAAAGAAACCCCAAAAGACGTTGTACAGTTCTTTTTGTCTTTGGTGGAAAATTAAAAAGAATTAAAAATTATTTCTCAAAATTGCAACCTCTTGAAACCACTCGAGCGCTCGAGACGGGGAGAGTGTTTAATCAACATTTAAATTTCATACAAATCCAATCCAATTTCTTTGTATACAGAACTTCATATAATTATCGAACCATCAATGTCAATGATGGTATAAATAGGTAACAAATTGAAAATGACCTTGTTATGATAACATTTAATGTCAATAAAAACTAAATTTTTCAGATGGAAGTTATTCTGAATGGAAATAAAATTATTTCAAAACACAGTACTCTCCCCACAATAAGTAGATGCCTTGGCAATAGTCAGAACAATAGTACAAAAGGTGCATTGGGAATTGGAAATGGATAAAATAGGTAAGTGTCTTGGGAGGTCGTATCAACCGAAGCTCATCAATACATCAGGAAGAATACTTCGACCATGCCATGACTATCAGAGTTTCGGTTGGCACGTTTGAAGATGTCAGGCAGAGAAGTCCTCGTGAAGAACACATGAACCAACCAGAACAACTCATATTGAATCACCCAGGACCATGTCCAATAAGCTTGGTTAAACAACTATTACATTAAACAATACCTTGCTGTGCATGGGAACATGGAAACGGGTGGTATTGCTTTGTGATGTTTCTCAGGTTCCCTTATCTGTATGAGAACTTTGCCCATATGTTTACCGGATGCCATAAACCTAAATGCTTCCTCCAGTTGATCGAATTTAAAAATGGTTCGATTCAGTGGTTTGACGAAACCAGCTTCAATTCCATCTTTTATCAATTGCATCATCTTTGATTTTGAAGCCGGAGTGGATGCCATGATTTCATCCAGCATCACGCCATGAAAACTACATTGTTTTTCTAAGAGCATCAAATTACAAGTAGTATTTTTAGTCATATCAAACTTTCCAATTTCAACGAATCTTCCCCTTTTCGCTAAACATCTGATTGACGCCTCAAGTTTCTCTTCTGCAAGAGAGTTGAGAACAATATCGACTCCGCACCCCTTGGTTTTCTTCATTACCATTTTTTCGAATGAGGTGTCGTGAGAATTACCAATATGACAGCCTGAAAAAAAAAAAATAATTATAATGTCAGAATTACCTCTCTGGTTGAAAGTTTGACTTTGTGACGAAAATTCGTTTCTTGGCAAGTATTTTGGGTGGTTTTTTTTTACCTTCCACAGATAGAAAAATTTTAGAATACCATACCTCACTCATAATTTTTTTTAATTCTAATCAAGACAAAATTATTGAAACACAGTAACTTATCATGGCCAATTGACTCATTTGCACTTGTGACGTAACGAAGCGTTTTTTGCACCAGCCTGGGTGGTTGCATATGAGCAATCTACCAGTCTTATGATATGTTATATTGGTTGAAACGCGTGTATACTTGAGCACACACGTACTGAAAATATCTTATATCCTAGGACCCGTACTCTTTCTCATATATATTAATTCATTAGCCGATTTGGAACTAATTGGAAATATCAAAATGTTTGCTGATGATACAACCTTAATATACAACGGATAAGTTTACAAGAATTTTAAAAAAAACATGTTGAATGACATTGAGAAAATATCATCTTGGCTAATAAACCATAAATAAACTAACTTTAAATTACAAAAAATCATCAATTATGTTTGTGACCAACCTCATCAAAAATCATAACCACTTGACGAGGCAATCAGATAATTTGTCAGTTATCAAAGTGAAAACAAATGTGGGTCAACAATCAATATATTTTAAAGGAATAATGCATTACAATGAATTTCCAAAATCTTTGAAATTCAATGGTAAAATGAGATTTAAAGTAAATTTGAAAAAATATTTATTATCGTGAATATGAAAATTAGAAATATCTAGTTAGTAATTAATTTAGTTTAGTTGAAAATGTGTTTATATTTTTTTCCCTGTCATATACTTGTAAGTTTCTTGGGAAATAAATGCTATTATTATACGCATTGATTGAAAGATTACGATGTGCCGAGTTTGATGACGCCCCTCTTGACACCCTTCAGATAAAAAATTCGTCAAGAGATCGGCCTTTGGATACCATATACATAAAACAGTGTGGGTCCTGATCATATGTGAAGGCCTGGTTTGTGTGACCATCTATGTGAATTTGTATCATGTCCGGTTAATAATTTTATGATAAGTTGCTAGTCCCAAAAGAAATCGGATTCCTTCATTCCATTATGGAGTAGAATTTAATATTGTTTTCATTAATCGCATATTATATTCACTAATAACTCACGTTTCAACTGAGGAAAAGTTGTTTCCAGGAACTCCCGCTTCTCCCTAGTACCAACTGTGGTAAAAACTTCACAACCATAGTGGAGAGCCGTTCTGATAGCTGCCTGACCTACACCTCCCGTTCCCGAGTGAATCAATATCGATTCTCCTCGTTTCATGCCAGCACGCTGTAAAAAAAATACATGAGAATTGGTTATTTTACTAACAAGTTCTAACAGTTTTTCTTCAACTATTAATGGATTAGTTAGTGTGCTCCCGTGTTGCCGGAACAAGTTCCATTGTAAATGATGTAGTTCCTTGGCCGTTCTAGTTCTCTCCGATAAACTGGGCAATGGAGTTCTCTAGCTGATTGCGATCTTGGATGAATGTCACTTAAAGCACCCTCGGTTTTTCTTTTCGAACTCATGGCCGTCGTGTTGCTCAATACATCGGTAGCAATTACTCTTTTCCGACTTGCAGTGTTTGGAACATGTTCGTATCCGCAGCACTTGAAGCACAGCACCACCCATAGGTTTTATTACACGTAGACTCTGGTTAGGTCGAAGTTGATGAGCCTTTATCTGAGTAGTTATCTAAAAATACTGGGTGGAGACTCAATTATCCAATTTTCCTTGGCTCGATTCCTGCAGGGGATTTCCGTGATGGCCTTGACTTTTTTTGCTTCTTCTGCTTCAAATTCTTCGATCATCTTTTCGTTCAGTTTAATGATTGTCTCTTCTACTTCTTCCGCTGTGAAACCTCGCTTTGCTCCTGTGCTTGTGATCATCAGTTGTGGTTTGTTGGCTGATGACAGGTATCTTGATGTCAGGTATTCGCTGTTGGTCAGGTATTCTTAGATCTCATTATGTTGTTCCTGATTTTGGTTCTCTAAGATGAAGCTCTTTTATTTTTTTACACTTCTGAAGCCTCCCCACATGTCGTTTATGCCGACTTAGGTAGGGATGGTCTTGATCGTGTTTCCTATTTTATTTTCATCCTTGGCTTTGACTATCGACTCGAGCATCCGTGGAGGTGTTTTTTAATCCGGTTGTAGTGGAGTTTATGTCGGGGTTTGGCTTGCCTTGTAGTTTGCTACTGATACTGCTATAGTAGCGTAGTTGGCGTTTTTCGGTTGGGGCGCTGGAGTTGCATGTGCTCTGGCTTTCTATAGCTGTACCTGTTCGTCCTGTGGAGCGTTTTGTACTTGGATAATTTCCATTTTCTGGATTGTCCTTGTCAGCGATATAAATATTTTCTGTGTGGCCTCCCTGCAGCTTGATCAGCCTTTGTCACTTAGATTATTACGTCTTCTTCCTCTTGGTCTCCTAGTTTTTCTATGAACTGAGAAGGTTGGTTTGGTTGGGTGGGTTGTGTAGTTTGCTGTTGTTCTTGTTGTTGAGATTATGAAGTGTGAGGTAATAGGTACAATAACCTCAATTAGCAATAATATTTCAATTGACTGTATCCATGAACACAATCAAAATTATTGACACATACTACAGAAAATTGAATCAGTCATAATGTATATAATGATGATTCTTTCTGATAGGTACTTACCATGATCAAACCATAAAGGACAGTACCGTAGACAACAGGAATTGTAGCAGCTTCTTCCAAAGAAATATCATCAGGAATCGACAGGGTGCAATAGTTGTCAGCCAGAACCATCGTAGACAAAGCTTGATAACGATTCATTCCTATGACTCTATTCCCACTGTGGAAGATCATGGGGGAATTATTATTTTTGCTATGTAGCTATGTACCAGAACACTCGAAATTGATCCTTGAACTGATTAACAGAGAGAGAGCAGTGAATGAATGGAGTGGAGTTGATAATTGTCAACACTTCTACTCGTACGAGAAATGAGTTTAAGAGTTAGAAAAAAAAAAATAATATGTTCATCACATACATGGCACGCATCGCACGCATGACACGCAAAACTGAAACAGTTTCAGTTGATACGTCAAGAAGAGTATTTCGACCACACCATTAAAGATGACTGCCGCAGCTGAAGTTGAAACGTTTGGAGATTTTAACCAAAGAATACCACGGCAAAACCCGGAAACCACCCAAAACTTATAAAGAATCATTTGGCTAATAGGACACAGTACGTCTTCCCGGATAATGATTTTTCCAACTTTCTACAAAATCTTGATTCGTCTTTTCGACACCCCCAACGAACAAAGTTGTAATTCAACTTAAGGTACTTTTGAGTTTTAACGATACGCATACTGAGCACAAATACCAGAAAAGAATTTTTTACGAGGGAAATTAAAAAAAAAGCTGTGGTTTATCTTAGATATGATAATAAATAATATTATTCGACGGTTGAAATTGGAAAAAAATTTGTTATTTGATTTTAGAATTTTTCGATATTCGCGAAAAAGAAAAATTTATTTAATCAGAAATTGAACGATGGGAAAAGGTCAAATTATATTATGGGATGGTTGCTCGCAAAATAACAAATCACTTACGGTCTGCTGAAATACAGGTCAATTAAAGCAATAATATGATTACATTTTTTGTGGAATCAAAATATTATTTGAGGTACTCACTTGCTATCAACTCCTGCGAACTCACATCCTTGAACACAGTCTTGATCAATTCTACTACTTGAAACGATATCGGCACTCAGTTTCCCTGAGGCAGTCATTATGTCTCTGAAGTTTAGTGCAGAGTAGAACACCTATATTACAGATAGAAAAATATATCATATCAACATGAAATATTGTTCCATAATATATAACTGATGATAATATATATATATATATATATATATATATATATATATATATAACTAGTGAGTGTATAAGTGTCATAAGTGAGTTTTCATTATATATACATATATATGAGAAGCAGAAGGGAAGTTATTTTTTGACTTGTCAAGAAAAAATAATAATAATAATAATACTTTATTAACCACTTTGGTACAATAAGTACAAATGGTAGGTCATATAATAGGTATATAATAGGTAAAGTTGAAAAAATATAGATAAAAAAGTACAGATGAAAAACACTAAGTCACAGTAGTTGAATTAATAAAAACTCAACGTCACAACTTTACATACAGAATTATAAAAGAAGTACATGAAACTATTCGGTATAGCGCGAGGGGAACACCGCTGAGAAAATTGAACTAATGCCACTAATGCCCAAGTAATTCCTGTAATTACCGAGTAATAAAAAAAATTAAAATATTGAATCATGTCAATTACTATTTCTAGGACCTTCTTTCCGAATTCCCAGGGGTTGAAGACTTTTCTGTCTTTAACCGAAATACTTCCTATAATAACTATGTGATACTCGAGTAATACCTCGAATCCCCTACTAGTGCCCATTAATTTTTGACTAACACTCCTACTCCCCCAATAATTTTCAAATAAATCCTCTAATTCCCCCCACTAATACCCAAGGCATATACACCGAAATTCCCCAACAGTTTTTCCATCAGGATAGCAGCAAAACGCAAGTGTACTCTAATAATATTATATATCCAATATTTGGACAATTATTGTCATCATCAGGAAGCTAATTTTTTTTTAGTGATAAATAATGAATGAATGAAGTGAAAACCGAAGACCAGTACTCACAATGTCACTGAAGTTGGTCGTTATTCGATGTTCTGAAAAATGTACAAGACAACAAACATTACAGGCACGTAAATGGAGCAACAAAGTAGGTTAAATACTATTATTTTCAAAAGAAACTACGACTGCTAACAGGAAAACATGGCAACAGGTGGCGAAACGATAATAAGAAATAACTTTGAAGAAATTGAAGTATGAAATTTGAAATAATTCAAGACATCTGTCATTTGTCAGCGTCATAAACAGCAAAAAGAGGCAATGGGCAAGTTTTTAAATTCATCGATGGATCCATCAATGAGCATTGCATCCTTATTTAACTAATGGCAAATGACAATCACAGCACGAATGCGCATTATTCATCGATAAATTTAAAAACTCAATCAATTGCCTTTGGCTGCTAGAGATACTATACAGTTTCAATTGCTTCTGAATGGAAATTATGGCAGAACATTCATATGGGAATGAAATTTATTCATGAAGATCAATATTTGTTTATGGCAATTTATATATAGAAATGGATACTATTTACTATTTATATATTCTCATTATTATTAAGTTATTCCAAATGAGCTGTTATTGAGAGCACTTGAGTTGTTGTCCAACATTAACGAGTAAGAATAGATCTCATTATTCGGATGATTGAGGTCTGTTCTTCCAATCAAACAATAACTAGATTGAAATTTATGGGTCAATTCACTTTTATAGGACGTTATACTCTCTTTTAGCAACCCGGCTCTTTGAATTATGTTTTCAGAATTACAATTAGAACATGGATTGAGAAAGTAATGGAGTTTTATCTTTAACTATAGAGTATAAGGAGTTTTTGGTTGAGAGTGCTCCTAATAACAGCTTATTTCGAAAATATTAATAATAAATAAAAATATATAGATAAATAATCAATAGAATCCATTTCTATATATAAATATATTCAAATATTAATTCTCATAAGTAAATTTCATTTCATAGGAATGTTCTCTCATAATAATTTCTCTTTAGAAGCCAATCATATTTTTTTCTGTTTATAATACTGACAAATGATGTTTAAAAATATTTCAAATTGTATACTCCATTTTTTTCTACGCTCTTTCTAGCTTGAACTGTTTTTTTATGTTTTACGTGTCTGTAATGTTGGAATGATGGACACCCTACTCTCTAATATAAAAATCATACCATTTTGTCAAGATGCGGCAGAAATCTTAGCCGGAAGAATGCAGAAGGCCATCATCCTGGGGAGTGACTATCTGGGTAAATAACACCAGCGCGCTCTCCGGATGTATTGGGGCTCCGAAGACAGGGTCTGGAACAATCCTTGCGGATAGAAAATAATAATCATAATAATATACATATATATATTTTATATATATATATATATATAATCAGTCACGCATGCTATCGGAATGGAGTTTGGGATCGACAAATGTCCACGGTTTATCTCAAAAAAGGACGATGCGAGAATTACCAAGAGAATGTCCAGCTCGTAGACGGAAGCATCCTACATCATCCTGATGATGACCTACACTTACATAGAGGTGGAACAGCGCCGCTCCAAAGAAGTAACCACTGTTAACTCTATTCGCGGCAAGTATCAGCAGAAACTCTGACGGATCTGGTCACCAGAACTGTCGGTAAAGAACAAAGTTGCTGCAACTAATATGCTTGCCGTTCCGACCTTACTCTACTCCTTTGAAGTGATCAAATGCAAGAGGAGCTGCGACAACTTGACGTGAAAACTCGCAAAATAATGCATCTTAATGGAAGCTTGCATCCTAAATCGTCCGATCCACGGTTGTACTTATGGCTCTAAAGTTATCAGGAGTACAGATCCTCCTCTCTGCTTGTTCTGTGACCATGACAGGAGAAATCCGAGCATTTTTGTCAAGCGTATGCGGTCTCAGCCTATGTCCACAGGCATAATGTGGCTCTACTAGTGTTGTACCACCATCTACAACATTCGTACGGTGTAGACGAGACACCTTATGCTCCGGGAGATATTGAGCCGTTGTGGAGAATGGGAAGTGCCGAATATATTGGAACTACTCATTCCCCACCCTCAGGTAAATACAAGCAAACGGAGTTGAAAGAGTAAGTCTCGATCTTCAGACGATGTTCGTTTTTTCAAGAGCTGAAAAGTCCATGACGAAAATCGTCTTACTTTGATGGTCGAGGAAAACTACATCAGGCTTATTGGCTTGTATTTGCCTAAGGGTGGAGAATGACTAGTCCCAATATATTCGGTACTTCTCATTCTCCACAACCGATTAAATATCCCCCGGAGCATAAGGCAACACCGGTATCTCGTCTATACCGTACGAGTGTCGTAAATGTTAGTACAACACTCGTAGAGCCGCGTTATGACTGTGGATTTAGGCTGAGACCGCATATGCTGGGCATGCTGACAGCAAATGCATAAGGGTCTCAGGCACCCCACGACATGTTCTGCATCTAGTGTCGGGGACCTCTATACCCATCTACGGTAGACCACGGTGTTGAAGACACCATCCTGGCAGGCCATCCGAATTGCTGCCTTAAAAAGGAATGTTTCAATTTCTGCTTTTTCTGGAGCAGCAATGTTCTTCGAGCCTTCGAGAGCCTGTCGAATTTCTTCCGGATTGGACTGCGCAGCTTAATGTGCTCAGGCTGACGAAGCCTCTTGCAGAATGCTTCAAACTGCGCTAGTGCTGGAGTATCTACATCAAGTGGTTGCGGATACTCATAGATATTCTCCCAGAAGGTTTCCACCTGATCAGCGGCCAGTGGGTTATCCACAACAGGTGCAGGCTCTTGAAATTAAAGAGGTTTATCGCGGAACTTCATGTTTTCCGCGATGCTTCTCGCCCGCCTCACTAGTAACTTTTTCGCAGCCACCAGCATTTTGTATACTATTGAGACAGTGCTGTTTGATGGCAAACAGCACGCCTTGATCCAATGTGTGGTAAGCTCGTCTCAATTTAGCAGCAATTTGCCACACAACAAATGTAAAAGGCCTATTGGCCGCCATGTAGTAAACCACACATTGGTTACGAGACGCGTGTTGTCACGCCGACTTGATCTTAGCTTTCATCTTGTGTATGCGGTGCTCATGCCTCCCAACTAGAGGGGTGGTATTCCTTCTCTCCGAGAAAGGGTCTGAGCGGCGTCATACACGGCAGGGTTGATTTGCCAGATGTCAGCCTGTTATGACATGTGATCCTGAATATCAGCATTCACCTGTGCCAGCTAATCTGGATCCAGTGGTTCATTATTATTATTATTATTTTTCTATCCGCAAGGATTTTTCTAGTCAGGCCCTGTCTCTAGAGCCCCGATATATCCGGAGGGCGTGCTGGTGCAATTTACCCAGATAGTCACTATCCACGTCCTTGGTAAATGTTTGTCATGATGACAGTACAAAACTTGATTAGTAGATAGTTCTATACAGAGAGTTGTATTTATAAATGAATTTTGAGTAAAAGGTTTATCAAGATGTGGTGGAAATATATATAGATGGAAACATAATTTTCAACACGAATTTTCTTCTCGATTACAAGAATGTTGGAATAAATTACATCAAAATTTTGAATATCTATTTTTTTATTCTTAGAAAGTTTTTTTTTATATATAAACCATTTCTAAGAAACATCTTTTGAATGTATTTTTTCTCTCGTTAATATGGAAATAATATTGAAATCCATAGGATGTCCAGTAGAATTGATATGTTGAGATAAAGCACAAGCATTTGGTTTTATATATATTTATATATATATATATATATATATATATATATTCTTCTGTTTCATTATCGAATAGGTGTATGTGAGTCGATAGGGAACTACAATAGCCTATTGATACGTAGGGTTTCACTCCTAGCTCTATCTATACTCACATATACAATTTTTTTCTCTGGAGAAGTAATCATATCATGTCGAAGATACCCTTCAAACCACTGAAGGCTGGATAAGTCACCTCTCACTTTTGGATATGCGAAACAATGTTCATTTTTCACTGTGTTGAAGTCATTGGCTAACAAATGCCTGTAAGTTCCCCATACACCATCTTTGAGGACGTTATGAGCCATGTTCTTCTGTAACTGGTTTTTGTAAAAGGAATCGTCAATGTTTATTTCTTGAACATCATCCATCACCAGTAGCCCCTTGACGAAAGTGCTTCCTGGCTCTCTTCGCAGACAATTAACAAGTCCTAGTACACCGCTTTTGTCTCGATTATCAGAGTAGAGAAACAAACTCTCGGAATTCTTATCATGTATTAGTTTTTTCGTCTTTTCAATCCAAGAAAAATCCTTCGATGAATTTATTTTAATAGCAACTGGATTCCTAGGAGTATGTTTTCTCTTCAAAAGAACATGAGTTTCTGTTTGAATTTTATGGACCGTACAAATGGTAACATCAAATTTGTTCGCATCGACAGTACTGAAATCTGATGACTCACGAGATAATATGAAGGCATTATCTTTGAGCGACGACAGTGCAGCTTGTGATAACTAAAAAAAAAAAGAGAACTGAAAAATCATGTCATAGTAACAAATTCACAGAAGTGCGTTTCAAATACAAGTTTTTCAAGTTCAAAATTCGATACAGTTTTGACATGGAAGTATAGTCAGTAAAGTTCATGCTTCAACTTATTCAGCATGCCATACTAAGGTAGCGATCAGAGCTTTTCAAAGCAAGTGCTTAGTGCTCGTGAAAGCACTCGGAGCACTTTTAAATCTTGTCGAAACATGAAGTCGGGAAAGATAATAGCCGATGGCACCCCCACAACTTTAGGCAACATTTCTTTAACGAAAGTCAAAAGAAATCTGCCGAAAATTTAGTTGGGGTGACATTTCCTATCTTGATACAGGGAATATGTCAATCATCATTCTGTTATTTCTCACTTCTCATCTGTGAAGAGGTAACCATATGCAGTCCACTTGGATATGATTTTGATTTACATATTTTCATTTTCAAACTGAGGGAGATTGAACACCCAAAAAACGATGAAACGAAGAAAACCACAAAACCAAACATTTAATCCTATTCCTATGGGTCTTGGTGGCGCACCGGTTGTGTTCTCGTTTGCACTGACAAGGTACGCGGGTTCGAATCGCTGCGCCCACCGACCGCGTGCATGACATCACACGTTAAAAGGTAAGGTCGTCATCTTCTCTAGCTCCTTAATCGTGATCGTATGCCGTATGCCACTTTGCCCCACAGCTTGTGATCGCTTACTACTCTGTTATATTAGAATGTACTGTTTTGTTGGGATAGGTGGCATGCCACCAATGGTATTCTCTGAACATCACTATGGATATGACGTATAGAATATATTAAAATATATAAGGTGTAAGTTGTTGATTCAACAACAACAATTTCAGATGAGAATAAATCAGTACAGCTCTCGTGATTAAAAATATCACTAAAACTGCAACTGGAAGTCCATAAAACTTGCTATGGGGTTAGTTTAATAATAGAGGAACAGGTATCCAATAAGTTCCGGGCCCTTTGTGAAAATAACTAGAAAATCCTGTTCAATGAGTTTTCCGATTTTTTTCCGGCCGTAACTCGAAAAAAACTTGGAAATTGGAAAAATATTAAAAGATAAATAAGGTTAGGAAGATTGCTTTAGAACAACATTTAGGTTACTAAGCAACTCAATAGCCTTGGCGTATTATAACTGAAAACCTTTGATTTTTGGTAAAAAATTAATAGAATCTCTTTTGTTCGAAATTTTAACAGCTTTATTTTTGAACCCTTGCGATTATTTCAATTTTCACGTTTTTTCAAGTTACAAACTGGAAAGCGACGGAAAACCATTTGAACCGGATTTTCATTCGATTTTCATAAAGTAGGGCCCAGAAATCTTTGAAAAACTTTTTCTTCATTATCGAACTAAGGTCATACTAAATTTCATTACCATATAATTTTTTGAGCATAAGAAATTTATGGATCCTCTACTATACGTCCAATGGAAACGTGTATTATACGACCATTTATATTCACATACCTCTGGTCTTCCGAAGAATCCGGACACTATCAAAAGTGAAATATCCTTTTCTTCTGACAAATTGGTATTTTCTACTGGGATAGCCAAATCGAGTGAACACTGGCCCAATATTTTAGGTGAACATTGGACAAGTGGCTGATCTTCAAACACTCTTTTAACAAACGGTGCTAAAGGAGGTAGTTTTTCCGTGAATTCATCCATCAGTTCCACCACTTTCACTTTAAAAACCAAAGAATTTTCAAGAAGTATCTGCATATTAACTCTGATAGACTCAGTAAGTTCTAGACTGGTTATATTTGGAACGAACGTATACTTTTCCAAGACAGGAATATTCAAATCTTTTCTTCGAGGAATGGAGCTGGCTACCAAACCCCGTATGAATGTGTTTTTACACCTGAAAAAAGAAAGAAATAGGTGTGTGTAATCAAATGTTAGATTGATGTTTGTCAAAATTGAAATAGAACTGAATAATCTGAATTGATTTCTTCAAAAACTTTATGGACAGACAAAGATCTTCAAAAACACAGGTAGTAATATTTACATCAGATGTATGACGACATTATATCAGTTGTACCCCTTTTAGTGCAGACGTTGTTCAAATATTGAAACACAAAATACAAAAAAAATCAGCAAATGAAAATATTTTTATGAGCAATAGGAAACCATAATTGGTGAAAGCAGTTGAATCCAATTCGTGGAAGTAATTGGAAGATTATTTTTGTTTCTTGGTGTTTTCTGTACTGAGGGTTCTTTCTGCACATTGCCCTAACTGAAAGCTATTGAGATCGTTCCATGTACCTGCTAATGATAAGTCAGTTATTATTTTATGGTGGACTTCAACTACCTACATTTGTCCTATCAATACTGGATTTGCCTGGAATGGAATCTAAAGAAACAGCACATACCAAATATCAGCCCTCAAATGGTTTTATATAATAAAGCAGACACACTCTACAAACCAGCTAGAAACTGAGACTGAGAAGACTAAAACCGTTCTTTGCCGCCAGGCGCCATGTCTCAACGAGCTGTATTACGTCTTTACCGGTCCGAGCAAAGTTTGGCGCGTTTCTGTAATGATTCGAATTATGCGGCTTTGAATTTCTTATATTTATCCAATAAAAAGTAATAATGACTTTTGCCTTGAACAGTGGTTCTTTCAATAGTATAAACTTTCTTTTGTGGGTGTCTTTTTTAAATTTAATTTTTGTGCAAGTTTCCCATTACGGAGTTTCTAATTAAGTGGACTTTAATACTTAGATATTGGTCAGATTTATATTATTCACTTGTATAGTCTACCCAATAAAATCAATTCATAATTCGCACCATATCACCGCATTCTTCATTAATTATAAGTAATGTTAACCGTTAGGTTGAGGCAATGTTGATAATTTTTATTGAAGAGGGGAAAATAAAATAAAGTATATAATATATTTATAAACTCGATGTGGAACTTCTCAGGTTTGAGGTCTGTTTACCTCTTATTAATATAAAATTGTAAATATTGGATTCGTTGGGGCTATACAAACCTTTTCTATTAATAGCCCTTCACAGACCTCTATCAACCGATACAACAGAATTTAATACCAGTTTAGAATCTGTCCCACAATCGGACTATAATATATATGTCTTCACAGCAGATATCAATATAGACACATTAAAATTCACAATTGACCGAGCATGGTTCAGGAAGAATCTAGATTATGTTTGGATCATGAAACATAAAATAAACTGTCTAGACATTTCAGGTACGGTTTTTGAAACAAATATCACAGACTATTACTATTACTAT
Organism: Chrysolina haemoptera; assembly: GCA_958298965.1. Lineage (NCBI taxonomy): Eukaryota > Metazoa > Arthropoda > Insecta > Coleoptera > Chrysomelidae > Chrysolina > Chrysolina haemoptera. Next base: position 23,617,014 of record OY282601.1, on the reverse strand, counting down.
AAAACTAAAGAATCACTGTTACCCACACCAAAAATGATCTAAATGAAAGTAAATTCAATTCCACTTTGGAAAATGAATCATGAGTGGATGTCTACACTAATGGAAATATTGACATAACTGCTGATATATTCATAGAGAAATCATATAAATACTGGTACCACTATTACATATACCAAAAAACAAATAGAGGAATGAAAAAAAATTGGATGACTTCAGGTTTTGTATTTTCCATCAACGTAAAAAATCACCCATTAGTAAAAATGAGAAATAACCACAAAGTTGTAAATAAACCACTTGCAAAATAGTTAGAAACGAATTAAACAGAGTAATTCAACTCGCAAATAACAATACTGTCACGATGAAATCTCACGATGCCCAGTATAAGTTCTCCAAGTTTGTGGGAAATCGAGAATGATGCCACATAAAATGAAACCTAATAGTCATGAAATGCGAAATCACTACCTAATTCAATAGCTATTTTTCAATAATAGATCAAAACTTCAAGAAATAGAAGCTGCCCAAAACATCAAAACTAGGTTAAAACTTGGCAAATTATATATTGAAAAATTCCACCCAATATCCAGGGCTACAGGATATCCAATACAATGTTTCAATACAGAAACTCACAATAGTTTTTTGCATATTTACTAACATGAAAATATATATTTAGTCACCCAAGAAACATTAATTGTTTTTACAGGGAAGTCAAGGATTACTAATTGGCTAAAAAACTAAGAAATACTCTTTTAGTTGTAATTTGAACTTTGATAGATGTTTTATATTTTTCAAACGGCTAGGTAATTGATTATATATTATTACAAAGCAGGTCATGATCAATATCAATAGAAACTTTTAGTTCGTATTCATTGTGAAGACAGGAATTCGTCTTAATGTTTGTTACTCCCCTCCGCTGTTTTACAAATTCGGACTTACCTAATTTCTCCACATGATTTGTCATTATGTATTGGAAGTATCGGTTCCTTTCCTCGATCAATGAATTCATCTGTTACCCATTTATTATGATCGTTGGGTGATATCTGGATACGTTCAATGAACGTAGGAACATAAAGGAATCTGGAATCTTGTCCCAAAATATGCATTTGCAACATATTATCCAAAAACGTGACCCAGTTATCCTCCCATTTGATTCTCCCTTCTGTACCATTTACATCACTTTCTATGATACTTCGAAAACCGCCTCTGTTGAATAAAGAAGTAAATTCATCAAAAAAAATGAAACAATTGAATGTAATAAAACTTTCGCATAACGATATAAAATAGGAATTTTTCTGTCAAGTTAGCTATCAGTACAGCATACAGAACTCCTCAGACCCACTAGAAATATTGATAGTTTCAACAAAAATTATTTCTTTATTTGTTCCAACCTAATGAAACGAAAAGAACAGAAGGGGTAAAGAAAAGTGGAAAAAAATAATTTTAGTATTCCTAGTCAAAAACCTCTGTTTCCAATAATTTATATTATTAATATGATTTCCGAATAAGTTTTTTCACATTCGATTCAAATCTCAAATCACTTTCATGTAGGAGGCCTAAGCTTTTAGCTTTTTCCACAACTACTAGCTCATTATGATTAATTACAATTTTGACCGTATCTTTTTTCTTTAGCATTTTTGGTTACAACTATTAGAAAATTTGACTTATGGGATTATTCATTAGGCAATGTTCTGTTGCTGAAATAACAAAGCCTTCTATATTTTCATTGATCCTGCATCATCAGTTTTGAAAGATTTGTATATTTACGTATCGTCAGCATAAAAATGTAAATAGCAAAACTGGGTTGGCGCGATACGAGGACATGCGAAAAACAAGAGTCTTCCAGGTGTTGGGAAGTCTACGTCCATCGTCGCGGGTGTTGAGGCAACTGGAGCATTTCTTTATCTCAAGAACTTTGCGGGTGATCCTCATTAGCAGAGTTTTTTCGGTGGTAATTGTCTTTGGAGTCAATTTTGCAGCCGGTGTTTTCACGATGTTCATAAAGAGCGGAGATGGAAAATGCTTGTTCATGTTGGTAGATTCCGAATATTGCTGGCCTGTTAGTTTGGCTGATATAAGTTCTCGGACACTCTGAGCATGGTTTTTCATAAATGCCTTGAGAATCATTTGATATTATATCCTTGGGAGATCTGAAAAATTTAGAATTCTTGATACAATTTTGGAGTAGCGTATTTCAGTTTGTCCACAAGACTTGTATAAATATTCCAAAGTACAATGTGGAATTCTTGAAATTTTCTACTTTAGCTACTCCATCTTTATAAATTCCTCTGAAATTAAATTTTTGTTTTCCACAAAACTTGATTGCGGTCGAGAAAAGTGTTCTATGTGGACATTTCAGATTCAAAAAGGTATTGAAAATCAGATGTATTTGTAAGATATGAAACATTGCAACATCAAGAGTCATAGTGAACAGTAGTTTTTGAAATCTGTATTACCATTCTTACCAGTAAACCTGAAAGTTTCATTTTATTAAATACCCAAGTTATAATGATCCTCAATAAATAGTTGAGACCAAAAAAAGCATTTTTTCAATTTTTTCAATCAATAAAAAAATCTTGCGATATTCAATTTTTCAAACTCCACATGTTGGCCTAAAATTAAATTATAAACAACTTCTTCACATATAACCCCTAACCCCACTTTTGCCAATTCGTAAAAAAATCCAAATTGCCGCCATATTGGTAGTCACATAACATATTTTAAAATCGATTATAAAGTTTTCTGTTATGGACCACACTGTATATATTTCCAAAGACAAATAAATTGATTTTGGAAATGGTCTTTAGTAGTTATTCATTATTAATTGTACAGTTTCGAATCTGAAATCCGAAACTGACATCAACTTTTCAATTTCAAACCACCATTTTTTTCATTCCATTCTGATTCCAATCTTAAGGTATATGACGTAATTTATTGCCGACATGTCACAGTTTGAAAGAAAAGAAAATCAGAAAGGGAAAATAGTATTGGTCAAGCAGGCATTGAAAATGAAAAATGTTCCTAATTGTGATTGAGTAGATTTATAACTATCTACAGACACAAATGATTAGTGCATCTACTCAACGAAACTAGGGATTTGTTCCAGGAACTGTACAGGACAATTCCTAGACGGGTATTGAATTATATCTAACAGATACTCGTAATGTTCCTCATTACAGAGGATACAACTGGAACTGTGTCCAAAAAGTAGAATTTTGTTTTGATTTGGTCAGGAGAACCGCCATTACATTATTTTCGGAGTTTCTGCCTTGTCATCTGTACAGGACAGATCACTATTGACAGCTTTGCAGCCACATGTTCTCCGTCTGAATCATCACACCACTCTGTCTATTTGAAATAATTATTTTTCTGGAACACAACTCATTTTCCATTATTCTTATAACCGTATAAGATGACGAAAATCGCATCATTAACCGTTAGTGGAAATACTTACTTATAATTATAGCCGCGTAACGATAGCTCCTTATAAATGTCCCTTGTCTTCATTTGAAGGTTGACATTATTTCTTGATGAAATATTGGTATTGTCGTTGTGATCATCGGAATCATAATAGACAACATAAATTCTGCCTGACATAACCGTCGAATCACCTTCCATTATTTCAAAATTTCCAGAAACACTGTTGAGGGCAAGTCTCAACACCAGCTGTCCTTTGGCAGGAACTGTCGTTGCCCTCAAAAATTTGCAATTTTCGAATAGCACATATCGTATGGATATCCTACTCTCGTCCTGGGAACAGAGAAATTTCCAGGCTAGATAAAGGTACCCTGTAGCAGGAAACAAATTTCTCCCTGAAATATAAAATACATTTTTTTTCGTATTGCTTGAAATATCAAATGACCAATTTTTTATTTATTTATTTATTTTATTTATTGGCGTTCAAAATAACAAATACATTGTCAATATAATAAATAATAATAAATATCTCATGAAAACTTGATGAAATAAGTTAATAACTTGTCCATGATCATGTGAAATTAATGTATAAAATAATAATATATCATAATAGACAAATATAGTGAATATCAATAATATATATACAAATAAATAAAAAATGAACTCAAAGGTATGCATCCAAAATAATGGTAACATTTTGCATAAATAAAAACAATAACAAAATTATTTCATTTACAACCAATTTTCAAATTTTTAAGAATTCTCAATCAACCAGTATTTGATTTTGTTCTTAAACCCAGAAAATCAAATTTTTTTCAAAGAAACTTGGCAATTTATTATAAATCATTTTATTCGTAGAGAGTATATGAATTGCTAGTTCAGGAAATGCTGCTCAAACTTATACATACATAAAGTGTTCCTTTTACGAATTTTTCTGTCACTTACCGTCTATCATGTGTCCGTCTACATATGACCACTCCTGATCTGAAAGTTGAATTCTGAATGTCTTTGCTACTTGTTGAGTCATGTTGTTGGATATCATTACGCCGTATAGAGGTACAAACCAGACTCTACTATCATGTTTCCATTTAATATATGGTGAAATCATCCTTGTCCCTCTACTCACAGGAAATTCAATATCGGGATATAGTAGTGCCAACTGTGGGTTGTGACCATTGACGTATAAACTGAATTTGTGGAAGGAAAAATTATTTTTGAAAATTTGTACATTGCTATTAACGGTTGAATCAATAAATTATTCATTTCAATATCGACTTGGTGAAAAGGTTTGGTGAGATGGGTACATGAACATTGACTATTTCTCTCATATCATTGAAAAGAGCCGAGGAACATTATTAAAATAGAAGCCGTCCTTTACACACACAAACAGGCTATGCTTTGAGTACACTGAGTATCATTATAATTATTATTATTTTTTATTTCAATAGGAAATCTCAGTCAGGCCCTGTCACCGGAGTATTCGCTTGTGTCCCTCCACACTCACTCAGGTCCGTGGGACTGACTACTGGGTCCGAGAGAGACGGCCCCCTGCATTCTTCCGGCTAAGATTTTTGTCGCAATATGGTAAACCGTTATGATTTTTAGATTGTCCGCATCCTTCCACTACGGACTCCTATGATCAGAATCATAATTTTCAGAAAACAGTTTGGGTAGAACCTGCGGAGTTCAAAGATATTTAGTCCGTTGACCTCTTCTTTTTGGACGATGTTCGTTTCGCCAGGAGCTGAAGACTTCAAGACGAAAATCGTCCCACTATGATGGATTACATCAGTCGTATTTACTTTATTTGCCTGAGGATGTGGAATGAGTACTTGTAATAGACGCAGTGAACAAAGTATGACGGCCCTTTGCATTCGTCCGGCTAAGATTTCTGCCATATTACGGCAAGCCGATATGATTTTTAAGTTCGAGAGCAGTGGTCCATCACACCACCAAGGACCTCTATAATAAGAACCACCATTTTAACAGAATGGTTTGGGTAGAGCCTGCAGAGTTCAAAGAGAAAGTCTCAATATTTAGTCCGTTTCTCCTCTTTTCGGGCGATGTTCGTTTCGCCAGGAGCCGAAAACTCCATGACGAAATTCATCCTACTTTGAAGTTTGAGGAGTACTACACTAGGCTTATTGGCTTGTATTTGCCTGAGGGTGGGGAATGAGTAGTTCCAATATATTTGGCAGTTCTCATTCCCCACAACGGACTCAATATCCCCCGGAGCATAAGGCAACACAGGCGTCTCGTCTATACCGTACACGTGTCGTAGATGATAATACAACACTCGTAGGACCGCGTTATATCTGTGGATTTAGGCTGAGACCGCATATGCTGGACATGCTGACAGCAAATGCATAAGGGTCTCAGGGGCCCCACGACACTCGAATTTCGATTTTGTAATAAGGTGTTAGTGGATCTGTAATACTATGTTCTTTATCGGGAATCGTATTATTCAATATGTTGTTCACAAATATATGATATGATTATAGAACCAACAGTCGAAAATTTACTTATATTGCAGTGTTGTCTTCTGAAAAAGTCACTTATTTCAAGCCACCAGCTTCAGTTCAACGTTTGATAAAGGGAGAAATAAAAGGATTCTGCCTGAAAAATCTCCATATACATTTTCTTTGAATTAATGGTAAACTGACCTTCCCAACACTTCCAAAAAGCCAATTAAATGACTTTCTTCATCAAGATGAAAGAAATTAATCACTTCCATATCTTCATTATTTTCGGCTATAGGAAAATTTCCCACTGTTAGAAAAATGGAATTCCCTTGAATTTGTCCAAAATCTTGATGAACATTGTTGGAAATCGAATCCACAAAACAGTCGGCAAACGCAAGGGTTGTTTTTATAAGTTTGCTACTGATGGAGTTCGATTTGATGGAATTCCTTAAAGTTTGTAGCAATTCTTTTTCTGAAAAATAACAATGTTAAAATAAATATTTTTTCCAATGGAGATGTAATTTCAAATAGAAAGAAAACTTGAGTATAATATGTATTTATAAGAATATTAATACAATGCGACTGGATGAACTATACCGCCGCATTAAAAGATATGTTTAAGAGGTGGATGTGATTGAAAGAGACAGATATTACTGCGTACGGGTGGTAGATAGATGAACGCCAAACATGTCACGCATATGGTAAAACTACATATATGCACATATGCTTGTAGTGTTTTGATGTACACGTGATTATCCAAAAGTATGTTGACATTTTGACTTGCGTATAATATTTTTGATGTCTGTTTTTTAAAATTATCGTACCTTACCTTCTGTCTTTATAAAACTATGGGGCCGAAGACGGTGTTTTTTACCAGATACTATTATATCCTGGTTTCGGAACACGGGTGACCACTTTGCCCCATGAAAACTTTCGAATACGTGATGCTGTGTACTACCCTGCAGACGTAGTATTATGGTACACGTTTTTTATCCATAATATATTGTCTATTTAATATTGTTCTGATTTTATATAATTCTAAAATAATCTCAGGGTTCGCCAATTTAAAGTTCATGAAATGTATTATCACTATTATTGTTTCGATTTTGGAGACTCTTATGCAAAGTTTATACTCTACCTAGTTTTCCAGTGGAGCATTTCTTTGCATCCCAGGGGGATTCTTTGGGTACCAGCTTCAAAGTTAAGAAAAAATTCAGTAGTTTCAATTTTGTTCCAGCAAGAAAAACACAGGAAATTTCAATAATAATAAATATTTTAATAATTGTAAATGGGAAATGCTTCATTCATGAAGTTCATGACATTCAGCCTGATCGAAATTTGAAAAAAAATTTGAAAATGAAATGTAAACAAACTATAACCTAACCTTATTCCTATGCGCATGTCCAATACATTGTTATGGTGAAGCCACTATATTTCAACATGTTTGGGTTGGCAATTGTGAATTTTCCACTGACCTATCTCAACTAAATACTAAATCTAATGTTAATGTTCCGAGATTTCACCGTTAGTGTCACTGACCCCGCGTTTGTTTTCAACGATCACTTGATAAGTAAGGTAAATAACACTCCCGGAATTGTTCGAATAAAATGGAAAATGTTTATGGAATCGAAGAAAAATATATGCATATATTATGTTCAGTTTACGTTGCAACGATTTATGATAAAGGCCTTTACCTGTGTGTGTTGGTTTTGTGGGTGCTCCTCTACCATCTCCTTCTGACGTTCAACGTAGACTCCATCTTGGCTGCTGGGACGTGGGACTTTTGCATTCCCAATAGAATGTCTATTTGGATTTTTCACAAGGTAATCGCCCTTTAAAACTATTCGTAGCACTTGGGATTATCTTTTCACTTATACTCACACTCATAAAAAAAACTGGATACTTATTTTAGTAACTCTTTGTTGCTCCAAAATTTCACAACATTTCTGCTTTCCATATCATTTTATTCCTCTTGTTTACAAAAAAAAATCTGACTATCAGAATATCCTAGCAACAATACCAAGATTCTATCAACTAATGACTTTAACAATTATTTATTAAATGAATACTAATTCTAAGAAAATAACATGGATATTTTAAATTAGTTTGAAATTTCTAGATTCTTATTCTAAGTCTCAAATTAGGCTTTATCATTTTCATTTATGTGAATTTCCTTAAAGCATCACTTCATGTTCAGAAATAAGTGAATGTCATACTTCCTTGGTGTTGTCAGTTATTTAAACTCATTTGAAAATTACTTATTGTTTATGTAATTCTTCTGTGTAAGTATTTCTATGATTTAATTACAATTCATACAAATATCTTTTCATTCACTTTCATATTGTAAATTTCTTGCTTTCATCAATTTAAAATCCCCTGAATTTTGTTTGACAGTTGTTATGTCATGGGTTGAGTGTGGTTTTACTGATATTATACAGGGTACTTGAAACATTCTTGATATTGATTTGTAGAATTTCCTCTGAGATGCAAAATTTCTATCTGAATTTTAAATATGCTCTTACTTTTAAACTTGTGGATTATAAAATCATGACAGTAGGTATCAATCCGTCTCAAGAGATCTTGAATATCTCCAAATCCTCATTAGCCCATATCGTGGGTTGGGTGAGACATACCCAAATTCATAATCTCCTAGCGATTATGGAAATTTTCAGCCAAGAGTTGAAAAGTCACATTTCTTGTTAGCCATATCACATTGGTTTGCGTCCTCTATCTACCAACAGAGGTTACAAGTTTGAAGATCAAAGGTAATAGGTACCCAGCTCGAGAACAAACGAGGAACTTAGATTGAAAGATCAAAATTATAATAGATGTTGCAAATTAATTAATTTCCAATGGAAATAATGAACATCAGATCAATATCAAATTTGTAACTGTAAATGAATTTGTTATTTTTATCATTCGATTCATAGCAAATGAGGGCTGGTGAAGTATAATGAGAACAAACATTATTCTTTCCATTCTTTGCAAGACCATGGAATAGAGATGTGCTACCATGTTGGAGATAAATGACAGCAAGGCAACAGGAATTTAACTTACTTAAAAACTACACTTTAAGGCAATAAATTTCCCGAAAAAATAAACTACTTAGAGGGACTAGCACCGTGAAAAGAAAATACATCACTCAGCTACGAGTTGAAATCCAAGGCAATCAAGAAAACATCATTGAAAGAGGAATCGACAGATGATGGTAGACAGAAGATAGTGAACAATAAAAAGTTATAAAAAAGATGTGAGATGTATAAGTTGTAGGGTGTCATTCGATCTCTTTAACAGTTTGAGTTTCAATTACACAATGATCATGAGAAATCCAACAATACCAAATTTGATACAGTTTTCTCCAAAGACTACGGAGATATCGCCTATCATTTCATTCATAATTTCAATAAGTGTGAGAGATAATTTATTGACCCGTCAGAAAAAGTTTCTCTCTTCCACTGATCGAATGAAATTTTATAACTTTATAATTTAACACTTTTTTGATAACTCTCATATTATTAAGTGAGAAAAACGGGAGGGTAACTAACTATGTATAGGATTGTCTTGATGATACAGTATATGACAATCTCAGTGTGATCCCTTGATCCGTCATCACATGCATTTGATGTTGATGAAGTCTAGCCAAGCCAAACATTTTTCATTTTACAAGGTCAAGTCTAATTATGGCGATCCTCTGTAGGAGTTAGTAAGGTATATTTCCAAAAATGTGTAGTTTCATATGGTTTACTCACTTGCTGTCACCGATTTCTCTGATTCAAGTATTTCCTTCAGCTTGTTCAAGGGAGATACTTCAATACAATTATGATGGTTAATCTGAAAAATGAAAATATAAAACAATCTATTTCCTCAACTTGAAATAGGGGAATGAAGTTTCTTTTGATTTCAGCATGAACTTTTCAATTTTATTTTGAAAATTTTAATTTTTGCATATTAACTCTTCCAATGTAGTTTCATGAGATCTCGAATTCTCATTCTATTACTTTTTTCACTTCTCATCAGTTATTAGTAATTAAATAATGACATTACTTAAATTGCTATAAAGATGAACCTGATCAAATTTACTGATTTACAATCCAGTATTTTGGGTTATTCAACTTTAAAATAACGCAAGAAAATTTTCTATGTACCAAATTCAATCAAACACTGTCTTAGGTCAAAAAAGTTTGTTCGAAAAACGTGAAACAGGAGCTCCACTACTTTCCGTCAGCTTTCAATTTTCGACTCGTCCTCTCAATTACTATTCATGGCTGGAACCAAGCTAGTATACACCCACAGTATTCCAAGCTGGGACACATGCCATGAAAACATGAATACAGTGTGACGTAAAAAGTTCTCCTCCCCTTATTCTTTGAACGGAACAAGCTATTGAGGTCGTGTGAAATTCATGTGATGAGGTACTACTTTTAGGCAAAAAAATTATTGTGGTCACGTGGCCTAGTGTCAAGAGGGTGCCATCAACTTCTGTTATCAAATGTAAAGGGGGGTCATGTGGCAACTGGTTTTGAAGGCCTTCCGATTCTCAATCCAACAACGCTTTGTTTGTGGAAATCGGCCAAACCTGTTCAAACTGGCAAGTGCTTGAAATTTTCTTTAAATATGTGACAAATAGATTATTTTTATTAATTGCAGCAGAATTTCAACTCCGGTACTGATTCTGGTCGAAAAGCAAATTTTTACCACACAAAAGCAGTAAGAGTGACACTTTTTTACTCGAATTTTACTCGATCTCGATAGCTTGTTCCGTTTAAATGTTAAAGGGAAGGGGGAGGGGGACTTTTAACGTCCTCATGGTATGAATGAATGTAGACAAAGTGGGTAAGGAAGAACACACATCTATATTCTATCCGACAGACTGAGCGCAATCAAAGTTCTGAATTCAGTACAAAAGGTATCGAAACAAGTTGGTAAATGCTTTCAGAGCCTCAATGAGCTGGCAAAACTAAGTAAGGAACGTAAGGTAGGTGTGACAAACTTGAAAAAAAAAAAACAAATAAAACTAAAATTGATCATAGAATGCCATATTAACTGAAAGATGGAATACCTGAGTAATTGATTAATGTTTCGCAAAGTAATAAGAATAAGCCACTTTCCCAAAGAAATAATCAAAGTTCACTAATGAACAAAGGGAAAAATGGTATTTTCTTTCAAAATAACTTCAAAATGCAAAGAAAACCAATCGTATTGTTTTTGGAGTATTTTTTGCTTTCTTGAACAAATAATTCATTTTGATTTTCTTTCGAAATTCTTCCAGCATTGTCAATAAAATGTCCATAGAAGTTCATTCAACGATATTTCACTTTTGAATTTACATGGTGTGAGACGATGCACGCAGAGGCGGATTCAGGTCCTCTGACGCCCTAGGCTACCAAAATGTTGCCACCCTTTTGAACTCTAAATAAGTTTATAAAACGTTTTAATAATGCACATAGATAATTTTTAAGTGTGCTTGGCTTTATTAATTTCTGTATTTGTTAAACGTGAAAAAAATCCTTTCCTGCAAAATCTGCCGCCCTCTAGATTTTGCCGCCCTAGGCTGTAGCCTACTTAGCCTAGTGGGAAATCCGCTTCTGGATGCACGATATCGAAAATATAACTAACCTGTTTCTTTCCATTTCCGTTTTTATAGAAGTCATCGGTCCTGTTGATAGCTTCATTCATTATGAGAGCACAGTTCACACAATCTTCCAAACTCATAACACCACTAGCGTATGCAGAAATTAGGTCTCCAAATGAATATCCATAGAAAGATTCTGGTTCAACGTTGAGTAGTTTCAACAGATCTATCAATCCAAGTTGGACAGCAATACTTCCCAAGATGTGGTATGTAATTCTATCAGTGGATTCTTTATGGAAATTGTCCAAAAGGTTGACTCCATGAGCTGAAACTGCGTTCTGAATTCTGGAAGTTGAGTGTTAAAATGAACATGCGGGAAAAATCCATTGAAATTGGAATTTGTTATTGAATATAACTTTCCCAACCTCTATTACCATTATTATAAGTTAAATGATATAATATTTAAAATTGAAGTTGTGAACCATTTTGGATTTTGATTGGGACTAAAGCAAGATACTTAAGGTAAACACGATTAGATTTCCACATATTCATTTTTTTTTTATAGGAATTATGCCCATTTTATGCCAATTTGTATCACATGTTTTTCTATGATGCGTATCATGGATCTTTGTTCCTCCAAGTTGTGTCATTTTATTTCAATTTGTGCCTTATATTATGAATTTTATGCCTGTGTAGTTTTCGAGATATGTCGAAAATTTAAAGGGGTCAGTCACTTGACGCTGTGACCCATATATTGAAATCCGGATATTTTCCAATATTTTATATTTTAAATTATTCCTTCATCTGACAATCACACCCAAACGGATTTATTGGAATATTCAAAAGTTATTTATGCAACAAGTGCAAAAGGTAAGCGTTTATTGCACTCGACGTGAAATTGTCCGACGAGGCCGAGTTGGACAACACGTTTGTGGTCTGGAAAATCAAATCAGTAACTCCCAAACAAAGGTAACTTAAAGCGGTTTCATAAAATTTTAATAAAAATTTGAAAATTTCTGATTGTTTCAAAAAGGAAAATTCTTGCCATTTATGACCCATTTTCTTAATTGCTCCAATTTGGGAAACACCCTGTATAATTGGATTACCTTGGCTTATTGTATAGTCACTTAAGAAACTGTGTTAATCAGGAGTAATTTCAAATTTTTTAAATGTTTATTCGTTGAGTTAGATGCTCATTTTCTTCGGTTATGTTCATTATCGGGTTCTGATCAATTCAGACAGTCTCATAAGTTTTTTCAAATAGAAAAAACTGGTAAATTAATAAACAAAAATAAGCATGAACCTTGAGGAATTTTTTTTATCTTTGTCCTTCGTTTCCTGAAATTTAGCAATGAAATAAATTAATAATGAGTTTCTATATCTTTTTTTCAACTTGAAATATCTTGAAAACCTCAAAAATTTTTGACAATAAATCATGCCCGTTATTGGTGGAGAAAATATTTGAAAATTAATAAAAAAATTATATCAAACCAGTGGCGTTGAAGATGGAAAGGGGCGATTTGTTTACATTTATTTTCAGTTCAGTATAGCTAACCTATGAATTGTGTTGGAAAAAGTGGGTAGAGCGATGAGATGTTCTCCAATATGATACCATTCGTTCAATTCTCCGAAAGCGAGATAAAGTGGCCTACATAACCCCTGAAAGGTATCGACGCGTCTGCATATTTCTCTGGATTTTGAAACTATCGAGAAACCTCTGTATAAATGATTCACGAATGGTAATCTGGAAAAATAAATAAAAAATTCAGCATGTTTTTCATGTTGGGACGCATTGTATTTGTTAGGTACCGGAAGGAATTGTGCAAAAGTCGTATACGTTCCACGTCAAGAACATTACTTTTCAACTCGTCCAATAACGTAGTTACTGCCTCTTCAGTTCTTCCACTAAGACATATTATTCTTGGTATGTTGTCTGACGGTAATCCTGAATTAGATTTCTCTTTCCTATTCTTCCTCAACAGGACATGGCAATTGGCGCCACCAAACCCAAAACTGTTGACACCTGTGAAATCCGAAAAGAATTTAAACATTTCAAAACTCATGTAGTAGGATATCAATCGTTGAACCAGATCTTCGAGTCAATACAACTAAATCTATGTATGGAGAAGTGAAGGTGATATATATATATATATAATTTTCATGCTCGAATATGAATGATTTGTCACACAGTAATAATGTAGATTATCTCTATCCTAGTGAAGTAGTTGTCTGTCTGTCTGACTGGATATTGATTTGAACAACTTCAGGTCGTTAGCATGATAGAGAATGGTATGAGTTTTTAAAGCACACATTGATGTCATATATAAAAAGGTTGAAAAATATGTTTTTAGTAACAGTGATGATAAAATTATTCACATGCAGACTCCTGGTAAAGAGAAATTACGTCTCGGCTTTCTTAATCAAGGGATCTAACGGAAACCTAAAACCAATTCACCCAGAATATATGAATAACATCAATAAGTTCCATGTAGGGTGTATTGAAGGGGCGATAATTGAATACTTCGTCCATGACACTGAGGATGACTGCCGCAGTTGCAGTCAAAAACTTCATAAATTCATACCAAAAAAGTTGACGACAAAACCGGAAACAAACCAGAACAATGATAATAGCCGTCATACCCGCATATGCTTTGTCTTTGGGTAAAATGGGTGTTTGTGAGAGATACTTATTATTTTTATCATGATACAAAAATCACTAGATAACTCCATTAGGGATATAAGAGAAACAGTAAAACAACAAACAAAATTGAAATACCACCAAATTCGAAATTTAAATATGTGGTTGAAGATATTCCATACAAAACCATATTTACCTATCAGTCCATTATCATCCTCAAATAGCGTTGGTTCTGAAACGACTTTCAATCTTCCTTCCAAAATTCCTTTGATATTTTTATTGGGTTTATTGAAATTGATGTTGGGCGGAATAATTCCATGTTCTAGTCCAATTATACACTGGAATAAAAAAAATGTTACAACTGTACGTCAAATAATATTTGATTCTTTCCAAGTCAGGTAAAAAAAATCTTCAACGGTTTGAACGATTTCGAATGTTATCAAATGCATCCTCCTATCAAGAAATATCTCTCACTTCGTCAAGCAGTACTTTCTGTAGAGTATCAAATCCCTTAACAGTCCAGCATTTGGGGGTTTTGACTCCGAATTCTTTCGGTCTGTAACAATTGACGTGAAAATTACAAGTAGGGAATGGCTCAGGAAGAAAAAGTTATTCGGTGTCCACGGGTGTTTTTGCAAGACTCTACCCGTTCTCGGCCGGCGCGGCGGTGGAAATTAATGAACTCGAAAAACTGCAGAAATCAATAGATTCAATCATTCTGAGCAAAACATATTCCATGAGGTTTTTTCAATAAATTGTTGATTTTTCATAAAAAAATTGTATGTTTCAGAGTGATTTTTCATGAATAACTTTGAAACCTTATGTTGCCGATTATAGCTACCCAATTCTACCAGTCTTTGGCCTCACGCGGGACCCCAAAAAATAGCCTCACAAAAAATTAGGCGGAACACATGTAGATATACTACTCTGAAAATTGCTCAGATACATCTCATCAACAACGTGTGTTTTGCCTCACAAAAAATGAGGCAGAACGCAGGTTGACAAACTACTTCTATCAAATGATTTTGATAGGTTTATAGGATCCTTTGTACTCCTTACGGAAGAAGGTTTTTAATTAACTGGGAATTCTGTCCTCTCAGACCATTTTTTAGTCAAAGTTCACTAGCCTCATCACCCGACATTTTCCCAGTATTTCAATTCAAAGTATGATGATAATAAGGCAATATTTTAGGATCAAATGTTTCATGAATTATCAGAATATATAAACATTATGATTACTAAAAATAACTAACCTTGATGATGGAAGCAACTCCCGAAGCTACTTCTGTATGACCTATGTTCGATTTGACTGATCCGATCAACAGAGGCTTTTGTTTTCCTTTCGCGAGAACATCGTCTATGGCGTGACACTCTTCAGGATCTCCAACGGGTGTTCCTGAAGTTGGAGAAATATATACTCAGAAAATAAACGCGAAAAATATTTTCAAAAACAAGCTTTTATTTTTCATAAGCAATTGAACTAAGAAGTAAAAAATAAATTCAAGTCTATGAAACAAAAAAAAAAAAAGAAAATGTGCGTCTCGGGACGCATCTTTTGTATATTTATGTATATCTTATACATTTTATTTTTTTATATATATGTATATTAATATGATAATGTAAGGAAAGGTTATTTGTCAATAAAATATTTTATTGATAATAAAATATATTTTTCTACAACTGTCAAAAAAAGTCCACTTTCTTGTGTGGTTCGTGTACGTAAAGTATTACAACATTTCAATATCAACTTACGATTTCATTATTAAACGGAAAAGCGTAAAAAAAGTGCGCTTTTTGTAACGGCTATTGCTAGGCGACCGACAGTTTCATGCAACAACAATGACAGATCCGAATAATAACGAAATCCTGTCATAAAGCCAGGCAACTACTTACTATCTGATTAATATCTGATATACAAATGTTTCACGAATAATATTCTTAGCATTCTTACTATTGAATAAGTATTATTAAAATTCCAAACAATCACGGCGAATATATTCACAATAATAGCATATGAACTATTGGACCTAATCCACAATAGGTAATCCAAGGTAGCTGTCTGTGGCTGTTTGGCCGTCAGTTGACATCAATAATTAATGAAACTTGTGAAATTAGGCATCTATCCAGATAACGAATTCTTGATAACTATGAATTTAATTTAAGTAGAAATGAAAAGTGATGAAGATTGAACGGAGAAAATCGTGGATAGTGCAAATATGAGATTTCCTTTACATAGTGCAAAGAAAGAAAAAAGTATTCGTAGCTTCACGAGTATTGTTTGATTATTTTGAAGACAAATCTAAGAAAATGAAAAGTTACTTCCGTTGGACTAGTTATTCGAAAGTCAAGTCAACATTGATAATAATAATAAATAATAATAAATATGTTATTTTAATATTTGCTTAAAATTTTACATTTTGCGGGATAGTGTGAAGAGAAAGGTATTTCGATTCTGTCGGAATTATTCGTTTCATTTGTTTGAATCTCAACTCTCCGGCATACTCTTCGAACTTTGTTGGAATTATGAATCAATAAATATGCCAAATTCATATCATATTTGCAAAAAAATCTGAATTGGTTGTGTCTTTTGACAGTTGTAGAAAAAATACTGTATGAAACTCGTGAGGAAAGTGTTTTTTACTTGTAGGAATTTCCTACTTGTAAAAAAAAGATCACTTTACTCACTTGATACATAAATTACTATTTATTCTTAGTTACAATTCTTGAATACGTACATTAGAATTTTGTACATGTACATTATTAGTATCATTATTTAATACTATAAAAGTAACGATTGACTTATGATAGCTATAATGAGCATCAACATTTTTACATTATATGTCATCTAAAAATCTTGCAAAGACTGCAACAAGTACAGTTCCATGACTTAATGTAGCTTCTTCTGGCTTATTATTCATTTTTAAGTGTAATTTTTATTGTAGGAACGATACTAAATTTTTAGCCGCTTAGAAGCGAAATTAACATTAAAATAAACGGAATATTATAATAATGTTCATAAAGTAAAGCAGAACCTTCTTGTGTATAAATTAAAAGCTGTTTATGAATGAATTGAATATTTGCAATATCTGGAGATATATATTCCAATCTGTATGAATCGCCAGATTCGGACCACATATAGAATTTCTTGAAAACTTGAAATGAAAACTTCTTATAATCCTCTATCGAAATTCTTTGTAGGTTAATTTCTTCTAACAATTGATTATAAACTAGTATTCGATATTCGGTAAGAATACAAACGGACCCACCTGTTCCGTGAGCTTCTAGGTAGCTTAAACTAAATCGGTCGATGCCAGTTTCATTATAGAATTCCTCCAATAATTTTGTTTGTGTAGATCTTGAAGGAAAAGTTATTCCATGTGCTTTGTATCCATCACAATTGGATTTCGCGCTAACGATTTCGGCATACTTTCTCTTTGCATCTTTAGCTCTCTGCAAAATTATTATTGCAATGGTTTCGGATCTAACATAACCATCCGCATTATCATCAAAAACTTTGGAAACTCCATCAACACACAGTACTCCCAGCCTGAAAGTTTCAAAATGATAATTTAGTATATAATGCAAAAGCAAATTTCACTTTTCCTGGGGAAGGAACATTGCTAAAAATCGAAAAAGTTGAATTTGATGTAACGAAAAAATTGTTATAGAATGGAAAATATCTTCGATTCGCATTATGAACCAGTGGGATAATAAGGAATACCCTGGAGATTTATTGTAACAACGAACCACTATTATTTTACCTCGGATACGTGTTTTAGTCATCAATCCACCATTTTCTGAAGGAAATTGTACTGGATCCATTAGCAGAAATTGCCTTATTACAATAATTATAATTTTCTATTCAACTTGGTATGTTAGAAGTCTGGATCAAATTTGCAAAAACCAAATTATAGTCGATCGATCAATTTGAAATTTGGCAAGTGTTCATAATTCCGGAAATTATAATACATTGCAATTTTTTTTTTTTTATGGCGGCTCCGATTTCATTCAATATTGAAATTTGGGAGTTATTGCGGTGGGAGATAATCATTTTTTCAAAATCCATAAAATTAAGCCATTTTTTTTTATTATGGTCTGATTCGATGTGTTCAGGTAAGATTTTTTCTGTATACGGGGTATCCCAAATCTCAACGTCATCCTTTGAAGCTTGGAGGGCTGATAGTCCAGCTAATGACTGACCAGAATATCACAATATGACCTTAGGTTTGATTATTCACTTCGGTTTAGTAACTTGGTTATCGCATCGATAAATTTATTTACTTGTTTGGTGAAGGAAAAAGTACTTTTTGTTCTCGTTGAGTAACACCACAGGCGTCTAATATCCCATTTTCGATGTTTATCAATAAGAAAATCGAAATATAAGGCGTTCAATATTGATCGCGGAATCAGGACAGTGTAATGTTCTCCATACACTTGGCATCATTGATTCAACTTCTCATTGAGTATGAAGAATTAAACAGAATATCGTGGGTTTCAATGTAGTTCACGAGCTGTCATGTAATTTCAATATTGTTCGATGTTCAATGAAGTTGGTTTTCTCAATTTGAATTTTATTGTCAGTATGAGAGAACTATTTTATGAGTATAACTTCAATATATGTATCTTCGTGACCAATGTCTAGTCTGGGAATTTGTGTTCGATGTTCAGTTATCACAAAGTCACAATAGCAAAAGAAAAACATGCGGTAAATGTGCTTGCTCTATGAAAACTCTGTTACTTACTCTATATATTCTTCGTCATTGGGCCATTACAAACTCGAAATTGTAACTGTTATAGCAATTTCATGGCAAAAACTGTGTTTGATAAAAAACACGATGGAAACATGTCAAAAAAACAACGTGAATTTGCCATCACCTATAGGTATTTCAACAATGTTGATAAAAAATTCAACAATCTATAATGGAAAAAATCAAATATTTTGATAAATTTAAAAAACGAGTCAATGAGCCCTGGCTCACTCAAATTACATAATGACGTGTTTTGGTCAACATTTTATTGTTCTTTTGTTTTTCTTTTTTTGCTTTCAGTGTGAAATTTTCAAGGATCTTATAGTGTACCTTTAGCGTTTAGCAACTGTTTGGCATTTTATTGCATATTGCAACTTGAGACACAAATAACAATGCCCATTCAGTCTATAAATAACTTATTCACACATAGTAAAATTAAGATCGATCGAAGCCGAGAAAAAATTTCATAACTATTATTAAAACTTTAGTATTGGCAATCGAAAAAAGCACCTATATTCGGGACTGAGTCTCACATCAATTGCCACTAGGAAAAAACTAGACCTAGGCAGTGATTAATTGCCACTATCAAACTAAAATTCAAGTATGAAGTAGTGCCACCTACTATTAAAATGAAGTACTTCTAGTAACGACACAAAGTTTCTAGCCCTTAATTTATATTTCAGTAGTTATTGTCGATTTTATTTGGCATAAGAAAAGAGTTATTTGTGTCCTGAACTATATTATGATGAAATTTCTGAAATTACTGGAAGCTTGGGATTATCAGCATATTTCGATTATTTAGAAGGTGAGTACAACTTATTGTATCAAAATGTTTTATTCAAACTCTCAAATCTTATAATTTTTTATACATATACAATATTTGAATATGAATAAAATATTTTGTATTCTCTACATACCTAACAAACTGCATAGAGACGAATGGATGGAGGCAGAGGTTGGCTCCTCCTACAATGGCAGTGTCGATTTCGCCAAGCCTTATTGCTCTGAATGCTTGTTCTAGAGCATATAGAGAACTGCTGCAAGCCGTATCTGTTGCGAATGATGGTCCTTTCAAGTTGAGATGATGACTGATCCTGTGAGCAATCATGCATCTGGCACCTCTGTAAATGCATATTCATTAGAATTCTGTTAATGAACCTGTCATAGAAGTGAACTTGGTATCCAATGCACGCATTTACCACGTTTAAAATATTGTGAAGAGTAATTGAAAATATTTTGGCATGTGAAATAAGAAATATTCCAACAGGTGATGAGTAATCATGAACATAAGTGATTTGTGCAGTTGAATTTTTCATGTTTCAGTTATTTTAGTATACAGTGTGTCCATAAAGTAAGCCCCTACCTGTTAATTTTTGAATGGATTGGAATTTTCCAATGAAATTTTTTTTGGTGGAATGGCAGTTCATAAGCTACTTTTTGACGACAAAAAAAATGTCTATTTTTAAAAATGGCGAACCGACACCAGTTTAAATAACTTTTTAAATATCATGGGGGGTCGAGTTATACCTCATTCGAAACATCTTACAATTTTCTATACGTTCCCAAAGTTTCAAACAAAAATATCAGTCCAAAACAAAATGGCGCTACATAATGTTACCACTCTATTGGAATAACCTCTACCCCTGTTAACTTTTGAACGAATTGAAATTTTGAATTTTTTTTTTGTTGAATGTTAGTTCATAAGCTTCCTTTTGACAACAGAAAAATATGTTTTTTTAAAAATGACGTCGGTCCGCCATTTTTTGTAATGGCTATAGAGGTTGAGTGATACATTGTTTGAATTGTATTTCAATTCTCTACACGACAACAAAATCTGAAACTGAAATAGTCATCCAAAACAAAATGGCGGTACATAATGTTAGAGCTCTGCTATGAGGATGCTTCGGATACTTTGGTTCTAGACAAG
Source organism: Chrysolina haemoptera (assembly GCA_958298965.1). Classification (NCBI taxonomy): domain Eukaryota; kingdom Metazoa; phylum Arthropoda; class Insecta; order Coleoptera; family Chrysomelidae; genus Chrysolina; species Chrysolina haemoptera. The sequence continues at coordinate 23,596,256 of OY282601.1, read as the reverse complement.
TTATTAAATCTTCTAAGGTACCCTTCTACAAAAGTTTTCTGTAATTGATTTATCATCAACAAACAGATGATAAACCAAATGAATAATATTAATATCGACCCAGGTAATCGAGATAATCAGTTATAATAACATCCCTTAATTAAAAGGAATTCCTCAAATTAGAACAATCCATCAAAAATAGTCATTATGATATGGTACCTGTGTTAATGAATGAATAGGATATTTCCTCATCACAAATCATAGTTATTAACTCAATCTTGTATTTCACCAGTTTTCAACATTGAGGAGAGCGATGCGTACAGTAAAGGAAAACGTTTTTGCTTTTAAAGTTACTACCAGTCTCATTTGAATGGTCATGCAGCTGTGTGATTATTCAATGAGATGTATCCAGGCAATCCCATTGACAGAAAATATTTAAGAGATTAATATATTTAAATGATGAAGAGAGCCTTTCACATCAACTGGTGAAGCCTTGGCAATTGAATGTCGTTTTGATCTTGGTTCATTGTATCCTCCTGTAGAACACCTATGGCTTCACTTGGCTTGATCATCTTTCATCTTCGTAATATCTTACTCGGGAGCTTTCCGAACATTGATAGTATGTTTCACATATTTTTGGGGTTTCTCTCCCTCATATATCATCTCTACGCCTATCCCACTTGCAAAAAAGATTCCTACAAAAGTAAATAAATTGTAAACAAAACCAAAACCAATCCTAACCTCACTTTTATCATTGAATAATGATCTCTACCCATTGAAAAATGATTTTCATACCTTTTCTATTGCTGGCCCTCCTTTTCATATTTCATAGGAATTTGGGAATTTATTAAATATTTTCGTGATATTTCTGTCGTCTATGACAGATGAAAAGTGACCTATCATCTTGTCATGTCAATATTCCACATTTTTCCATAAACCTGACTTACTAAAAAAGGCCCTTCCTTCTTTTTTTGGGCCTGATTTTCAGAGATTTTAGGTATTTCAAGTACCAAACCGTTGATTTATCTTAGGATATATATGAAGCCCAACTTTGGTTGGATTCATTTTGAAACAACATAAGTCTTCGAATTTTTGAGTGTCGAAGGACAAACTTCCTGAAAGGCCACACTCCATCAAAGGTATGTTTTCCTTTTTTTTTCCTCTGCTTTTACACACCTCTTATTTGCTTGTAAACCCCTCTCATGGCTTTCTCTCTCTCTCTCATAATTTATTGTCCTCAGCTTCCTTTACGGCGCTATATGGACATCCCCAACTGCGGCAAATCCGTTGCCATCCGGCCTTCAACCGGCGTAGACAGTTGAGGTGTATCGGGGGAATGCAGTAGTCTGGCTCGAAGCCATACTGCATCACAAGTGTATTTTTCAAACATCACATATTATAAATATTTTTCCTGAATATTGCTGGCACGTCGTAGACGGCGGACATGTGTCACAACATATAACCCATTCATACAAGTGTTCTGGCTAGGCCTTGTTACTAACTCCTTGCGCCACCTATGGAGCAGCATGATTATTCGTGGTCCCGTCAATCATGAAAACGTGGGAAAGGTATTCTTCAATAACCCAGAGTTAATTTCTAATGAAAAAAAGTCTGGTTTATTGGAGAATCGAACTCAGGACCCTTGGATCATGAGACTAGCGCTAAACCACTGCGCCACCTCGCCTACCCTCTCATGGCTTTCTTGGACTATTTTCTGTAAGATATTTCCTTTCAGACGTTTTTATGAAGTAGTATAAACTTCTACTTCTCTATATCATAATGCTTGTCATTGCTCATTGCATGCCAGCACACCTTCTTAAGAGTAATCCCCGGTCAATTCTGTAGATGACTGACACCTGCTTTGCTTTGCATGATACCTGCTTGTAGCTTTTGATACCTGCTCGGATTGATCAAGCAGCCCCTATACGCCAAGGTGTTGAGTAAAAGATTGTCTCTAGAGGGAATCCAAGGTAGTATTGACGGAAGCCCATGCTGAAAGTCACCAACACTTCCACATCAAGGTAACCTTCTTAACATTATTTGTTCACTTTTGACACCATTGGAAAGAGGAAGGAAGAAATCTATCACTTCGAATGTTCGAGCCCTACGAGAATAGTGCATTAACTAATATAAAATAGTACAATTACTCCATATGTGTTCAACTTGCCACATTAAATATCAGGAAGATTACTGTAAACCTGTGGTATGCATACCGAAGGTAAGCTAATAATTTCATTATCCTGATTATCGTAGACGAATATCGCTATACGATTATTTCTTTGCATACTCGTACTCAAACATAATCTCCTCTGTATTCATTACCTTCTCTCTCTCTCTCTCTCATCATTTATTGTCCTCAGCTTCCTTTACGGCGCTATATGGACATCCCCAACTGCGGCAAATCCGTTGCCATCCGGCCTTCAACCGGCGTAGACAGTTAAGGTGTATCGGGGGAATGCAGTAGTCTGGCTCGAAGCCATACTGCATCCCAAGTGTATTTTTCAACATCACATATTATAAATATTTTTTCCTGAATATTGCTGGCACGTCGTAGACGGCGGACATGTGTCACAACATATAACCCATTCATACAAGTGTTCTGGCTAGGCCTTGTTACTAACTCCTTGCGCCACCTATGGAGCAGCATGATTATTCGTAGTCCCGTCAATTATGAAAACGTGGGAAAGGTATTCTTCAATAACCCAGAGTTAATTTCTAATGAAAAAAAGTCTGGTTCATTGGAGAATCGAACTCAGGACCCTTGGATCATGAGACTAGCGCTAAATCACTGCGCCACCTCGCCTACTATTCATTACCTTATTATACATTATTTATTATTTCTTTTATTGATAGGGTTATCGATATTTGTTATGGTTCGGTTCCGTAGCTTGCCAATTGTCAAATTGTACTGTCAATGTAGCTTTTTCTTCTTCTTATTTTTATGACTTTTCCTAGGTTGGCGTTGGCCCACAGACCTCATACCTATGAGGGTTGGCCACGGTAGTCAGAGTCTGCGGCCAATACCTTCTTTCCCCCTTCACTCTTCATTTCCTACATTAGCCACCATAATTCTTTCCACTGTTTTTCTTTTATCTTTCTCACTTTACTGTCCGTCCTCTACTTAGATTAATAAATTGAATTTGTTCACCCTCATCACTGCTTATAACTTCATTGTCCAAACGATCTACCCACCCCGTCTCCACTGTCTAAAGGCATAGCCGCGGTAATTATATACAAGTCACGGTTCATTTATTTGTTAGAGAAGACAATATGTCTTCGAAGGATAAAAGAATATTGTGAACCTGACAACTCTTTTCCACGGCCTCATCTATGATACCAATGGACATTTGTCCCCAACGATCGCTCATATTGATAAATAAAGAAGATAACCAGTCAAAAAACATAAATTTGACGTTTATAATTTAAATCATTATTTTCACTTGACAGATAGTAAAACAAAAACTAAGCAGGTTTATCGCCGTGAAAATACAGCGACAAGCTATATTTTCACTGTAGTTCCGATTCTATTGGCAGAATTTCAAAATTTGAAATCCACTGATTGATTGTTAAGCAAGGAAATATATTGTCATTGATATTCAGGAAAATATATTACGCTTTGCGTAAACAAGAGTTACACTCACCCAATAATCCCGTATGACTGGGGTAATGAAGTATCTATAAGTGTGGTTTTCTCAAATTCACCAAAACCCCCTCCGATATATACCCCAGTTCTGATATTTTTCAAATCGGAAGGATGCAGTCCAGCATCCAATATTGCTTCTACACATTTTTCCAAACTCAATTTAATCATTAGGTCTTGGTGGTGTCCTTGCCTCTCGTGAATTCCTAAAAATGTCAAAATACAAGAATGACAATGGAAAATTGAAACATACAAAAAAAAATTCCACCTTCATAAGATGATTTGAAATCAATGTTCACGAAACTGCAGATATATTGATTACTTGAGTTTCAGACACTGATGTTTAGATAGTTTTTGATTGAATACTTTTCGTTGAATCACTCTTCTTTGTTTATTGAAGTTAAATATTATCATACATCGATTTTGAAGGACCTGTATATGACAAAAAACTGCATTATTTGCCAAGTTACTCAGCTTCATGCAACTTCCGGTTTCACCCGATTCATCCTTGTGATTTTCAAACGGGGCCCTTGGTAAATTCTCGCTTTTTCTATCTTCTTATGATATTCTGAATGTAACCATCAGATAATAATTGGTTGACCCTAGATGAATATGATCGTGAAAAACAGAATCCGATTTTGTTTTGTTAACAGATGAAGGATTGAGATAAACTTGGTATTACTTTGATAAGTTTATCTGAATAAAACACATACGTTCGGTTTTGATGTATATAATAAAGAATAAATCGATATTGAATACACGTTACAATTAATAAATAATCAGGTCAATTGTTAGGGTTATTCAACTTGATTACTAGAATTCCTAGCTATATTGAAAATACTCATTCTACAACAATATATACCATAACGGGATACAGGGAAAAAACCGGCTAAGTCAGTCAATGGCGAGTTGTGAGATTGATAGATCTTGTAGCTCATCAAAGAATCTTTCGTTTAAGCATATCAAACACGAGAAAAAGTGGTTGAGTACGCTGTAACAAACGACCATAAATAATCAATGCAGGAGAAAAACAGGTTTGGCCCATGCGGTACAGGAAAAGAATCAGCTGAGTCACATCTTAGCTAAAAAAGAAGTACACTTACAATAATCACATTAGAAAATTTCCTTTAACATACTTTGTAACAAAATGTGTGTTCAATCAGTTATGAGCGCACATACTTTAAACATAGTCAACAAACATTGTACAATCGACTTGCACGTATCTTCCAAAAGGTGAATATAACCTTGAAAATGCCTCCAGATTGAATATAAGAGTGACTTAGCTGGTTTTACCCTGTACCTTTCAGATTCAATTTTCTTCATCATTCCTAAAATAACCCTAATATCATTTGATTCGTTGTGAGAACGAAATGGACCTTGAAATCAAGAATCTATCCAATTTCACTTCATCAAAAATCAGGTCTTGATCAGAAAATGAAATTATTATTAGAGAAATATATTTTAGAGGCACTCCAGAAATGAAAATGAAAAATTGAAGAACTGAAACAAAAGTGAATCGAACCAGGGCCTCCTACTCTCCAGTCGGGTACACTCTATGCCCTGGTTCTTTAATTAAAAAACCGGTAGCTGACGCTCTCAGGTCAGTCTTTCATGTTAGTAAATGAGATGGTGATTAGCATGATGACGATGAAAACCATTCACGCATTATACCGAGAGACTCTATTATGATTTCAGACGGTATCGATCCGTATTGGGATCCTCAACTGAAGTCAAACTTTGAATTTCAAGTAGGCATGACTAGTTATGGAATGTCTGAATCAATATGAAGGATTATGTTTTAGCGGAAATTCAGACATGAAAATGAAAAATTGAAGAGCTGAAATGAAAATGTCGACCAGCTGGGAATGGAACCCGGCCCTCCCAATCTACACTAACCGCTATGCTACCGGCCCTTAATTCGAAAAACCAGTTATGCTTACTTGAGATTCGAAGTTTGACGTCAGTTGAGGATCTCATTACGGATTGATACCGCCTGAATGATTTTCACCGTCATCATACAACCACCATCTCATTCAATAACATGAAAGTTTGAACTGAGAGTGTGAGCCACCAGTTTTCGAATAAAGGACCGGCAGCATAGCGGTTAGTGTACCCGATTGTAGATTGGCAGGCAGGACCGGGTTCGATTTTCGGCTAGTCACATTTTTATTTCAGTTTTTCATTTCTTCATTGCCATGTCTGACTAGCCATGAATAGGCATATGAAACATATCGACATATGTCATTGAAGGTAAGAAGAAAATAAGCGTTTTTCTCACAACCTTTAAATTCTCACATTATTAAAGAAGTGCGTCAGAAACGCTTTTCCTCAATGTTTGAGTAGATAGGCGAATTTTTTTTTTGCAAGCAATCAATTCGTTTTCTTATGCATTCGTTTTTACGAAGCGTATATAAGAAATCAAATAATCCAAAACCTGGGGAACACCATTATAATTATTGACACACCTTTCTCATAACATCCTACGCCTCTGTTAGATGACATAACATCAAAAACTTACCTACAGAAATACTTCCTTTTCAACACAGAACTATAATACTTGAATAAAAACAAATACACATCTCCGTGCTGAAGGTATGTTTAATATATTATTTCTAGTAATACGATTAAACTTAAAATTAAAATTTAATACAACTAGTTTGCGATGGGTAATTTCATTGAGTTTAATTCGAAAATTCGAATAATTGTGCAATTAAGTTTCTATTTTGTGCCACTACATAATATTTAGGACGTTCAGCGATGCCGTTAGTTTCGTATACGTTTGCTATGGAGTATTCCAATTTTAAATCAAAAAAATTTCACATAAGAGCCGGTCCGGTATACCAGTAAAAATGAAGCAACTTGTATGCCTCAAAATCAGTTTGAAATATTCGTCTTGAGTTTCCTTATTACCTTTCTGAAGGAGACTTTTCAGTTCTCCGAAATAAGGGAGATAATGAACTTTGTTACATTAGTTACTGATTGGCTGAATGGAGAATGATGAAATACTTGCTTTACCTGCTAATTACATTTTCAATTTGCGAAAAATATCATCTCACAATTGACGAAATGCGACAGAATAGTTCACCAACACAACTCAGTTACCTAAATCTGATATTTGATATAATTAGTACTTTGTAAGATTCAAAATATCTAACATGACTATTGGACTCATTAATTATATATTATAATAAATGCGACTTTCAGGTTACGAGAAGTTGACGTTATTTTTTCACCAACGGATTAACGAACTATGCGAACGAATAATATTCAATTTCTATCACTCACCAAAATATCCTGCATCGAATTTATCGATTACTGGTAAAGTTCCTGAACGTTTTGGAAGTTCTGCATGTACATTTTTCCAATGCCGATTAGGGGTAACCATATCTACTTTGTTCATTAGATTATTCTTGAATTCTTCAATATTGGAAGAATTTGGGAAACAACCAGCAAGTCCTGTAATAAAATATGGAATGTAATACATTAGTAAAAAATTATAGTTTGTAGAAAAATGGTTGTCTACCGGATACAGCACTTTAGAAATACAGTTGAATATCCAAAAATGATCATGCAACGATAAAATGTTGCGCGATACTGAAATGAAAGCGAAACTGAAAAATGCCGATCCAAAACTTCTGGAGAATCTTCAATTTGCATTGTATGGATAACAACCTACTAGAAGAGCATCACTTATGAGAAATATCATTTCTTTCGCTGGATTCAACTTCGAAGGAAACTCACAAGAGTACAATGAAAACGTTGAATTAAGACAAAAGTTATTTTGTCCAACTTAATTGCTTCCCGACAAATCATTCAACATGAAACTCTCTACGAAATTGTGAAAAGTTACATGAAAATTGAAAAGCTTTACTCCCAGGTTTTCAAGCCACTGAAATTGACAAAAATACAACGAAGCAGGAGGAGATAGCTATATCAATTGCAGAAAAATCCATTATCTTTCGGAAGAGGAAAATTGGCCGTCGACTTGAGAAACACTACGGTTTTTTCTCCTAAGTACTAATTCGTGCATAATGGCAATACGAAGATTTTTGGCAAGACGAGGAGATGTAAAAACATTATCAGACAACGGCAGCATCTCGAGAAATATTGTTGCTGAAGAGGTCACGAATAGGGGAAATAAGTGAAAACTTATTCCTTCCCTATATGGACGTCAGTTGGGAACGCATGGTTTACTGTTTCAAGCGAACCTCACTGAAAATAATGACGGACAGACATCCCACTGACGAAATACTGTGGACCACTTACCTACGTGTAGACAGATCCTCACGATATTATCAGCATATGTTCAAATGATTTTCTTATTGGAAAATCTACTACGATCACAGCACCAGGTTTATTCACAGAACGAGATTTGGTCCTCAGGAAGCAATTGCGAATCTCTCAAAGCTTAGCTTGGCTTCGCGAGTATGTTCTAACCCTGATCCAACGTAAGAAATAGCGTGAGGATGAACCCAATCTTAAAGAAGATGAAATGGTCATCACAGCAGACAAGAACCTACCACGTTTTTTTTTTTTTATAAAATCGTTAGTTTTTACGCAAAACCGAAACTACGATTAGGAGCTATCTACCTTATTGGCGTTCCCAGCTACCTAGTTTTGTTACGGAAGGTGCTTCGTTACCTCCAATATCACTCTTGAAAAATATATCCGCACACACCTGAGATGTGCGGCGCAATGATGAAATTTGACTTTCGTGACGACGTGCTGGTGATTCCTCTTAATTCTCTTGTCCATTGGTTGAAAATCGAAATACATTTCATTGAACCTTCCGCATGTTCTCGCTTTAATTTGATCACATCGACCAAACCATTCCATTAAAATTTAATTTGAATAGTAATTGCCGACCATTTTGATTCTTTTTATATAACATTTTCAGGGGTAATATCACAAGAGCTTTGATTTAGCCGAATATCTTTTGCGGTTGTTTTGGAATATTCACTTCCATTGGCAATTTAACGAGAGCTGTTCTGACAAAATCATTCTAGCAACGCTTTCATTATTTTGTCAGAACCTGCTAGATCGGTCGTAAAGAAACTGTATAAAACACTTTTGCAAAGAGCCCCTTAACGAACTTGTATCATAAATAACTATGTTATGTAATGCATCACCTGTTATGACGATTTCATCGCCTGGTTCAGGACTTGCTAACCATTTTCCGTGAAGGAAGTTATAGTTAGGTTTCCCTTGTGAATAATTGCCATTAACATGTGTCTCATCGTTCACCATCTTGGTTTCTGAAATCAAACAAAAAAATCATTTATTCACTTTTAATGGATTTATGAGATTGCAAATTTTGAAAAAAAATATGTTTTACTTGAATTACAAAGAGCTGGTCACTCCAGTACAGACTCTCAAACAAGGATTGACAGAGAGACTAAGCAAGGGAAAAATGGATATACGAATCAAGTCATCCATGGCTGACCAAAAATTTAAAAACACCTAAAGTGATGTCCAAACAGTATAAACTGAACTTTGGAAACGTCCGATGCTATTACTAGAATGTTCGAGGCATAAACACAGTACGAACGAATTTTACTCCTCAGCTTTCAGAAACCAGGATTCAACCTAATATTTTAAACTAGAGCATTCGTTCCGCATGAGCACCGAATGAGCACCAAAAGAGCGAATGCTCAGACAGTGTGGACGTTCATTTTAGCACGAACAGAATGCGCGTGCGGTTCTCGGGCCGATCCGTTTTTTGTCGATATTTTCGGTGGAAGTGTGCTTGGCGTTCTGTTTGTGGTTATTACAGAGATTTTTAATTTAATTTGGATATTGATTAGTATGAATATTTGTACGCAACCGATTGCGGATCGGTTCTCATGCGGTGCTCATGTGCCAGAAGACACTACGCAACCTGATGAAGCCTGAGCTTGAACCGAGCGTCTCATGTGCTCAGTCGGTGCTCTGCGGAACAAGTGCTCTTGTGATTACGCATCTCGGAAGTGAAAACGACTGACAACGGTTACCCATCAAATGGAGTCGGAGGATTCTAGGTACGGGGGGAAGGAGTTCGCCTCGTCAGGGTACGCACTTGCGCTCCTTTCAACAGACGTTCGCTTCCAGGTGGCGATCGGGGTCTCGGCTCTTTGGGTAGGCAGTCGGGATAAACCTGGTCATCTTGGAGGGTGAGCAACGCTCAATTTGCTCGGGTAATGACACTGCAAAGCCAGTAGTATGCAATAGCATATGGCCTCTCCATTGACATATAATAAAAAAGTAGCTTGGTACCACTGTTGTCACGGAAATGGCCTAGGAGCGGCGTTCAAAAGCTGTCTGATGATGAAGTGATCTGGATTGATCGACTCGAGGTTATTGGGATCAGAGAATAGGGAAACGAGAGAACGCGAGTTCAGAGAAGCCTCAACCTGAGTTAATTTCGTTATGAATTCCTTGCCAAAATGCGTTTCAGGTGATATTTCAGGGATTTCATAGCGACTTTTCATAATCCACCGAAATTAGCAGAATGAGCCGGTATGAAATGCTACTGCATTGTTGAAATAATTTTGTATCGGTTTACTGGAGAGAATGTTATAGATTTCTTTGAATTCATTGTGGGCTCCAATGAAATTGTATCCATTATCTGAGTAGAGATTAGTATAAATCCCTCGCATAGACTGCTACCACAAACGCTTCTGTGGTTAATTGGCTTGCAAGTTCGATGTGAACCGCCTCTGTAGATAGGCACACGAATATGCATATATAACATTTTGAAAATTTTCGGTTTCTATATTTCTCTCCTTTAGAGGAAAGGGTCTAGCTTAGTCAAGACCGCCATTAGAAAAAAATTGAGAAGGGGTCACACGAGGGGCTGGAAGATTACCTACCCATATGGTTAGATAGTATTGGTGGATCGACTCTGAAATACATACGTATACACTATCTGAGTACATTCCGCACTGCTTCGCGACCATTGAGTTTCCAGAATCTTCTCCGGATAAAAGAGTGTTGCTTGGTAGCCAGAATGAAAATTGGGTTCATGGATATGCCGTATCAACAGAACCGTAAAAGGAAGTTTTTTAGGAATCAAGAGAGGATGGTTGGCATCAGGACTAATATTTGCATGCTCTAACGTACTCGAATTATGCCATCGGTATCAAGATAGTCAACTATTAAATCTAACTTGTGGAGGCTAAACTCTTGAAATCATCGGCATGATACCATTCAAAGGGGGCTATATTAAGAAAGGTCATCTTGAACCTTTGTTTAAATCCGAATCCTTAAGCCAACCTTTGAGAGTGAGCCATAGCGCGTATTGATTTAAAATGACTAAAAAATCTTTCAAATATGTTATTCTGTTATTGTAATTCGAAATGTGACTATATTGAGGCCAGTTGCTTTCAGGTTCAAAAAAAAAATATGGTCCATGCCACCACAAGTAAGCACTTCCTAGATTGGTGGGGATGAGTACTGTGGATATTATATACGCATCAGAAATGAGTTTTGATACATGATATATGATTTCAGTAGTGTAAGTCAGAGATGTTTTAAATTTCCGAAATTCTATTACAAACCTAGGTTTTTATGTCTTTGGTTCAGCACTGAGCCATGCTGGGACGATGGTTGAGTGAGTCCAGTAGTAGATTGACTCAAAGTCAGTGGAGTGGTTGTGGTTGTGGTTTTGAAAATAAATACAACTTTTAATTTTATGAAATTGTACTGGTTGTTGAAGATTTTACAGCAAAATAACAGTAACAGCTTGGCATTTCTCTATTGAAAATTTTCATAATAATAATTGTTGTGATTTTTGTTTGAAATTATAAAAAGGATATTCATAAAATCTGTTGTGGAATCAACTGCGGCTGAAAGACAATCTTTAGTCGCTATTTTCCACCGTTCAAGATAACCTCTTGGGAGGTATTCATGTTGAAAAGGAAACATTATTCAATTTTAATGGAGAATGTTCCCCTTTTCAAAATAACTGTTGTCTTGGTAACGTCGCGCTCATGTCCACACGACTACTAAACAGGTCGCTTACTGAAAGAAGATTGAAGAAGTCATCTTTCAATAATTTTTTTTTACAGGAATTGATTTTGACGAAATAAGCTCGACATTTCATTGCTTGGCAATTTAACGAGAAAAATACCACTGAAAAAATTAAGATTAAGTTTTTCTGGCAGTTTTCCAAGATGAATTTGTGAGGACAAGGAAACTTGGATTACAAGAATTTCAGTATATGCATTGAATTGTCATCGTACAATACGCCGGTTCTGATAAAAATATCTATTTTATCAATTTTAAAATCAATTCCCCCACAATGAAATATAATTTCAGGATCTCTCGATAGAGAGACTATTAAAACAAACAGGTTTGGTCAAATCATTTTGAAGATAATTTTTTTTATAGTTTCATTTGCCTGCCTCTGTCTGTCTGTATTTTCAACTTGAGTAAGATTTCGGCTTATTTTCGAATATTACTATTTTTGGTGGTATTGATTCCATATTATAAATTTTCCGGATTGTAGTAATAATTTTTGTTTGCACTTGACGTTGTAACATCAGAGCGAATGCTCGATCGTAAATATTCATTTCATGATTTTTTACCGAATATTGAAGTGCTTGTAAATAATTTGTCAAAAAAGTGAATGTGCAATTGAAAATTTCCAAAGTTTTATGTACTCACCGAAGTCACACACTACCTGTTAATCGAAATTCTTCGTAGAATAAAAATATTTTGTTCAATTTTTGGTGCTGAAAAACTTTAGCTGGTCCAAAAGCTAAACCAGAAACCCAAGTTAACTTTTTATTATTACCTATTTGAAAATTATCGGTGTTAACAGATGCATCGGTATGAAGTAGGTACACCACCGAGGAAAATTCGACTGACGATGAATAGATCACCATTGAATTATCATTACATTTTTTGGTGGCATGCAAATGTGCTCTGCGAAATTTGCTTACAATGGAATTTGAGGTTTTGCCCTGTTACACACGAAAAATAAAAAAACGAATTGAATGACATTATTTAAATAATGTCAACGAAATAATCTGAACGACAAAAAATTCTAACTTCGATAAATATTCATTATGGATTTATATCAGATTCATTGTAAATTGTTTGCTTATAACGAAGCTGTTCTTGTTTTTACTTGAAGAATATCTACTGGGTAGCGAGCTGTACGGCGACTGCTTAAACCCTACTCGAAGACACCGTCTCTCCTGTACACACTATAGGCCTGGAGCTCATGCCTGAAGAGACCAACCCATTTGCCACAAGTATTCGACAAATGGGGAGTCGAATCACACAATATCAATAAAAGGGAACTGAAGGTCATAGCGCTGGTTGTGAACGCGTTATAGCAGTATGACATAGCGAACTTCAGATAAATCACGGGTTTTCCACGATTACCTGCACAAAAAATCGCGTTTTCTGCATAGTCACGCACGTGTCCCAGTCTTCAGCATCATCGTTACACTATGGGGTATTTTTTTAGGTAAAATCCTATTGAAAAATCCAAGAGCGTGCCTGAGGGGAGGTAATGGGGAATTAACCCCCCCCCCCCCATGACTACTTGAAGTGATCGAAATTCAACATTTTCGAACGTAAATGATACCTTTATCGTAAATAAATATACGATAAAGTGAAAACCATGAAGGAGATTACCCCTCCCATGGAATGACCGGCGCGTCTGGAAAAAACTGAATACAATGATGTGGCACTGTAGTAATTTTACGACTTTCCCAATCGTATTTTAAAATGGTTTCGAAAAAATAGTTTTTCATTTATGGCCCTTCTTTGCAGTAGACCAGTAAGAATGACTAATATACAGTGTGTCCCACTTACCATGCTCACCATGGGTAACTTTTTGATAGTGAGAGATACGAGGTCGGTTGAATGACACCAAATGTGGAGTTCATCAAGGCCAACTGAAATGTGAAAAAATATTTTGATAAAATCTATCCGTTTTTGTTTTATACGCAAAAACAGATTTTGATCATTTTCATGTCTCCTTCGTAACTTCTTTATTTGAGAAAATATTAGAATAGGAAATTCACATTCTCGTAGCAGTTTTTCAAAGAGAATCCACAAAAATCCATAAAATCTCGACAAAGTCTTGATTTTTTATACGTAGATATAGTAACTATACGTGAGCACGTTGCCGGTGCAAGAACTTGGAACCAATTTTCTCAGTCCACACTTCCAATACTGTTTCCAAACACCTGAATGGATTCTATTCCATGAAGGGTGAAATCCGCTAATTCAAACGTACACCCAAAAGTGATATCACCGTAACATATACAAGACAAGACAACTTCTCCAACCGGTGCTCTCTTATCAACCTACTCTCTCTTCTAGCAAGAACAGAAGAATGAGGCACAGAACACATACACATCTGTGTGTGTGTTTTGTGGAATGAGGGATTCTGTCCATCCGGGAATATATTTTTTCTGATGTTAATTTTTGACAGTTTCGTCACGTCCTCAATGTTTACTAATTATATTAGTGTTACCACAACAATAGTTAGAATTATCCTACGAATATATTTACACACAGCGAACAGTGCCACCAACTGAAAACGTTTCCGCTAAAGGCACGCTCTACTGAAACAAGTTATAGCGATTTCGAATTACGTATCCCGTTTCGCTTCGCTTCATTGACTGAAGTTCAATAATGGCATTAGACGAATATGTTTATGTTCAATGAGATAATTGGAGATGTCTTGTTTTTACTTTATAATTATTAATGTTAATAACTTTTCGGTAGTCGCTGGTCTTGGCGCGACAAAAATGATTTCAGATACCTACTCGATTAAAACTGATGAAATAACTTTCCGATTTTAGAAACTTAATTCATTAGACTTGAGGGCGATAGTAAACAACGCTTGAATGCAATAATTTTTATATGCAGCAGCATGCAATAAATGAGTGGATAGTTCCCCACAGTTACAATGGTGGTCGCAGGAGTTCACAAAAGTAAAATAGAAGGAACATTGCGCCATATTAGACACAAACCAGAGTATTAAAAATCTTATACACACTATTTCACCAAAAAAACTACGCCCTGGCTTCTTCGTCAGTACAAGGACATGTTTTGGACTTCTCAGGGATGTCCCTCAGAGAGATATCCTTGGTACCAAATTTATCATCCGACATCCCATATTGGTTCTATTGGTGATATATCAGAGGTAAAAATTAGGGACGTCCCAGTATGTCAAGAGGATGTACCTGTGTTGTGAGACTCTTATTCGAGAGTGGCAATATTTTGCAGACCACCCTGGTCTAACGAATTATGTGCATATAAAAAAATGAAATATCCAGAAAATGTATCAGAAATTTATTTACATAACTGATAATAATAAAATATAAATTAAATAATATATAACTAGGATAGTTTAAAACAATAACAACGATGAAATTACTGTAATTTCTAACGTTAATCTCTTCAAAGGATTGAAGGTTTTCACGAAGTGTTGATCGTCATTAGGGAAATACTGATGATGATTACAGATGAATGAATCGAAACATCCTTTAATCCAACGCTAGAAACTAGTGGAAACAAGTTAGCACATCGTTGAAAACCTTCAAGTAAGAGAAAGGAATGTACCTATAACAACATAACGCTGCTAATACAATATGTCAATAGAGTACTTAACGCAAACCTTCATTACCTATTAGCAATATAAATCCGTTAAAAAATCCCGAAGTAGGTCGATTCTTAATTTTGGGTTGCTGTTCCTTGAACTAATGATTCAATAAAGAGGGTGACATACCTACGAGTAATGACGTCATCAACGTTTTTTCAATTCGAACCTTCAATTTTTATTTTCAATATACGGAGCTGATTTCAAAAAAGTAATTACAAGTTTCGTGTAATTGATACAGGTTTGAAACAATAAATTTTTCATTATAAACATTTGATGGAAAGATTTATTATACTATTTCTACAAAATAATACGTGTAGAATAAACGTAATCAAAATATAAAATGAAATTACGTTCCAGTTGATAGGTCAAGAATATTACTACGATCACGCCACCGAAGATAAGTAACTACCGCAGTTGCAGTTGAAACGTTTGGAGTTTTAATCAAAAACGACCACGGCAAAACCTGGAAACCAACCAAAACGTGAAAGCCTACATTTGTAAATTACAGCTACTGTTGTACTCCACGAAAAACAAAGACAATAAAATTCACAATGATTGTTCAAATTGATCTTCACCGCTAGGCAAGAATTAATTCAGACAATGAATTCGTCTCTGACCTTTTGCACATCGGGTGTTAAATTCTGCACTTATTGCCGAAATCAGTCTTCTAGGTCACGGATATTATCAGATCTGTTAATACAGATTTTAGACATCAAACGAACCCGTAAAGATTTAATGGGTTCAGATCTGGTGATCTAGGAGGTCATTCCGCTGTTCCCATTCTTCCTATCCACCGATCTGGAAAGGTTCTGTTTGAAAACTCGCGCACAGCTGCCGCACAATGAACCAGATTCTGCAGTCTAAATAATTGGCTATCTGAATATCATGGGAAAGCTGGGTCAAATCGGGAATGAATGTATTTTGTAAGAAATTTAGATACAATGCTCCTGTACAATCTTCACCATTGAAATGAAAATACAATACATCATGTAAAAGCAGAATTTAGTTCTTTGTTCAGAGCCATCTCCTGCCAACTCATGGATGAGACTTTCCAATATTCAAATTTCTATACACAATGTGAATTTTCAACTGATGACAAAATTACGCATTGTTAAATTTGGGTTGCTTCAGCTCATTTCTCACAGGTCCCAACTGTCTATATTGTCGCTCTATTCTGCTTCCCGTAGATTGTGTAATAGGTTCAGGATCTGGGTGCATTTCATGGAAAAATCTACATAGGTACCTCTTGTTGAGTCCGCATTTTATCGCCAACACAAATGAAAATCCAAGTAAATGCATTAAAAAAAAGTAATCGTATAGTTGTGTGCATAAAAAAGGCGTACAAGGCATTGCACTAATTGCATTGTATTGCACTAACTAATTTACTGACAAAATTAGTTTGAATTTTGACTCTACTTGTCAAAGTCGATAATTTAAGATTGACAAGTCTGGCTCACAATAGCCTTTAACTGCTGTACGAATTTTTATGCACACACTGTACCTACTTCGGAGAGTTAACAATTATGGAATTGAAATTTAATGTTCATGACAGCTTATAAAAGTCGAATGAAAGTAAAAGTGGACAAAAATATTGCCACAATAAAAATACATGGTATAGTCAAAGGGCAAAGATAACCAATGTTGGAACAAACAGAGTTATTGTTTCAATCACAGCAGTTGTATATTAATACGTAATTTCGTTTATTCTTTTTATCACGTATATTTTTTATCGATCATTTCGCTAATAACTTGTAATTTTGGTATTGTTGTTCGACGATCGAAGGTTCGATCACCCTTTATATTGAATAATTTCCTAAAAAAAATAATTTTAATAAAAAATCGACCTATTTCGTGAATTTTCAATAATATTGTTTATTTAGCTAATAATGATTGTAGTCCCATTTTATGCACGCAGTGTATAACGAACTCACGTTCGATAAACACTGGAGATTACTACACAGTCAGTATTTCAGCAACA
The DNA here is from genome assembly GCA_958298965.1 of Chrysolina haemoptera. Lineage (NCBI taxonomy): Eukaryota > Metazoa > Arthropoda > Insecta > Coleoptera > Chrysomelidae > Chrysolina > Chrysolina haemoptera. The sequence goes on along the minus strand of OY282601.1, from coordinate 23,579,054 downwards.
GAATTAGGAGGTATTGACCCAAATATCGACGAGATTTGAGAACTTCCTCGCCCTTTTGAAACGATCAAGATTATATAGAGTTCGATTAAAGGCTAGTGAATTCAAATAATAAAAAAATATACGTGATTTTTTTTTCAAATGAGCTTTCATTTATAAACTACTGAAACAAAAAGTAAGTAGTACTATATTTTGTATGAAAAACAAAAATGAAATTTTCATTATTGTCATGAAGGCTTGAGCTTTATTTCACGTGCAATGACATTTCACGCCCCAAGCTTTTAACAAAATGTTAAAATTTTTCAAATTTCTTCTTTTTTCATACAATTCATGTTATAGTTTTAATTTTCAGTTTATAAATAATTTTTTTAATTTTTTTTTACGTGTTATTCATTTTGTGAATTTCAGATTTTCGTTTTTTTTTAACATTTCTTAATACTGCGAAAAAAATACTTAGCTTGGCAGCTACAATAGAGCACTATCAGCTGACGTCATAACATGGCGGTCAAATAACAGTATTTAATATTCATTCACAACATGAATTTTTCTATATACTAGCATCATAGTTATTGTCAAATGCACTGAAAAATGAGAGAAATCTTCAAGATAATAATACGAAGGTTGTTTTTAGGTTGACAACATTCAGTTTCATATTTCAAGGCCACTAATTCAACTTCAAATATTTCGAAAACCGTTGATATTTGTGAAACGAAACGTATTCCTTTTTTGTATAGCAAATATTGGGGATAAAGAAAAAGAAGATGAAATCGATATTAATCCAGTGGCGTGAAAGTTGGGGAGGGGCGAATAGTGGTACCCACCTGCCGTACGCCCCTGTTTAGAGTTACAAACACATGATTTGCCTTGAAATATGAAACTGAATGCTGTCAAGTGACATACCAAATTTCATTAAAAGTTAAGCCGGTATGGAGTTATTCTGGAAAATATATTTTTTTGTGTCACTTTCAACACCCTGTAACTCGGTTAATACTCATCTTAGGGTATATGTTTATCGGAACTTTCAGCCTTAAAATGAAATGAGGATTCTACCCTCGAAGTTTGTCCCCTTTATTCTGGGAGACTCTGTATATATGTTAGTTTCGACTTAGGTTAGGTTAGGTTAGGTTTAAATGTGAGTGAGCCCATACATCAGGCTCTCCACTGCGGCCAATGGCCTATTGTGGCTCTAGTTTCGACTTAATACAACAGTATTATCTAAAATATTTGAATACCTATAAATTGTTTCAGTTTCATAAATAAAATAACCAATTACTGTCGACTACCTCATCTGACTCCAATAATTATCTCATGGAGTATTTTTAATCGCCTTCATGATTCAATAGCTATTTGTTTGCATGAAACGTAATTCCTGTCCCTTTTTAACTTTGGCCCTAAAATCCACAAAAAATATTTACTACAGCACCCCACCCGGGTCTGTTCCTTCTCTAGCTGGTTCCTTTTGGACGTTTCGGGCATTATGTCGTCCAAAATTTGAAGTTCCCTCCTAGTGAAAATATAATCTAGGGATTTCCTAAGACCAATAATTACTATCAACATGAGTGGAAATAGAATTGACGTCTGACTGAAGGATTTTATCACCCACAAGCTGATCAGACAGGCCACTTGAATAATAGTAAACAGGTGGACCTTCTTGATTGGAACCTGCAAACAGTATGGAATGTTATTGATATAAGTTTTTGAAAATATATGAAATATTTATTTAATTGTAACGTTTTTTAGTTTATCGTCGAAGATTTTTAACAATATATAAATTCTGACATGAAGAAAAAAAGTTAATTAAAGTGCTCCTACTGTCCATCTAGCGCGTTCCTAGATCCAGTTTAAACGAGATCCACATGTAGGGAAGTTAACATTGATGTACCTCCGCAGTTGATTTTTTCATTAGTATATGTACATGATTGCGGTATTGTCACATCTATTAGTATATATCTACTTCATTATTTTATATGAAATATCTATATGTTATAACTTTTTTTGCATCTACTGTTTATTTTTAAGGTCCACAAAACATGTTCTATACCTATCATTCTTCTAGAGTTTCTTGAAAATATTTTTTTATTTTTTTTGCCAATGAACGAGTCCAACTTGAAGTTAAATATTTTCTCATCTATAACTTATGCAGTTCTGTAATTTTATTATCCTTCAGAAAATATTACTTAAATTTGATAACTAGAACGTGTCGTGAAGGCTCTCTACACGGGGTGTTTGAAAAAAATGTTCGTGTTGGCGACTAGGATAAACGGACATTAGTATTTTTCTGATGGGACACCCTTACATATGATTTCATTTTCAGATACTCCACGCAAATACAAATAATTTCCAACTGGCATGTCATTTACCTGGGAATATGTAAATTCCCTCCCAAGCAGGTAGGGGTCAAAAATAACCCTACCGTGTCCTGAGTATCAATTGTTTTGACAAAATGAAACCAATACCAAATAAAATATTTATTCACTCAAACACAGCAGTTAATTTTTGTATTGTCGTTGGTCCTGGATGTGTTGTTTGAATTTTTTGATTATTCAGAGAATTGTAACTAGGTGAAAATTTAATTTAAAAATTGTCATTATAATTATTGATATATTATTATTGTGGAATTCTTGTATTATCTTCAATTCTTGATATGTGTGCCAACTTAGATATTTAGAGAATTAGAAGTCAGTGAAAATTCATTTGAAATATTCTCATCAACATCAGCAGAAAATTGAATTAGAAAATTGTCTTCATTATTATTATTATTATTATTAATTTTGGAATTATCGTTCTTCCATCGTCTCTTTATATGTGTGACAAATAGATAATTCTGGAGAGTGATAGTGGGTGAAAGCGTGTTGATGAATAACCATTCTTGGGATGCAGATAATTCTTAGTTCATGAATGAAAGAAGATAACAATATTAATTCAGTTTTAACATATTCTGTTCAGCTATGAGTAATACATTATTTACTTCATCTAGGTACGATGATGACTTCAAGAAAATATTTATATATTCTGAGATGGCGGTTTGTAAATTTCTCTTCAACATTTAATCCGATATGATGTCTCCCATAATCTAATCAAGAATAATCCTGACTCGGGATAAAAATTCTTCAATTTCATATATTTTAATTAGTGAGTTTGAATTCTTATTTTTTTCCATGGTCAAAAAAATTTTATATGGTTTTTGTGCACATAACGAAAGAAACTTCCAAATTTTATACTCTTCAATATTTCATTTCATCAAATTCATTTTCAATCATTACTTACAGGTACGTACTGATGATGACTCAACAGTCGAAAGCGCTGGCTACAATTTTTTTTAAGTAGTTATTTTCCTAATAAGTGCGGAAAGTGATACTTTACCGCACGCAACTGCCGTTGACCCGAACGACGCGAAGCGGAGTTCGGGCAAGCAGTCAAGGGCGGGAAAGACACTTTACGCATGAATTAGGAACATTATTTTTTCTAAGACCGAATAAATATTCAAAATGCATTTTGAAAATTAACAATTTATTTCACTTACCTTCCTGAGGAACATGTAGTCTGGCTGATACTTAATCGGCATAAAAATAATGAGAATTCGGTCGAAGAACTGCAACCCCTTCAGACACGCCACCCCCATGTACAGAAACACCCCGAATAATACTGGCATTGGTATGTGACCCAGCAACGGTGTCAGGAACACAGAAAGACCGATGACTAGGAAGGCCATTATATGCGTGACCCTTTGTTCTCGCACTCCCAAAAATACTGGCTTGTCCCCTGGAGCAGCACATTCAGACTCTAGCTTCAGCGAGTGCACGTGATTTAGTGACAGCACAGTTGCGCCCACGAACCAGGGAAGTCCCATGATGGAGCATATTTCAATCAGTATCGATAAAATGAAGAGATCCAGGTGGTAGCCACATCCTGAAATATGTAAATAATAGGTGTCAGGTGTATCATATCAGTAATGGGGATAAGAAGAAAGTATGAAATGTATTCATCTATTCAAATTGTCATCTCGTTCGTAGTTTCATTCCTGTCAGTCCTAGCTACACTATAAAACGCACTTCCTCAGAGATACACAAAAACTGCCGGAATTCATTCGCAAATCACTGGTTTTATGTATATCTAAATGAAAAATATTTTCAAGTTTATATCTGAATTATCAAAGACTCATATTAAATAAGATATTCCCTCATACTCACTACAATACTACCGTCATTTCGAAAATAACAAACCACCTGCAAATCTTGATCAAAAAATGCCTAAAGCCCATATCCCTAACCAAACTATTACCGATTTGGAAAAGACAAAACTTTAATTCACTATCCATTAATAACTATTATTACTGATATTTAAAAATAACGAAACAAACCCTATGTTATTATTATTATTGAGCCCATATTACGTTTTCCCTACGACCGGAGATGGCTACCAAGACGTCAATCTTTATGTTTGTCACACGTCACAAGTCCTCGACCAATTTCTAACTGCCCGACGTCCGAACTCTATCTTCGACGTCCCCGAATTGCAATTGTTCAACCTCTTAATCCTACCCAGAATCGGCGAGAGCTTCAACAATTCATCTTTAGTCAGCATTATGCATTGATTTTAGCTTGGTGTACCAATGTAGCACAAAACGCCCATTCACATATTAATGATAATATCGTCAGACTTTATGAACACACGGCCAATAATATTTCCATTCCTAAGGTTAACTATCAGTACTTTCGATCGGAAATACTATTGAACTAACAATAACATTCCATTGAATAAAAACACACAGTATCATAAGTAAAAATTATCAATACGTAGCAATGATCATTGATTAACCAACAAATAGTATTTTTTTCATGAGGTGAGAGTGGCAATCTCACGAAGAAAAAAACGTATTTTATCACGAGTAGGAAATGCTATTTTTTCTACGATAGATGTTGTTTATAAAATAATGTATTACAATTTTTAGTTCAAATATAATCATGAAAATGTTTATAAACTTTCAAAGATGTGACGTTCGTTTGCTGATTAAAATTTTAGTATATTCCCATCGGGTCTCATGATAATATTAATTTGTTTCATTTTCAACTCTATAGATTGAAAAACTATCACTTTCATGCAAGGTGTCTGGTTGAAAAATTATTATTTTCATATACATGAGTGGAAAAAATAATTTTTCGACAAAAGCTGGGAAAGAAATTGATAGGTTACCTTTCTTCAGTTTGAACTCTTTTCTGTTAACAATAACAGCGGTGATCTGCTGATCCATGAATATGAGAATTGTTCCGAGAATTGCTGGTGGAAATGCAAACAATACTGAAAAGAGGGGGTTGTTACTGAAAGGGGAGACAACCCAGTCCCTGCTTGGCAGCGTTGGTTTGAACTCATGGGGAACCTCAAGTTTTGGTGTCGGGATTCCAACTTTGAAGTCCACCATGGTCATTGAAATAATTGCAATTAAAACGGCAAAGTCGCTGATGAATTGGCGAACCTGAGAAAAAATCAGTTGATAATATTATATATGTATGTAGGCCAAATTCAAAGAACACCCTTGATAAAAGAAGAGATGGATATTTGGATATTTTTCCGAACGTCATCAATTTTTCAGCAAAAAATTATACACTATCTATGTAACATTTGTTTCCCATCAAACCCTTTGAGCAAATCAAAATCGTTAACATTCATTTCTAAAACAAATAATTATAGTATCCTGATGACTGATTGACACTCAAAACAGTAACAGAGAAATGGCCATACAAGTTAGATTCAACTAAAGATACTAGACATATAAAATATAGCGCAGTATCTCTATCATGTCTTTGTTATTTGTGTATGCGAGTTTCATTATCATCTTTGTATTTTGCCGTCGAATTCACTACAAAAACCATTTATTTTATAATAATTTCAAAGTGAGTACAATTATTATACTACGATCTTTAGAGAAGTAGTATTCTGCGGTCTTTCGGACAGAGGGAGCCTAACTTTTTTATTTGGACAGATAGAACTTTGAATCCAACGGGACCTTGATCCTTAATAAAAAATAGAAAAAAATCGAAAAAAAAATAATAATAATAATAATAACTTCGACCTGTAGGGGTGCCTAACTTTTTTATTCGAAAAGATAGAGAGATGGTTCAAACGGGTTAATGATCCTTATTTGACACTATAAAAGATGAAAAAACTGAAAAAAATTTAAAAAAATAAAAAAAAATTTTTGTCCCTCGAAAATTTTTAAAAGGCTATATTTCCCAAACTATCAAAGATATCGCTTGGGACTTTCAGTCATTTTATCAACTCGATGACGGTATTTGTCACGTGACTTTTTTTGGCGATCGGAAAATCCGGAAAAATTTTACGGTGATTTTCCGATTTTTTTTTTCAATTTCCTACTTTTCTCGATGCCGGTTCAAGAATTGATTCGAATCCTTTCAAATTTCTTCTAGATATACTTCAATATGTCTTACAGAAGGCTGTTAGTTTTGAGAATGATCGGAAAATGATAACCGGGTTTTCCGGGAAATTTTCCGAAAAATTCCGATATTGTAAAACACAAATGACAACGAAACCAACAATCGAAACTGAATTGTGAAAAATGTTTTTGGCAGTGCACGAATATACCAACAAATCACATCTTCGATATTTTTTCTAAGATGATCGGAAAACTGGGAAAATTTCAAATATATGAAAAAAAACATTTGAATTTCGGATAATACGAAATTACTCGGAAATGGTCGATATTTTTCCGAATCACCGAGACAGCTTTTGACTGCCTTTGGAAAATCTACAATTTTGTTTTTTAATTTTTTTCCCAAAATTAATAGTCCGGGAGATATCTGAAAAAATTGGAAAATCGAAATATTGACCGTACTAATAGAGGTAATGAAAAAAATAAAAGTGCATCGTATCCGCAACACATGCCTCAGTAATACCTCCAAACAGTTTTTCTCCGACTACATAAAAAGATGGGAAAAATACGAAACAAATGAAAAAAAAAATAAAAAATCTGTACTCCCCCTCCCAAATTGCCCAAAACTCGAAAACCAAACGAGATATCGAAAAATTTTATATAAACAATTTTGTTCCCCTTGAATAGACCTACAAAAAAGTCACGTAAAAATTTTTGCGATACCCTATAAATAAACAAAAAAACAGCTGATTTTCGTGAAAAAATGATTGAAACTATGAAACAGGCCGAGAACATAGAGGGGGGCTATTTTTTTTATTTGAGTAGATATAGCCACGGTTCAAAAAAGAAATTGATCCTTGTAAAAAATTAGGAAGAATCCAAGAAAAAAAACAAAAAAAAATAATAATAATAATAATAATTGTGACACTCACTTTTTTATTTGAAGAGATAGAATCATTTTTCATAAAGGGAAAATGTGGCCCATTGAAAAATGAATATGAAAATGAAAAAACGAAAAATTAAAAAAAATAAATTTTTTGTATGTCCGCCATTTTGTCTGTCGTCTTTAGAAAACACCTTATATTTTCGAAACCGTTAGAGATATCGAGTTGAAATTTTAATCACGTAAATAATCAAAAAAATGTATCTCAAAATTTATTTTTTTTTGCGATCGGAAAACCCGGAAAATTTTAACGGCCATTTTTGTGTTTTTCCTAGTTTCCTCGATACAGGTCCAGGGTTTCGTTTTTTCGAATTCATATTTCTTTAAGAAGTACGACCAAATGCCCTACAGTGGTGTATAGTTTTTGAGAAGGATCGGAAAATGAAAACGGGTTTTCCGGACGATTTTCCGAAAAGTAAAAAACATGAAAAAAAAACGTACCGATGATCGAAATTGAATTTTGAACAATGCAGTGGATAGAGCTTGGAAATACAAAAAAATCATACCTCTTCAACACTTTTAAGAAAATGTCCGGAAAACTGAGAAAAATTGAAAAATATGAAAAAAAAAATTGTAATTTTTAAAAATACGAAATATCTCGGAAACTGCTGATATTTTTTCAATTTACCACGATACCTTTTTTGACCGCCTTCAAAAAATCTATAAAATATGTAGATGAATAATTCCCCTATTTTCAATAGTACAGGAAATATTTGAAAAAAACGGGAAAATCGATATATCTTCCGAATTAAGAAAAAAACTTGGAAATTAAGTTTTTGCAGAAGATACCTCTCAATGAACTCTATCGATCGTCCAAATTTGGTTTTTTCGAATTCAATAACAAAGAGAGAAAAAAATAAAATCCAAAAAAAAGGCTGGACTTAGAAATTTTTTTTATAAAAGCACCAAAATCTCAAAAACTACACAAGATATGGAAAAGTGTATGCAAAAAATTTTATTGTACTCCATTAGTACTACAAAAAGTTTCGAATGAATTTTTTTCCTATTTCAAAAATAAAAAAATTCGTCGGGACTTAGAAAAAATTTCGACAATTTTGAATAATTTCAAATATTTCCCAAACGGCTGCATATTTCCAAATTTTTCATAGAACCTTTTATGATTGTTTTTGAAAAGTATACAAAAAATGTTAATGAATTGTTTCTTCAAAATCAATAGTCCGGGAAATATTTGAAAAAAAAACGGTAAAATCGATATATCTCCAGAACCAATAAAAAATGAGGAATGATTTTTTTGTCAAAAATACCTCTCAACGAACTCTATCAACTTCTTCCAATTTGGTTTCTTCGAATTCATTACTACAGCGGGAAAAAAATAAAACCTAAAAAAATTCGTCGGGACTTAGAAAAAAATTTCGACAATTTTGAATAATTCCAAATATTTCCCAAACGGCTGCATATATCTCAATTTTTCATAGAACCTTTTATGATTGCCTTTGAGAAGTCTACAAAAAATGTAAATGAATTGTTTCTTCAAAATCAATAGTCCGAGAAATAATCGAAAAAAAATCGGAAAAATCGATATATCTCCAGAACCAATAAAAAATGAGAAATGATATTTTTGTCAAAAATACCTCTCAATGGACTCTATCAACCCATCCCAATTTGCTTTCTTCGAATTCATTACTGCAGCAAGAAAAAAATAAAACCCAAAAAAATTCGTCGGGACTTAGAAAAAAATTTCTTCGATTTTGAATAATTCCAAATATTTCCCAAACGGCTGCATATATCTCAATTTTTCATAGAACCTTTTATGATTGCCTTTGAGAAGTCTACAAAAAATGTTAATGAATTGTTTCTTCAAAATCAATAGTCCGGGAAATATTTGAAAAAAAAAACGGTAAAATCGATATATCTCCAGAACCAATAAAAAATGAGGAATGATTTTTTTGTCAAAAATACCTCTCAACGAACTCTATCAACTTCTTCCAATTTGGTTTCTTCGAATTCATTACTACAGCGGGAAAAAAATAAAACCTAAAAAAATTCGTCGGGACTTAGAAAAAAATTTCGACAATTTTGAATAATTCCAAATATTTCCCAAACGGCTGCATATATCTCAATTTTTCATAGAACCTTTTATGATTGCCTTTGAGAAGTCTACAAAAAATGTAAATGAATTGTTTCTTCAAAATCAATAGTCCGAGAAATAATCGAAAAAAAATCGGAAAAATCGATATATCTCCAGAACCAATAAAAAATGAGAAATGATATTTTTGTCAAAAATACCTCTCAATGGACTCTATCAACCCATCCCAATTTGCTTTCTTCGAATTCATTACTGCAGCGGGAAAAAAATAAAACCCAAAAAAATTCGTCGGGACTTAGAAAAAAATTTCTTCGATTTTGAATAATTCCAAATATTTCCCAAACGGCTGCATATATCTCAATTTTTCATAGAACCTTTTATGATTGCCTTTGAGAAGTCTACAAAAAATGTAAATGAATTGTTTCTTCAAAATCAATAGTCCGAGAAATAATCGAAAAAAAATCGGAAAAATCGATATATCTCCAGAACCAATAAAAAATGAGAAATGATATTTTTGTCAAAAATACCTCTCAATGGACTCTATCAACCCATCCCAATTTGCTTTCTTCGAATTCATTACTGCAGCGGGAAAAAAATAAAACCCAAAAAAATTCGTCGGGACTTAGAAAAAAATTTCTTCGATTTTGAATAATTCCAAATATTTCCCAAACGGCTGCATATTTCTCAATTTTTCATAGAACCTTTTATGATTGCCTTTGGGAAGTCTACAAAAAATGTAAATGAATTGTTTCTTCAAAATCAATAGTCCGAGAAATAATCGAAAAAAAATCGGAAAAATCGATATATCTCCAGAACCAATAAAAAATGAGAAAAGATTTTTTTGTCAAAAATACCTCTCAATGAACTCTATCAACATATCCCAGTTTGGTTTCTTCGAATTCATTACCAGAGCAGAAAAAAAATAAAACCCAAAAAAATTCGTCGAGACTTGGAAAAAAATTTCGCTAATTTTGAATAATTCTAAATATTTCCCAAACGGCTGCATATTTCCCAATTTTTCATAGAACCTTTTATGATTGCCTTTGGGAAGTCTACAAAAAATGTAAATGAATTGTTTCTTCAAAATCAATAGTCCGAGAAATAATCGAAAAAAAATCGGAAAAATCGATATATCTCCAGAACCAATAAAAAATGAGAAATGATTTTTTTGTCAAAAATACCTCTCAATTAACTCTATCAACATATCCCAATTTGGTTTCTTCGAATTCATTACCAGAGCAGAAAAAAAATAAAACCCAAAAAAATTCGTCGGGACTTAGAAAAAAATTTCGACAATTTTGAATAATTCTAAATATTTCCCAAACGGCTGCATATTTCCCAATTTTTCATAGAACCTTTTATGATTGCTTTTGGAAAATATACAAAAAATATAAATGAATTGTTTTTTCAAAATCAATAGTTCATGAAATATTTGAAAAAAATGCGGAAAAATCGATATATTATACACATTGATCGTAGTATTCACATTATTGGTGTCCAATTATAGTTTCAAACGGATTCAATGATAAAAACAGACACGCATTGATCGTAGTATTCACATTATTGGTGTCCAATTATAGTTTCAAACGGATTCAATGATAAAGAAAGACACTCATTGATCGTAGTATTCACATTATTGGTATCCAATTATAGTTTCAAATGGATTCAATGATAAAAACAGACACGCATTGATCGTAGTATTCACATTATTGGTGTCCAATTATAGTTTCAAACGGATTCAATGATGAAGACAGACACTCATTGATCGTAGTATTCACATTATTGGTGTCCAATTATAGTTTCAAACCCAACGATAAAGACAGACACGCATTGATCGTAGTATTCACATTATTAGTGTCTAATTATAGTTTCAAACGGACTCAATGATGAAGACAAACAAGCATTGATCGTAGTATTCACATTATTGGTGTCCAATTATAGTTTCAAACGGATTCAATGATAAAGACAGACACACGTTGATCGTAGTATTCACATTATTGGTGTCCAATTATAGTATCAAATGGATTCAATGATAAAGACAGACATGCATTGATCGTAGTATTCACATTATTGGTGTCCAATTATAGTTTTTAATCATTTTGACAATGAACGTTTAAAATAAGAACAACGCCTTAAGATCGTTGTATTCAAATAATTGGTATGTACGTGTACACGGAAAGGATATACGTGTACACGGAAAGGATATACGTGTACACGGAAAGGATATACGTGTACACGGAAAGGATATACGTGTACACGGAAAGGATATACGTGTACACGGAAAGGATATACGTGTACACGGGGGGCTAGGATCGTCGCGCGAAGCGCGACAGTTAAGCCGCCGGCAGGCCAAGTGTGGGCGCAAGGCGGATGCTAGCGTAGGCGAATCCCGCGCCCAAACTTGTTATACTACGATCTTTAGAGAGTAGTATTCTACGGTCTTTCGGACAGAGAAATACAGAGGGAGCCTAACTTTTTTATTTGAATAGATAGAACTTTGAATCCAACGGGACCTTGATCCTTAATGAAAAATAGAAAAAAATCAAGAAAAAAATAATAATAATAATAATAACTTCGACCTGTAGGGGTGTCTAACTTTTTTATTCGAAAAGATAGAGAGATGGTTCAAACGGCTTAATGATCCATATCTGACACTATAAAGCATGAAAAAATTGAAAAAAATTAAAAAAAATAAAAAAAAATTTTTGTGTGCCGAAAATTTTTAAAACGCTATATTTCCCAAAATATCGAAGATATCCCAAGGGACTTTCAGTCATTTTATCAACGCGATGACGGTATTTGTCACGTGATTTTTTTTGGCGATCGGAAAATCCGGAAAAATTTTACGGTGATTTTCCAATTTTTTTTTTCAAGTTCCTACTTTTCTCGATACCGGTTCAAGAATTGATTAGAATTCTTTCAAATTTTTTCTAGATATACTTCAATATGTCTTACGGAAGGCTGTGAGCTTTGAGAATGATCGGAAAATGATGACCGGGTTTTCCGGGAAATTTTCCGAAAAATTCCGATATTGTAAAACACAAAAAACAACGAAACCAACAATCGAAACTGAATTGTGAAAAATGTTTTTGGCAGTGCACGAATATACCAACAAATCGTAGCTCTTCGATATTTTCTCTAAAATGATCGGAAAACTGGGAAAATTTCAAATATATGAAAAAAAACATTTGAATTTCGGATAATACGAAATTACTCGGAAATGATCGATATTTTTCCGAATCACCGAGATAGCTTTTGACTGCCTTCGGAAAATCTACAATTTTATTTTTTAATTTTTTTCCCAAAATTAATAGTCCGGGAGATATCTAAAAAAATTGGAAAATCGAAATATTGACCGTACTAATAGAGGTAATGAAAAAAATAAAAGTGCATCGTATCCGCAACACATGCCTCAGTAATACCTCCAAACCGTTTTTTTCCAACTACATAAAAAGATGGAAAAAATACGAAAAAAGTGAAAAAAATATTAAAAATTTTTTACTCCCCCTCCAAAATTGCCCAAAACTCGAAAAACAAACGAGATATCGAAAAATTTTATATAAACAATTTTGTTCCCCTTGAATAGACCTACAAAAAAGTCACGTAAAAATTTTTGCGATACCCTATAAATAAACGAAAAAACAGCTGATTTTCGTGAAAAAATGATTAAAATTATGAAAGAGGCTGAGAATACAGAGGGGGGCTATTTTTTTTATTTAAAGAGATAGAGCCACGGTTCAAAAAAGAAATTGATCCTTGTAAAAAATTAGGAAGAAACCAAGAAAAAAAACAAAAAAAAAAAATAATAATAATAATAATTGTGACACTCACTTTTTTATTTGGAGAGATAGAATCATTTTTCATAAAGAGAAAATGTGGCCCTTTGAAAAATGAATATGGAAATAAAAAAATAAAAAATTAAAAAAAATTAAAATGTCGACTCATTTTTTTTTTGTCTGTCGCCCCCGGGGCGAACGCTATGATTTCCAAACCCTTGGAGATATTGCTTTGAAATTTGAATCAAATCAATAACTCAAAAAATGTATCTCGAAAAAAATTTTTTTTTGCGATCGGAAAACCCGGAAAATTTTCAAGGTCATTTTTAAGGTTTTCACCGGTAACTCGATAGCGGTTCAGGAAATTATTTTTTCCATTCCAATTTTTTTAGAAATATGCGCCTATATAGCCTTCTCAGGTGTATAGTTTTTGAGAAGGATCGGAAAATGAAAACGGGTTTTCCGGACGATTTTCCGAAAAGTGAAAATTTCGAATAAAAACCGCACCGATGATCGAAATTGAATTTTGAACAATGCAGTGGATAGAGCTTGGAAATACAAAAAAATCATACCTCTTCAACACTTTTAAGAAAATGTCCGGAAAACTGAGAAAAATTGAAAAATATGAATAAAAAAATTGTAATTTTTAAAAATACGAAATATCTCGGAAACTGCTGATATTTTTCCAATTTACCACGATACCTTTTTTGACCGCCTTCAAAAAATCTATAAAATATGTAAATAAATAATTTCCCTATTTTCAATAGTACAGGAAATATTTGAAAAAAACGGGAAAATCGATATATCTCCCGAATTAAGAAAAAACTTGGAAATTTATTTTTTGCAGAAGATACCTCTCAATGAACTCTATCGATCGTGTAAATTTGGTTTTTTCGAATTCAATAACAAAGCGGGAAAAAAATAAAATCCAAAAAAAAGGCTGGACTTTTTTTTATAAAAGCACCAAAATCTCAAAAACTAAACAAGATATGGAAAAGTGTATGGAAACAATTTTATTGTACTTCATTAGTACTACAAAAAGTTTCGAATGCATTTTTTTCCTATTTCAAAAATAAAAAAATTCGTCGGGACTTGGAAAAAATTTTCGATAATTTTGAATAATTTCAAATATTTCCCAAACGGCTGCATATTTCCAAATTTTTCATAGAACCTTTTATGATTGTTTTTGAAAAGTATACAAAAAATGTTAATGAATTGTTTCTTCAAAATCAATAGTCCGGGAAATATTTGAAAAAAAAACGGTAAAATCGATATATCTCCAGAACCAATAAAAAATGAGGAATGATTTTTTTGTCAAAAATACCTCTCAACGAACTCTATCAACTTCTTCCAATTTGGTTTCTTCGAATTCATTACTACAGCGGGAAAAAAATAAAACCTAAAAAAATTCGTCGGGACTTAGAAAAAAATTTCGACAATTTTGAATAATTCCAAATATTTCCCAAACGGCTGCATATATCTCAATTTTTCATAGAACCTTTTATGATTGCCTTTGAGAAGTCTACAAAAAATGTAAATGAATTGTTTCTTCAAAATCAATAGTCCGAGAAATAATCGAAAAAAAATCGGAAAAATCGATATATCTCCAGAACCAATAAAAAATGAGAAATGATATTTTTGTCAAAAATACCTCTCAATGGACTCTATCAACCCATCCCAATTTGCTTTCTTCGAATTCATTACTGCAGCGGGAAAAAAATAAAACCCAAAAAAATTCGTCGGGACTTAGAAAAAAATTTCTTCGATTTTGAATAATTCCAAATATTTCCCAAACGGCTGCATATTTCTCAATTTTTCATAGAACCTTTTATGATTGCCTTTGGGAAGTCTACAAAAAATGTAAATGAATTGTTTCTTCAAAATCAATAGTCCGAGAAATAATCGAAAAAAAATCGGAAAAATCGATATATCTCCAGAACCAATAAAAAATGAGAAATGATTTTTTTGTCAAAAATACCTCTCAATTAACTCTATCAACATATCCCAATTTGGTTTCTTCGAATTCATTACCAGAGCAGAAAAAAAATAAAACCCAAAAAAATTCGTCGGGACTTAGAAAAAAATTTCGCCAATTTTGAATAATTCTAAATATTTCCCAAACGGCTGCATATTTCCCAATTTTTCATAGAACCTTTTATGATTGCCTTTGGGAAGTCTACAAAAAATGTAAATGAATTGTTTCTTCAAAATCAATAGTCCGAGAAATAATCGAAAAAAAATCGGAAAAATCGATATATCTCCAGAACCAATAAAAAATGAGAAATGATTTTTTTGTCAAAAATACCTCTCAATTAACTCTATCAACATATCCCAATTTGGTTTCTTCGAATTCATTACCAGAGCAGAAAAAAAATAAAACCCAAAAAAATTCGTCGGGACTTCGAAAAAAATTTCGACAATTTTGAATAATTCTAAATATTTCCCAAACGGCTGCATATTTCCCAATTTTTCATAGAACCTTTTATGATTGCTTTTGGAAAATATACAAAAAATATAAATGAATTGTTTTTTCAAAATCAATAGTTCATGAAATATTTGAAAAAAATGCGGAAAAATCGATATATTATACACATTGATCGTAGTATTCACATTATTGGTGTCCAATTATAGTTTCAAACGGATTCAATGATAAAAACAGACACGCATTGATCGTAGTATTCACATTATTGGTGTCCAATTATAGTTTCAAACGGATTCAATGATAAAGAAAGACACTCATTGATCGTAGTATTCACATTATTGGTATCCAATTATAGTTTCAAATGGATTCAATGATAAAAACAGACACGCATTGATCGTAGTATTCACATTATTGGTGTCCAATTATAGTTTCAAACGGATTCAATGATGAAGACAGACACTCATTGATCGTAGTATTCACATTATTGGTGTCCAATTATAGTTTCAAACCCAACGATAAAGACAGACACGCATTGATCGTAGTATTCACATTATTGGTGTCTAATTATAGTTTCAAACGGACTCAATGATGAAGACAAACAAGCATTGATCGTAGTATTCACATTATTGGTGTCCAATTATAGTTTCAAACGGATTCAATGATAAAGACAGACACACGTTGATCGTAGTATTCACATTATTGGTGTCCAATTATAGTATCAAATGGATTCAATGATAAAGACAGACATGCATTGATCGTAGTATTCACATTATTGGTGTCCAATTATAGTTTTTAATCATTTTGACAATGAACGTTTAAAATAAGAACAACGCCTTAAGATCGTTGTATTCAAATAATTGGTATGTACGTGTACACGGAAAGGATATACGTGTACACGGAAAGGATATACGTGTACACGGAAAGGATATACGTGTACACGGAAAGGATATACGTGTACACGGAAAGGATATACGTGTACACGGGGGGCTAGGATCGTCGCGCGAAGCGCGATAGTTAAGCCGCCGGCAGGCCAAGTGTGGGCGCAAGGCGGATGCTAGCGTAGGCGAATCCCGCGCCCATACTTGTTTTGTTGTATTCGAAGATACTACCGCAAGGGGTTTTCACTTCATCCGATAAACTTTTATTCTGAACCAAAAATTGGTAGCTTTGGTAATTGACAACATCAAAATAACATGTTTGAATCACGACACCGAAGGCGGAGTGATCTAATTCATATGCATAATAATGAGAAAAGATCCAATAATCGAAATACATATTAGGTTTTTTGTTTCCAACGTACCTTGGAAGGAAAAAATAGGGCATTTTTGAAGTCTTTCAGTATGATAGAGATGGAAAATGTTCCTATAAATAGTATAATTGACATGAGGAATATATTTGGAGCATACGGTGGTATAAAACATCCGTCAGAGAGAGTTCCATCGAGTTCCTGTAAGATAAAAATTTTAATTAGTTGAAATATCACATTATTTATGCCATCTATGGAATGGAATTCATTAGAAACTTACCAGACATAATGTCTGATTTACAGTGGAGTTACTGGAAACAGACTTGTTCAGAACACAAGTGCAATCAGTCGAGGAATTCAATGAGTCTGATGTATTCATGGGATACTTCTCCCCTAGCGCTATAATATTTTCGACAGCCTGGAAATAATTTTTTTCTTTTATATCTGTACTATTTCAAAATCTTTCAAACAAGCAAGCTTGCCAAAAATAAGCACGTATAACCTGCCTATGAACAATTAAGTTTAATCATGGTTATGATAAAAACAGCCACTAGGCGTTTTCCTGAAAATGTAATTATACCATCGAAAATGGATATTTGGAACCTATGGTGTGAATACAATTCAAGAAATAGAAGCTACCCAAAACACAAAAAAAACAACAAGCTAAACGCTTACTTTAGAAAACGTGTATCTCTTGAGGATGCTAACTTTGTTGGCGAAACGCGCGTCGAGTGAAAGTGACGTAGTTTTGGTGTTTGTGGTGGTAGCTTCTATTTCTTGAATTAATTACATCAATTGATATTTTTTCATTCCAGGCAAAATCTATATGTTTTAATTACCTCGCACCTAAATGTCTACGTAAGTATGGTTCGTTCTGGTCAGAACAAAGAGAAGAGAAGATTTAAGAAATTGAAGTAGAAGGCGAAATACAATTTAGGTGGTGACAGCAATTACCAGTAAATTGTTCTTAATCTTAGTACGTCTCTTTGCCTTGATGTAGTAGTCAAGCTCAATTGTTTCTTTTCAAGAAATCCTATGCATATATCTGATACTAAATAACTGATAGATGACAGTTTCAAAAATTAAGAGAGAGGGAAATACATGATAAGAATAATAAACTTACTTTTATCTATATGTACTACTGATGGAATAGAATTTTTCTCAAACTGTTTTTGAAATTCCACATACTTCCATCTTTCATCAAATGGTACATTTATGTTTAATATTCAGATTGTGACTATCAGATAGAAATCTAACTTCTCTATGAAGGTACGAGGGTGTTCTGTTTTGATGAGTTAGTGATAGAAACAAGCACTTTGTAGAATTCGCCTATTTTTCATATTGAACCAGTTTGCTTCTCCTCGTTTCAAATAAAATAGATTTGATATTCAAAGGAAGGAGATGCCTGCTACCATTCACCCATTTCAGTGAATAATAGGCTTTTTGTAGCATCTTGTTCACATGCTTCTATAACCTCATGTCCGCGTCAATCAAAACAACTAGATATTTTGCTAATTCTACTTTTAAAAGAGGCTATTGAAATATTAATATTAGGTGAATTTGTTTTAGTTTACAAAAGCATTGAGCTCTTAAATTATTGCTCATGCATTTTCGATTTCATCCAAAAGAAACGTGTAATAAATTTGAGTATCATCGGCATAAAGGACTCAAAATGGAGCCCTGAGTCACACCTGAAATGAGAGACCTTTATCTTCAGCTCTGGAAATATCATCAGCTATGTGCAGAAGAGCAGATGTACTTGTCCTTTTCGATTTAGATTAGATTTCTTTGGCAAAACTTTCACAACAGCCATGAATCAGGTACAGAGTTTTGCATAAACCATAATTTATCATATGTGTAAGCTTGTTATCACGTTTTTTTGGGACATATATTTTTTAATTGAATCTACAGTGATTGCCAACATCTTGGAACCATAATGGAAAACACATGTTCTATAGCAAATTGAGTTAGGTGAGATGCGTATGTCTACCATTGCTTACCTGAATAATGTAAATGAGGGCAATCAGCGTTGCAAAGCTCTCTTCTGTGAACCTGGTGATGTAACAAACGAAAGCGCTGCCATCAATAGCCACTATTATCATGAGAATTACCGCAGTCCAAGTACCGATCCAGAACCTGAAAGACATATAGTCCCATCCCACTGTCTGACAGAAATCGTAGACGATGGTCTCGAACACCAGCATTGGACCCGTGGACCCCAATATGGTCAGAGGCTGCCCTGAGAAGAAGCCGTAGACAATACCGCAGACGAATCCGGAAACTAACGACTCCATGGCAGCCATGTTGCGTCCAGTAGCTTGGGAGAGCAGTCCCCCAAAAGTGATGATGGGGGAAAGGCAGGCAAAGTACAGAAAGATCCAGGAGGCTATGCACTGCACGGCTAGCGCGTCTTTGAAGTCTGACCAGTACCATGGAGCTTTCCGTTTGAGATCGTTCATGAGACCACCAAAGAGAATCTACAAAATAGTATTTCATGCAAGAGTACAACGAGCCATTAATGCATGCGCAACGAGTTTGAAAGCACGATGCGGATCTAAGTGACCTCAACGTTGCAAGTGTCATACGCTATTTCTTAGTATACCCACATCATTACTAAAATACCAATACTTGATGACGATCGAGTTTGAATCAGGATAATGTTCCTTACGATCCTTCAGATCTACTCAGTTATAGCAAATATTCACAAGCTTATTCAATAGTTATTTATATGATAAAACTGAGAAATTGGCGTTATTACCTAGCAACAACCTTTGAAGGTAAATAGAAAAACTTTTTTGCAAGAGTTTAATACAATATTTTTTCTAAGTTCATTCAAAAACCAATCAATGTTCAATAGCGAAGTATTTAAAAATTAGGTAACAGAATCGATTTGCTTGAAGAAGCTATTATATTGGTGAAACATTTTGTAATCTGAAAGTTTTTGAAAATCAATGAAATTTATTGTAAAAGTTAACTTGGATTTTTGTCATGTATCGCTACATCGATTCAAAAAATCAATATTGAATTGTCCAAAAAATATTACAGAAAAATATATTAGAAAATAGGAAATGTTCATCACGATCAGCCCTTTGAACGAATTTCCAGGATACACAAGATAGTTAATTTATTTTGAAGTAATCCTAATTGTACCCTGTGATAAGGGTATTCAGTACCTTGTCTCTCTGATTGTGCATAGACACTGTAACGAGTGATCTACAAAATCGCCTTATATCACTTCACTACGGATATCTGTATTGACATGATGCAAGTATAATAATAGTATAGTAAAGTATGAGTGCATGGATAAACAGGTCTTTCAAACAGGCGCGATTTTTCGAGCGCTCGAAATAGAGCAAGTGTTTGAAATATCAGTTATTCACGAACACTTTGCGTTATTTTTTCAATTGGTGCACTTTGAAATCATAAATACTGGTTTCATTATCACAAACAATGGAAATAAGAACTTACAATGTATAATTGTTGAATTTGTGATGTGTTATCAGTATACCTTTCGACAATGTTTCAATAAACGTTTAGTATTTCTTTGTAATATTTTTTTGACGTTACAAGGTTCTCCTGTCAGATCAATAATCATAAAATTTACATTTAGACTTCACGGTTCCATGGCAACAAAACGCGCGTTTTTGAAAGTTCGATTTGCACACGCTGAGGAGTGCTTTAAATAGGCGAAAAAAAAGGGGCACTAATTGAAGAAATATGTATTCAAGGTATACCATAAATACAGCAATAAGGTATTAGAATTTGTACATATTTTATATCTCATCGACTTTGAATATACCTACTCCTGTTCTAGCGAGGCCAGTCTCTTCCCTCAGCTTCTGTTTTTCTTCACTCTCATCGACCACTTCAACAAATTCTTCTCTGGGCCGTTTTCTGGGATCTTGGGAGGGTATATCAGTTGGTGGCTCTATGCGAATGGCTGGATCCCATTCTCCAGGTGGAAGCACAGTCACCGCGTCCAGAAACTCATCTAATCCTGCTATAAGATGGTTCCTGTTACGCGCACGGTAGGCTACCTCGTGGAACACCTCGTCTGACATTAGAGTCGCCATCGCACGACCGATGTCATGGTAGCCTAAAAGAAACAATAAAATAATGTATCCTAACTTCGTATAGACTTATTACCACATACCGTTTCTATTTCTCACCTACAGATTGGAAATTTGTGAATGTAAATTTTTCACAACTAAGAGAATACTTAATATTTGTATTGAAAAACGCGGGGCGCATGCAGTATATGATTATTGATGCATCAATAGTTCAGTCACTGATAATTTTACTGCACTGCAGATAATATGGACGAATTTTCTCAACGATAGCTACTCCCTACGCTTCTTTATAAATTTGCATATGTAAGGCGAGAAAATTGTTTATATCTTTCAGCCCATTTTGAAAACTTACCAGGTATATTGAAATAAAAAAAATATAATAAGGTATTTTCTAAGTACTAATTTGGTGACTGTTAATTTCTCAGACGCTCTTTTTCTGCTAGATTGTATTTTCGTTTGCTTTGCGTCTCAGTCATTCGTCCCCCTATAGAAAGTGATCTTTGTCAATATGAGAGAGTCTCCAACTCAACTGACTTTCTGACCTTTAGGCTAAGCTTGATAATGTATTACTAAAAGGTGAGCGCTTCGTATTCGTTGACAAAAATAAAAATTCCAAACCTTCGGTAGGTGTAGAGTCCACTGTTTGGATTCCAAATTCTTGGAAAAATGTATTATAATAGTGAGATACCGCATGTAGATAGCCTTAGAGGAATAAAACTCAAGGAAAAAAAAATTTGGGGTAATCTTACCTACAGCAGTTGAGGAAGGTGGCACAAGAAGGATGAATAAGAATCTAGTAGGTACCGGAACTTCAGTAAGATCTCCCAGTATGGACGCCGAGTCGAGCCTGATGAAAGCTGAGAGTGTTTTATCGAGAAAATCTACCTCCCCCACAAGTATGTTACTTGCCTCTGCTCCCAACGGAATTTTCCGCATAAACGGAAACTTGTTCTGGTCGGTTACTGAATCATTTTCACTATAGTTTCTCATAGCCACGGGTTCATTAGCACCTGAAACAAATGATCATAGTCCAGTTGAATTGTATTAATGACACTACAAAAACATGGTGATTGATGCACTGTTTTTAAGATTATGCGCGAAGCGAAACGGTCGTGCACTATTATCATGTAAAACTGAGTAAAATCGTAAAAACACGAGAGTTTTGGATTGCCCTATATCTTCGCAATAATCGTGGAATTCTGATATAGCTGTTAGATAGAAACCAATGTTGTAGCAACCAGGGTTTTGACATCCAGAATCTGGAAACTTTCCTAAAGAATGTTATGAAAACATCACTGTCCTACCGAAAGAACAAAGAGACGAATTGGATGATGGAGATTAGCTCTGTTATTATACGTATGTCTGAAATTCGTTTCGATTAGCCATTCATATCGAGCTAGCCAATGTTAGGTCGACATCTAAAGCAGGGTTAGTACATAGGAGCTTCAACTGTACAAGTTTTAGTATGTGTAACCCGAAAATGTATTCACATTCTCTTGCTATATTTTTCAACAATCGAAATTTTCCTTTCGTTATTTTGTTAGCTGTCTATTAGATTCTAGTTCTGACCTGGAATAAAAATTTGAGATCCATTTTCTTTTTTCCATTTATTGCTGCCCTCTGTCGATGAAATGGACTCCCTACGATTTGGAGACGCTCTAACGCACATTAAGCAAGATCCATCTGAAACGTTCATATCCTACGGCTGAATTTACAATTTAGTTGCAAGTATATACAGGTTTCAAAAGAAAATTGGTTTCTGAAGTCAAAATCAATAATATTGAATAGAACAAACACTACTGAAAAAATTAATGACTGTATCTCCAGCCTTGATTTATTCATTTGATTCTGAAAAAAATGGCCACTTTCTAACCTCAACGCACTGTATTTCGAAAGCTGTTCATATGATCAAATAAGTGAATATTCCAAACCTTTGGAATGAATACAATTTGAGAAACAGAAACAACCCCAAAGGTTTTGGCTACTGAGGATATCAACTATATTGGCGAAATACGTGTCGAGTAATATTGACGTAATTTTGGTGTCCTTGGTAGTTCATTTCGTCATAGTCACGTCCCTGAAAATACCGAAGCTGATCCTCCAAACATAATTGGAAGACAGCTGGTGTATCGCGATAACACAAGTGTCTTTGGTTTGTGATTGGTCAGATTTCAGAAGAGGTGAGGATTTTAAGATGAGTGAAATATTCAGAACCATTCACTTATATTATAATCATTTGAGAATAACTACATACTCTTTGAAGTCGACTGGTTGTTGCAAGATCCTTTGAAGGGCTTCTTCTGGTAAAGATGCCTATGCTTCTTCAGCAAGATCTTTCTCACCTTATCCTTCTTATCCAGTGGCAAACCATTATTGTTTACTAATCTCTCGAGAAATAAGTCCACGACCAGCTCTATAGTGGAGGCCTCCATGTCCAAAATGACGCTCCCGTTGAGTATGAGTTTCCTCAGTTCGAAGAGGGAGTGCAGAGAGAGGGTGGAAACGTGGGGTTTGGACCAACGGTTGCCGCCTTTTTCGACGTCTTCCTCGAACTTTATCCATCTGGCGGTTTCCTTCCATTCCATGTCATCGCCTTCTCCTACGAGCTCGTTCATCTCAGAGAAGAGGGGGTGGCTTTCATGCGGCTCGTCGCTTATGCCTTTTCCTAGGATGAATTGGACAAGCTTGGATGAAGATGTGCCTATGAAAAAAGAAGGGATTATCGAACTCTAACTCAACATACGATGGAAAGTATAAAACATACTTATTATGGTCTTAACCACTCGTTAATGAATGGCGAAGGATTCGTAATAGTTACTTGGTTGACGGTAAAAATGCTCTATTATCACAGAATTATTGATGAAAAATTGGTATTGAGCTATCTTATCCTCCTTTTGTAAAGTTGTATGTATCTGATGTACGATTTTTATTTTTAGGGGTTAGAAATACAATAATTTGATGAAGATAATGTGATTATAATGAGTGTGATGGGTTTTTTTAAATTAATTTCGCCCACTTTCATTCCGAATAATATAAAATTTGGATGCAATTAACGATAATGATTTCATAGTTACGTTAAACATAGCTCAGAACAGGGTGACAATACAATATCATTGCATGATATGTTAATAATATGATATTAACAGTACTTCGTGTATGTCTGTACAGTAAAATGATGTAGTCCTCCTTAGACATCAAAGTTGTGTGATTTCCGTCATAGAATTTACGGCTCCTGGCGAAACAAATATCGTCCGAAAAGAGGAGAGGAAACAAAACAAAATATTAGGAGTTGCTCTTTGTATTTGGTGAATTGATGGACACGCTGCTCTCCAATCTGCCTTGATGAGACATAAATATTGGCCGGACGATTGCAGAGGGTCATTATATTTAGTTAACTATGTCTACTCAGGGCACATGATTCTCGGACCCAGTAATCGCTCACTCACGGACGTTGGAGTGACTATGTATCGGGGCTCCAAAATTTAAAGAAACACGCTCTCATAGTAATCAAGCATCAAAATCTTTTTTATTATGGAAGTTAAGTCTTTGAGGTTTTTTCTCTTTGATCCACATTACACTAACAAAGCATATGTCATTATTTTTTTCAACCCCCAATTTCTTTTGTAGATGGGGTTTTATGAGTGTTTGATTTATGATGAATATTTGAGGTAATTATTGTGAATATCAGAGTTTTAATTGATACATCACTCACTCCTAAATACTTGTAGGTTGTGCAAAATGTAAGATTCCTGTAAAAATATAACCTCAGTAAAAAGTTTTTTCCACGGAATCAATTCTATATATTATACATTCAAGACATTCGAATAACTGGTGTCAAAAATCCGAATAGCTTTTATTGAGAGTGAGTAAATATTATATCAAAAGGGATTGAAAAAGTTGGACGCCACTATATCTGATTATAAAAATGTAACTTCACCTTCATAGTTCTTCCCTTCGAAGGGATATATTAGTTCATGATCAGCTCCAGGGTCCATCGGAGCCTTGTCGGTCAATTGTGAATCCATTTTACCAATCCTGGAAAAAAGTTGATTGATAATCAATGCAATAAATCAGATGTTGAGCACAAGCATTAGTGTCATCGCTAATGAGTAATCTGTACAAGTATCTGATTTATTTCAATACCCGTCTCGGTATCACCCGGGGAAGTAGAACTTGGAATGTTAAACTTAAATTAATGAATCCATTATTGCTTTTACAGGAGGCGAATCTTCTCGAAAATATCTTCGTATCAAAATAATTATTTTATTACTATTTACTAAAGAAAATTGAGTTTCAAGAAATTCGAAAATATCCCAATTCTCACGGAAACATCTCCGAATATAGCGTAATTTTTTTTGTAGTTATAATTGTGCAAAAACGTTAGATACCCCAAAAATGTACAATGCACATGATCAGCAGATGACCAATGGCATACCAACTATGAAGATTCAGTGTTGATTGAAAAATTACACCTTTATCAGAAAATGATTGAAGCTGGATTTGCACGTACTTGCTCTAGAGGTACCAGACTACAATCCCATATTACATTTTTGAAGGAGTTGAAATGAATTAATTAACTTTGGACACAATGCTGTCAATTCTGGATGGTGCATGTGACTATAATATCATTAATAAAAAATTTCCACCTGAAGATGAGCTTTTCCGACGAAATATTCTTGAACGGCATTTTTCACTTAGGTATCTTATGAAAAAATAATCTTTTAGAACCTACTGACGTACAAAAATAATGGGAAGGAAGCTAGAAAATTCTTTCTCCACAATCGTTACAGAATTTGCCAATTCTGAAATCATATTTCATAACAGAATGGTAACATGCTTATGCATTTTGCGTGTATTTCATTCAATCACTTGTATAAGAATAATATTCTGACATTGTTGTAGCAATAATTATATACGTTAGCCTTGACTGGCATCATAGTGACAAGACGTGAAATGAAATATCGAAATAATTTTTCGTTTGCTTTCCATTTGATTATACGTAAAATTTGTGGTTGTGGAGAAAGCACAGTCTCTTACTCGGTTAGAATGAAAATACGTTATGCTCGTGGTTCCTTGCGCTCGCTTTCAGCTCGTGCTTTCCACTCGCATCGAATTTTCCATTCTAACCTTGTTACAGAATATGGTATTCCGAATTTTCGGAGTTTGAAAAATTTTCCTGGCTTCCGGCTCGCATATTTACAGATGCCACAGTATTTCGATACCAGAGTGTTGAACTGGGAGCTTGTATAAAACATGCATTCACAGTTGCTACTGTTGACACCATTCCTGATCTGTATTGGGAATGAAGGGCAAGACAACGACTAGTCTTTTTTTTCCATGACCCACTTTAATAATAATCAGGATAACACAGGGTAACACTAAGGATAAAACAGGATAATATTCAGGATTTTTTATATGCAGATAACATTATTTTGGATAATATTCGGGTAAAAAATGTAGGTATAGGGACATGATAAATGTCATCTTGAAGCATTTTACATCATCTTTCTATTTATCGAGTAATATACAGGTAGTTTCATATGGAAAAATGAACTTTTGTACACTTTTATGCATAACGGAAGTAATAGTAATTTTAGCACTCCCCGTGTGATATATAATCGATTTCTTGGTGGTGATGAAATATTTCGAGTTTGTTCAAGCTATCATCAGAGTATCAACTATTCATGTATTGAGAGTACTTACTAATTTACTCAAGTTCAATTTGTGCTATGTTTTGTACCATATATTTAACACAAATAATGTTTTAGCTGGAAAAGCGATAGAGATAGGTATAATATGGCATTATCAACAAAACAGTATCATAATAAAAAGGCGATTCTAAAAGTTTGTTAATACATGGGGGTGTTCTATTTAAAAAAAAAATCATATCGATATAGGTAACAGGTAAGGAAATATAGAATGTAAAATTTTTAAAGAAATCCTGCGTTTCGTTTACCATAAACATCTAACCTAACACCGACCGTGAGTCACGCCGAATACCCACAAAGCCGCCCTTCACCTTCAACTGGCCACTCTGTATATCATTTGACTACAGTTCACTTACGTCTATTAATTATTTTTATTAACGCGTTGAGGTGTTACTAGAGAAAAACCACTTTTCAGGTTTTATCTCTCAGTTGATCACATTTTATTTTTCATTTGACTTAAATGTCACGTAAAGGATAATCCATAGATGAATAATTTATGATTATAACAGTATCTTTAGGTTTGCTAAGTATCATAAGTATTTTGTGGAGGTGTGATAAAGATGTGTTGACATTAAGCTCGAGATTTGCATCATCCAATGAAAATAGATTGCCGACCAAACTCCTGTAGTACTTATGAGAAATTTTCGAAGGGCTGGAAGGATCATTCATTTTCATTTTATGGAATTATGACCTTTCACCAACTATGCCCAATTCAACAGGTGAAATATTCATTCATTTCACATGATAAAGTATTAAAAAACGTATGCATCATTTATCAGATGTTTGCCATTTCATAATAGTTATTTATGTATCAAGTTGGGACGTTAGATCCCAAGGGATTGCTAAGTTGCCCGAGATTGATAGCATCCTAATGACTCACGTCCTCACGTGATAGATAATAAATTTTATTGCATACTGATACAGTATGTATAAATAAACTCTTAGTTAATAACTATAAACATGGTCATAACTCCCTTGGGAGTTATACTAAGCAGTTATAATTCTTCAACTCCCTCTAATGTCTTTACGGAAACAAACCGACAACTGTCAAATTTTACACTGAAATTGCAAAGAAATAAGTAGTACGGCACGAGCTTTCCCAGCCTTTTCAACAAATCGTCTGAAATCTCAATTATCTCCAATCATTCATTCGTTTTCAAAAATTCATAAATTTATCCATGGCCTACTTGATTTTTAAACAACGTTTGTTCAATTCAGAAAAGTACAGTGCTTAGTGCTCGTGAAAGTGCTCGAAGCGCTTTTCCGCTCCTAAGCACTGTGCTCCCGAGGACTTTCCTAATTCAGTGCTTAGTGCTTAGTGCTCCAAAGCATTTAACGAAAAGGCTTAATCTTGTCGAAACATGAAGTCGCGGCAGATGGCACCCCCCACCAAAAAATCAATTTTCTACGATAAGTACTGCGTTTAGAAGATTACTGTCTTAAAAAAAGTTACAATTTTGTCAGTTACTTTTCCTATCTAAAAAAATAAGTTCATAATAATTCAATATTACTTCTTTTCAAACTACGTTGACGTATCGGAGACTAACTCTTTCTCTTTCTCTGTTATCAAAACCTTTAAAACAATTTTTTTTTAATATCGAGTCAATGTTATTTAAGTCAAAAAAAGTCTTCATTCAATTAATATTCCTATTTTTTTGGAATCAAATTGTTGATTTCAGCAACTCTATTTCAAAATAGTATATTATGTTAACAGAGTTATATACGTTCTTTCAGTAACGACTATTTTATTCACGTGTGCAGCGTTGCGGAACGACTGTTTAAAAAACAATTGTCTCGATGAGTTCATCAATGCTTTACATATACCGTCCTTTTTTACGAATTCATATTATAACCACAAAATTGTATGTTATTAAGTTGATATCTTTTTTTTAACATTAAACCCTCATAGAAAATTGCATAACATACTGGTGGGAACTGTATGCCATTTCAAGCTCTTTGTACAATATACTAATTCCTGCATGAAAGCAGCTCAGGCTAATTCAATATCCCCACATCCTCGTGTTCGCTTCTCATACTATTCACGGTTCGAATTAAACACTAGCGCTGTTTTTGTGAAAATGTTGATTGCTCAATATACCGATATTATATGAAGGCTTCGAACAAAGTTGACATTTTCCAAATTAACCATTACGTAATTATATGTTTCCTCGTTACATTACTGACAGTAGAATTACTTTAACCTTGCTTGGAGACTTTTACACACAACATATTTGTAGAACTTATTTCATGTATGTTGGATGGAGTCGACGTCCGCAAGCTAACGCATTGCATCGACCGAATGTTCTAGCTTCTGGTGTTAGCTTCGGGAACTGAGTCTTGTTCAGGTTGCAAAACACTGGGCAAGCATATAACATTGTTCTTGTTGTTATGATCTATTTTTAGGTCATCAGTTTGCAATTCAGTTTCTTGTATATTTTCGCTCTAGAGCGGGAATGCTGTCACATTTTTAGAAAAAAGTCAGTCGAGATTGAAGTGTCGAAGCGGTTGTAGGAAAACATTACCGCACGCAGCAGAGTCAGTTATTGTCGTGAACAATAAACAAAAAAAACGAAAAATGCATCAATAAGCACATAATGCCTTGTAAAATACCATTATATTCGAAGTTACTTGAGTAATAACTGGTATTGCATATATGAACCTTGACAGTTGAGTACAAAATTCGATACCGACCATAATTATTTTTTTTTTCATTTTATTGTTCAAGAACGCTGGTTTGTTGAATACTGATTTCTGTTTTATTATTCTGCACTCGCTATTTACATACTGGAATTATTTTAGTGACACATAGTAAATAGCCATCAAAACTAATATTACGAAATTAAGAATGTTAAATTTATATTACGAGTTGCAAACAAAATAATTGACCATTTAGTAATTCAAACATTAGAAAGGCAACAATATGAAAAAGGAAATCTATTCTTGAAGAAGCAACTCCCGCATTTCCAGCAACAACTTTCATAATACGTTACCAGGGGGAGTATGGTTGGAATTACATTTTTCAGGATTATGAATAAGAAGAAGAGGTCCAACAGAGTTGCTATCGAGGTCTTCTGACTTAACACCTTGAGAGTTTTTCATGTGGAGACATTTAGAATAGATGTATACAAGACACAACCAGAAAGTTTTGTAGATTTTAAAATGCGTAGGTATATCAAAGACATATTAGTCCTCAAATTCAACTGAACAACTAGAACAATTCACGAGTTGAATTTAATATATATGAATTTCTATATATTTATATTTTTATACAGTGTGTCTATAAAGTAACCCCACCCCCCATGTTAAATTTTGAAGGATTAGAATTTTTCTTTGAATTTTTTTTTGGTGCAATTGTTGTTCATAAGCTAATTTCTGACACAAAAAAATATATTCTTCCATAGTAGGAAATTATTGGTGGTGTAATTTTCAAAGAGGAAGTCGTGAGCAAGAATCTGTATACTGCAGTATTCAAATGTTTCTCGATTCAGCTTTGCTTCAACTTTAAACTGAAAGTATATCGTTTCTAAGGCCACTGGACGCGCGTGTTTCATTCTCAGTGCTAATACCATAGATAAATATATCAAAAGTCGGTATTAGATCATTCGTTTTCAAGGGCATTGGTGAATAACCTCACGATATATCCATCAAACCATTATAGGAATCAAGAATGCCATAAATAGTGCCCGCAATAAAGTAGGTAACATAAGAAAAAAACGTTTAATTGATATAAAACATTCAGGGTGATCGAATGTGCATGAAATGACAAAAAAAAAGAGTAAGGTGGCAACTTAAAAAGACTACTTGAAATTACTTAGAATATATTTTTTCCAACAAAAATTTGAGATTTGTAAATGCCAATTATTTAAGAATATTTTCTGATCTTTTCCCAAATATAATTTTTTTTCCTGGATAGCCCTATGATGGTAAAATATTTGTGTCTTTGTTATGATGACAGTACTTTTTTATTTTCTACACACAGGATGGCACTAGGGAAACTTGTATATTTTTAAAGAGATCAGAAGACATTTTTCAAAAATTGCCATTTTATTTTTTTAAAAACTTTACATGAATATAAAATTGAATCATGAGCAATTTTTTCAAGAACATTTTTCTTATATTTTGCCGTCTCGCCCTTGTTTCTGTCATTTCAGTTTTATTTTTATAAATTTTATGTTCAATATACTCTTATAATACTGCGGTACTTTATTTGCGGGTCCTGTAGAATGAGATTTTTTTCATGCAAACCTGAATTTTTTTTAAAGGTAATTTTTCAATTTTAGTAAAAAATCTCTACTCACGTCTTTTATTTCTTGTTTGGTGAACAATTTTATTCCTATTCTGAATCCAACCTGTACAAGTCGTTAATAGTGTCGGTCTTCACGGTGCCAATTAAATCGCCCTGGCAGGTAAAGAAAAAGGTAATGTTATTCATCAACCTTCCGGACCTTCAGGTAGTCTTTAGGTACTCACAATGTCTTAAATATCAATCAATAAAAAATGCACTTGCACTCCCTTCACTTCGAAGTTTTCACAGTGTCTGATCACGAAATAAATCACACAATTTTTAACAAATTTAGAATTCTTGAAAATGATTAGTTGACTGAGAGAATCAAATATCATAGACGAACTTCAGTTACGTGTTCACGTTGCCACATTTGGTGTACATATTAATCCCTGAAGGCTGAAGGGCACAACTTTACAAGACAAGGCCGATAGGTTTCACCCTGTTGAGTCTCAACTAACAAATAATCTTTCAAAAACTCTTCATTTGATGTAATATGGAGGGTATGGTTACACCATTTGAAAACAAGTTGTAGTTGAAGGGGCAGAAGGGTGAGTTTTCTGGGGATGCTGTGAAAAACCTGACCATTGAAAAATATTGGTTTTTATGCAATACATATTGACAAAATTTTAAAATTTCGGTCGTAGCTGCATGAGACCTTAGGTATTCGGCCGATGAAAATATCTCGATTTCAGCATACAGGGGTGTTCAGAAGTATGTTCCTTCCGAGGACTCATGAGAAAATGACTGAAACTCAGTGTTTGTTAATCGCCCCTGCACATTATGACTTATTTGGAAAGCTGTAATATTTTTCTATTCAATTTTGTGTTTCAAATGTGGAATGATACTTTTGCGTTCGACTTATTTTGCCGAGCTCCAGCGATGCAAATAACAATTCGAGAACGCAACAGTGTTTCGCATTTGAGATGCAAACAATATTTTTTCGAAAAACGCAATAAAAACTAATATGAGAATGAAAAATTATTGAATGAGTAACAGTCATTATTAATTGACATTTTGTGTTTGAAAAAAAATGAACGATCTAGGTGATATTCCCAGCTAGCAATTTGTTATTTTATTACAGTTGCGAGAATGTTTTTGACAAAATTTTCATAGAATAATCTTACTCCCTGAAATGTTTCAAATACGTTTATACGGTAGTTATAACTGTGAAATTGGTACCATTTTATAAAATATTTACGTCTCCATTGATATTTCATGAAGTCTTTCGCAAACATTCCAGCGACTTAGAAACAATTATATTATTGTACAGAGCTGTCACAAAGCACAGTGCTTAGTGCTCGTGAAAGCACTCGGAGCACTTTTGTGCTCCTAAGCACTGTGCTCCCGAGCACTTTCCTAATTCAGTGCGTAGTGCTTAGCCTTTCCATATAATTGAATCTTGTCGAAACATGAAGTCGGAACAAATAATACCCGGCAGCCCCCCACCAAAAAAAACTTTTGTTCACATCCTTATGTACCTAACATTTCCATGTCGAAAGTCAAAACAAATCTGCCAAAAACTTCGCTTTGGATGACATTTGCTATCTTGATACAGGGAATGGCAATCAAATTGTGACAATTGAGCATTTATGATTTTGGGGAGAAACGCATTAGTTTGTTCAAAAATGCCATCAGATATTATGCTTCATCTTTGACTTGATTATTGCTAGTTTTCTTAAAACGCCAAAATGGCGTTTGATACCTTTTCAATAAACACCATCCATCATGGGTATCTATAATAGAGGGTATCTATAATAGATACCCATGATACTATGATGATACCCATAGATTCTAAGAGAAAATTGAAATTATTTGAATATGGGAAAATAAAATATTATACGCTGTGATGGTCGTGATGGTGAAACTTTCGCTTCTAGACAAATCAACTGTCGGGCATGGGTTTAAATCCACAAGTGGAAAGGTAAAAGGGCTTCGTATCCCAGTTAATATGCATAAGGCGATGTTGCTTTCTTGATAAATGTCGTAGAAAAAATAGGTACCTAGATTCATACATTGCCATAACTACTTTGTGATGTCGAATATTATGAATTGTTCATAATTTTCTTCCCGTTAGTGTCGATTTGAGATACAAAATATGTAGAAAATTGCGAATCAGAAAAATTTGTTTTCATCGCAGAATCAGAAAGTTATTTTCTTTGCTATCACACTTTCATATCTTCAAGTCAGTAAAGTGAATTTTCACTGTCAATAATTTTTCAGACGCTGAACGAAAGCGATTCCCTACAATGTATTTCAAGAATAACGTAGAGTATATTCTCATAAATATATAGACATGATACATAGGAATTTACTCTACATTATTCTTGAAATAAACTGTAGAATATCCGAGAGTGAATTCTAAAAAAACACTACTACCTGATGGTTTTGATAGGCAACTCTACGGTTTAAAAGGGAAACAGATAACAATCCACTTCCAGTCCTACAATGTTTTGTATGCATCATTGGCCAGAATAGATAAGCAGTTTGTTCAGACCTTGTTTTATTAATTTTCAAATACAATATCAACATAACAACTATTATTGATAATGCAAAAATATTCAGAAAGCATTGAACCCCAATATTATAGCAGTTATTGATAGAATGGTATTTATGACTACAATTACTTTATTCTCGACCAAATTTCAAGGAATATGTTGGTAACTTTATTTTCTCAATTCTTGTAACATTATTCATCATAAATCATTGTCTGACCGTTTTATGGAAATGAGCCAAGAATGAAGTACATTCTTGATATGTCGATATACATTAGATTTTCTCTTATAACAACAGTGACGAAAAAAAAAATCTAAAAAAATTAAATATGTTGTTTCGATGAATGATTTAACATTTATCCAACTAGGTTCTGAAACAATTAATAGTGGTTGGAACTACCGCGTTCTCTGAAATAACACAAAGAAAGCATATTGGTGGAATAGCCAATATATCTAATTCGACGGTAACTGTCCATTAGAATAATTTATGAAAATCCTGCATTACACTACTCAACCTACTTAATGTTCATAAAATATGTGAAATGTTTCATGAATGTTGAATAACGTAGTATACAGTTATATACTATGTTCGTCATACATTATTTCAGAACAGTGCAATTGTTTCAAATGTGTTTCTTCTGAAACAAAATCCCGAGAAATGTATCTGAATGTATTCAAATACAGTTGAAATATGTTCCGGAAATATTTTTACTGAAACATGTCATAAGTAGGTCATTTCTAGTGTTTAGTATGTTTCACAAATGTATGTGTATCTGATGAGTGAAGTTCTGGGATTGATTATTCAATATTCCTATGAAACATACCATGAAGAATACCGCAGAATATTAATTATTATTTTTGGAATAACTAGAATATTTATTTGGAATATTTTGGAATATTTACTTGAATATTTCTGGGACTCTCTCGGGGCTGACCTTTGATTCAACTTAGAATGGTCATAGAATCATTTAAATTTCTTGGGCATTTTCCAGGAATATTTTTTTGCTGTCTGGGCTAGACAATATTCTTTTACCAACCTGAGACACTTGAAATAACACTTCTTATAGTATATTGTCACAAACACAATAACATCATTATCACATTCATGAATAAATCCATAGTAATCAATGCATTCCACTGATGGCCTTTACCTGAAAGTGTCAGGACTAAATGTCAGCTGGCTCGAAACATCCAAACCAATTCGACGCACAACAACTACTGTGAAACAAACTGGATATATGAAATTGAGATAACAAGTTTACTTCATTTCGTATAGCCATGACATTTGTGCACAGTATAGTGGAGATTACTGGGTTTCATTCGATAATGAAGATCGTTCACGTTCAGTCATGGCCATACTGTGGAAGGTTCGTTTGTTTAGGATGCAGCGGTAATCCCTACGTAAATGCCGGTATTCGTTCACATCGTTTATTTTTGTTTATTGAATCTTTGCCAAGATTATCAGCGCGATATTGTTTGTTTTCATTATAGGTATATTCTGTGCCTCAGTGGTAGCGAGACGCGAGACTCGCTGCGAGAGTCAGTTTCAAAACCGGATTGAGAATGTGATATCACCTGTTGGAAAAGTATGGAGTTTTTCAAAGAGACTTAGCTTCATGTTCACGGAGAGCATCTCGAAAACAAAGCGAGAGGAAGTGATAATGATTGTTGATATACAGAGCCCGCTTTAAATTATTTAACATATGTGGAAAAAGGTTATAATTAGAGTAATGAAAAAAAAATTCTGTTTGATAGATTGTGCATGTCCGAAAATTTCAGTGTTGATTTTGATACGCGTTTAATATGTGATCAATAGTATAACAGAATTCTGAGGTCTGAAGTGGGGGTAAGATGGCAAGATATCGAGTATCAGACCAAAATATCATTGTTTCAATAGAACGCCCTATATATCATTTCATATTCAAATTCCACGTTGAATCCCATAAGGTCATCTCATGTATAGTTTTTAAAATTCAGTTAGTGTCGTTGAGTTGAGTAGAGTCCAGAGGTTGTAAAAACATAAAACTTCAGTCAGTATTAGTCTAAAAAAAATCTCCACTGGATCCGCGATGAACATCATTTCCAATGACACTCATATGCCTGACTTCGCTAACGACCCATCAAACGCATTTTGCTGGATCTTCACACCAACATTTAATATAATATTGGGAAGTTTCACTGATTCATGCGTTACTCATACTTCGACACCAGGAAGTTATGCATACTTCTTCCACCTGGTGATGATTATATGTTCTGCTGAAACATATTTTCCCATTTATTTTATTTCCTTCTCTCCACTTGTCTTGGTCTTCGAATTCAAGGAATGTTAGTGTGATAAAATTTATGAAGAATCAATGCTAAATCACTGTTAACGAAAACAAACAATTTGATAAAAAAGCGAATTTATTCAACACAAATTTCACCGTTTTCACCTATCAATACACAAATAATATTGTTCTGATAAAAAAATTATGACCTCATAGAGACAAAGTGTATGTTTAGAAGAAACGTTCACAAAACGTTTATTTGAAAACCAGAAAGCAGCAAAGCATACCAAAATGAATATTTTCAGGATACAATAACTCAAGAATCCAATACTCGGAATGCCCCCAATAATGTGATTCTGATCATCCGTAATCCGAATTTTATCAAAAATAATAAGGTATCTAAACCTTCATTTGTAAATGAAGCTAAAAATAATAATTACCGAAATTGAAAATGATTGTTTAAACGATTGTCAAGCTATTTTATATATCCCTCCCCCCTCTACCATTTAGATCGAAACGATGCAAAATATGAAGACGTACAAAAATTACGAGTCGCTTATATTTTGCCAACACTGCTGCTTTTTGATTCAATCACAAAACCGATAAGTCTTGTCGAAAAAGTCTTATTGATTATTCGGAATCAACTCGTTCGTTTGAACTTATTAAAGAATTCAGTACACTCGCAATCTTCAAATTTTCCATTATAGTAACATGATTTCCTTCAAAAACTTGGACATCCACTGGTTGTTCAGAGATTTTGGACAAACCATAATCTTCTTCTGGTGCACTAACACTTATATCGGTGGGTTTGAATAGTATAATTTTTGATTTCAGTTTGTTGTACGACTGAGTGTACTTTTTAAATGCTTTCATTCTGTCATATATACCATTGACAAACAGTCTTTGAGTGACAGGTTTGTAAGTTGTGAGATCTCCCACTAAGCTGGCAGCCATATCCGAACGTTCCTTCCATGATTTACATTTGAAGATGTTTTCCTGGAAAAATACCAATCGTCAATACATGAATATGAATATATTGACACAAACAAAATTTTGAAACATAGAAATACAAAAATATAAGTAAATATAATATATACATATAAACAAATAAAAGTACACAACAGATAGGAATAATGGTAACATTTTAGATAATAATCTTGATACCCCTATAGCCGTTAACGTGAGAGTTATAATAATAATGATAATAATATATATTTGCAATTTTTGATAATAAAGGTACATATGTTATGCCATTTTTCGATATTTTCCAAAATAAGGGTACTTTACTCTCAGCTCAAAATGAAGTTTTCCACCGCCTCTCGTATATTTATTCACTCAACAATTCACTTCGAAATTCATAACAAATTGACCTAAAGGCGTACCATAATGAAGAAGTTTCCCATCTGGTGTGTACTTTGAACATATCAGTGTATAATAAGAAAGATAAATAAATACCTGATTTTGGCTGACGACCGTTGCTGGTAAGTAAAATGACATTAGACTACTTAGAATATAGGTTTCGAAGAGAGCTTCAGATTCCAATTTCAATTCATCTAACATTTGTCTGCATACCGCTGGTGACCCATCTATCAAAATGAGGGATCCACGATAATTCTTTGACTCCAGGATACTGACAGCTTCCAGACCAACAATAGATCCAAAAGAATATGCCACTATAGTAAAGGGTTCATCGGGGGATATGAGTTTCTCTAGAGTCTGTGGAAAAAAAAAATTGTCAAAAACACTAAAATTGGAGTTGGTCATATTTCATACAATCTTTTACGAGGATGTATCAATATCTAGTTAGCCTAGACCGGTTCCATGGATTAAAAAATATTGCATTACTATAGCAACGATCAATTACTGATAAGAGGTGGCTGTGAAAGTTTTAGTGACACTTCTAATAAGTTTTGAATAATAAAATTTAAAGAAAGCTCGTCAAACTATCACCAAGTACATCTATTTGAATGGGTTAAGAAGTGAGCGTATTTACGAAGATATGATCAGTCACATTTATTTCGTATGAGATCGTGAAAAAATGGATTGCAAGCTTCAAAAGATGTGAATTATCCATTGAAGATGAGCAAGAGAATTTTATTCTTTTTTCAACGATGTGAAATTCACAAGCAGTTTTTTTTCCATGTTTGTACGCCGAACCGTTCAAAAGTTAACAGGGGAGGGAATATAAAACGCAGCACTATAGAGGTAATTCTGTAAACTTTATGTTAATTTTTACTCGTTTAACATATTTTGTTACAAGTTTTTACATTTTTCACAGAATAAATAGATATGTTCAGATGTGTGAACATGAACATACAGGCCATACATCTTGCAGATGAACCGCTATATTTATATATTTTTTACAGAATAACCAGTATTGAATATGTCTAAACATTAACATGCGTTGAAAAATAACATACAACTAACTGAATTACCACTTATGTATATTGAGTTTATATGTTCTATTAATCTCAGAGAGTTTGGGTTCAATTGAAAAAAAAAAAAATTATCACTATCGCTCCGCTCCGTCTATCATCTGGTCAACTTCTAATTATGATTCAAGGAGCGTCTGGTTCCATAAGAGTGTTTTTTGAATAGATAGGTTGCTTTCGAGTCAAACCTAGTCGTCACAAGGAGCACTAGATAAGAATTTTTTGATGTAAATGAGTGGTTTTGATGCATTTAGCACTTCTCTTTACCAAAAATAGATTTATTATCCCCCAGACCGTGAGGCACCACAGTTCATTCCTATGCAGATGCAGGCGTATAGGATAGCTCGAATGGTAGGGCGCGTGGGTATTGATCTCTAATCAAGTAACGCAAGGCGAAGTTGTGGTTTGGATGCTGACTTACGGACGACCTCCTTTCGACATCCATTCTCCTTGGATCGTGCTAAGAATCGTACGTTGAAAGGTAAGATCTCGTTAAGCCTCAGCTCGCATAATTTTCAACTCTTGAGGGC
Source organism: Chrysolina haemoptera (assembly GCA_958298965.1). Taxonomy (NCBI): domain Eukaryota; kingdom Metazoa; phylum Arthropoda; class Insecta; order Coleoptera; family Chrysomelidae; genus Chrysolina; species Chrysolina haemoptera. Next base: position 23,540,451 of record OY282601.1, on the reverse strand, counting down.
TGCCGTTCGTAGAGAAAAAAAGAATTATTAAACGAATTTGAAGTTTTTCTGTGTTTTTTACTGAATTCGTTCCATTTTGATGACAAGGTTCGGGTCACACCTCAACAGTGACACTGTTGAGCCATGTTCTTTGCCACACAGGCTACTGTTTGAAAATAGTTGAAGATGTATAAGATTCAAAATTATGCTAGTATAATGAAGGTATTCAAAGGGGTGCCTAGGGTCCGAGCATCCCAACGCTACTCTCGCCTCCACGTGGTGAATCTTGGGACATGGAAGTACATTTTATGACTGCTAACGAGAGTGGTGTGGACTGTAGAGGTGGCTGAGGCACCGCAGCCCAAGGAAGTATCGACCCGTGACCCGTAACACACACAAATTTATGAATTACAGAGGGATGCGAGACTGGTAAACATATTTCCAGCAGGAGCCGAGGGATGGCTCAGAATCAGGTTCTGCGGGGCTGGTAGCCGGTGAGCAAATCCCCAGCGGCCGCCGCACCACCCGGCTGGGGTGGGCTGAGATTGGAATAAATAGCGGCGGGAAATTAACAAACTATCTTTGGTGAAAGTCGAGGAGAGGTCTTGGATAGGGGCTGTGGGACTGAAAGTCGGTGAACGAATCGTCCGTGGCAGCCAAGCAGAGAACCAATCCTATCTACCAGGTCTTTCAAGTGGGGGCGGATGGAAGGAACTTATTGCGGGAACTGGAAACATCTGTCTCCAGTGGGAGCCAAGAAGGGGCCGCAAGGAATATTACGGGACTGGTAACCGTCTGTGAACCACCCTTACTGGGACTTTCACGAGGAGGTGAAAAGGAGGACATCGCTCCCTTGACAAGCACTCACTCAAGCAAACATTGCGACAGGAAAATCTCAGTAATCCGATGAATCGACCAAGATAATGCTCAACATCTAATGTGATGATAATGGTTGACAATGTTTCTGTTTACGTAGAATTATTTTGGACTTTAATTGTCTGAGTAACAAAAAATAATAATTTTCAACAGTTTTTGGATCGTGACGTTCCGTGTGACTTAAAATCTGCCGTTCTTTAGACAATGGAAGTCCAGTAATTTTCTTTCCATGATATTATTGTGAACAGTATTGGGTAATAAGTTTCTATGTGAAGTGAAGTCTTCTACTGTTGTGGTAGCGATGGAGTACCCAACTATTCAAGACTGAATTCATATAACAAATTTATCTGAAATATTGCTTACTGGTATCAATAACTCTGCCATATCGTTGATGCTTTCCGGCTTTTCATTATATTTGTATTGCAGGGCGAATGCTTCACACTTTAGTTCCGAAGCCATTTTTTCGAAAACCCTCCCAAAACCATCGACGCCAGGAAGAAGTATAACTTTAGATGCTGATGTATTGTCCACTTGTTGCGGTTTGAATTGCAAATACGGCATGTGAAACTCTTCTTCATTCTGATATACTCTGAAAAACGTTTCTATCGACAAATTGACGGAAGGCTTGTCGATATCATCGCCAGTATTTTTACTTCTATCCTCTTGTATTTTTTTCAACCTGCGAATAATATAGTAATTTTAATTTTGAACACAACTTTTACAGTAGGTATATGATAAGGATAGCAGATACAAGGAATCAAGTCTTCCAGGAAATATATGAAATTGACACCTCTATTGATGCTCGGTAGCAGAAGAGCTCCGTATACATTTTGTACAATGTACAATTCATACTACCCTCTTCATCGTCCGAATGCTTTCTCATGCTAATTCGCGCAGCTCATACGTTTATCGATATTCCTCTATAGATTTTCTGAGCTGTAAGTATTCAAGATGAAAATGTATTTCATTCTTTTTTTGTCAGTACTATGCATAGTAGTATTTCATTTAATTCGAAAAAATACCACAATTGGCAGAAATGCTTATTTTTATTCACCAATATTGCTCTGTTAAGATCTTGACGTGCCTCAAATATAATTTTCTTCCATTTTCTTTTATAATTTCCGAGGGAAAAACCGCTGGGATCTTTTGATGAACATGCCTCGGGTATTAGTGGTATTGATGAATATCAAATATCAAATATCGAATGTAAAGGTACTGAAATTTCAAAGGGCATAGAGAATATTATTTGCAAAAAAAATCAACATGTTTATAACGTAAGTGTCGGTTGAGCCCTACTAGCCTTCAGCCAGTTCTGCGTTTTTGTGATCTGGTATTATTAAACTGGTATTATTCAAGTTCTCAAGGTGCTACTCTTACCTATAGTTCATTTCAAGAATAACGTAGAGTAAGTTTCTGTGTATTATGCCTAGGCTTTTATGGGAATTTAATCTACGTTATTCTTGAAATAGAGTATGACAATTGTTTTCCAGCTTTTCTACCAAGAGTGCATGTGGAAAAATTAGGTCAAAGATTCTTTGACAAAATATATTATTCTCTGTTTTCGGTCATATGTTCTGGAATCAAGAATGTTCATATGATTCAAAAGTTTATTTTGAAATTCTGCTGGAATAATAAATAATATATAACAAAACTAACTGTTGCACTTACTTAGCTAATGTCATCGTTCTCATATCCTTAGCAGTTAGGAATACTTCAAATTCTCTTTCAAGGGTCTGCTTTATTTCAACTGCAGTCATAGAATCCATACCCAGCTCAGCCAATGTAGCATGATGACTCACACTTTTGGCATCGTTAACTCCTAAAAGCAAATAAAGAGTAAATGAATACATTTTTGAGAAATTAAATCATGCGATGGTTCCATATTTTTTACTACTTTAATGGCATTGTAAGATTTTATTTTCACGAATTTGAATTTCTTTTCAAGAACGATAAGAGTATAAGCCCCACGGCATTTTTTCATAGTTATTTTCCAAGTCTGTAACCGTCGGGAATTTTTCTAAATTCCTATGCGTTTTCTATCCGGCTTTCACGCAGTAAGGAGGGCAACAAATCAGATTATCCGATGGAAATTACGTTGCTACCCAGGACATATCGTCAGTTTTTCTCAATTGTCTCAGAAACCTTCACTTTTAGGTACAAGGAATGTTAAAATTATAACCTAAGATTGTCACGTTGATAAACCTTGATTAGTGTACTCAGTGAATAAATGAATGAATAAATCTGAATTTTGTTCGTACTTTCGACACCCTGTATCTGGAACTTTTCTCCTCGGAAGGAGGTGAGGAATATGTATAGTCGGAGTTTGTCGGTCTTATTCTGACTCACCCTGTACATTATTTTCAATACTATTTTTCATTGGTTTCTTCCAGATAGTTGTGAAGCAAGCGAGAAATGATCAGTGATCGCTGTTTCGAGAACAACTGGGGTAATAACGTGGATGGAATGAGTATCAATCAAATTACTTCAATCGTTGATTGGAATAGTTTGTTAAAAAATTTAAACTTGGAAGAAAATCTCAAATTAATGATCAAGGAAATAATCAAAATACCTGAACGCATTTCGAACAATCGCGTTTCATAGTTATTTTTCGCTTCGGTGCTGACTGCAGGATTTCCAACTAGTCTTTTTCCGAAACAGTATGCATTTTAAATTTGGCTGTAAAAGTTTCTCCAGATGGACTAATTCCTGAGCCTGATAAGAATCAGAGTTGTTAGACTGCAGGGTCTGCAGGTCATTCAAAACTTACCTAAAATATTTATCACAGCATCAACAATATTATCAGCATGTTCTAATCCTCCTTTTTTCTCGGCAACCACCATGCTTGATACTATAGCATGATTCTTCTGTTTCAAGAATCCATCGAGGACGTTGAGACAATTTGAAATTTTCTGTTGAAGTGTTCCACCTATTTCCAACTCCCGGTCAACTTCTTGCATTTCAGCTACCAATCCCACCTGAAATGGATTCATCAATAGTGATACCCCAGAAGCCAAAGTATTACAACAAATTCGATAAATTTGAATGATGAGTAAATCCATCGTTCGTCAGTTTGAGAGTAAAAATCAAGAACTTGAGCTAAATTGAATACATATTGTGGAAGGCATTTGCACTCGAAAACAAATATATTTTTCCAATGCCTTAGCAAGCAAGGAAGCTAATTAGACGTGTACATTTCATATTCTTATGATAAGGTAATTTGTGCAGTGGCAGAATACATGACTTTTTTCACCATCCGCCGAACGTCAGCTGACCGGAGCAGAGCCGCAATAATACTGGAACTGCCGGATAGAAGAAACTGTTTAATTTCGAACAGCTGCCTCCAAGATATTTCGAATTTTCTACAAAATTTCAAATTTCCATAATTTTTTTTCGAATTTTTCACACCTGCCATTCGTCATTGAGCGACATCACTCTTCCAATGACTTCTGTGGTCCATGAGGCATGGATATCAGAAAGCTCAAGTAGGTACTATTTCATTCACTACATCAAACATTTTTTGAATCACGAAAAGTGTTGAATGAGGGTTCAAACGAAATGATCAAATGTCAAATTTTCGTTTTTTTTCCTTCATAATAAATGCACCCCTGGACTGAACCCAATGAACTAATTCTATTCCAGACTTCTAATGGTTTCAACAATGTTGAACTGCATAAGGTCAAAATTTCTGGTTAATAATGATTCATGAGTCACAGTTGAAAACAAATGTTGATATAATCTCGGAAGCTGAAAGGCACTTGGTGAACAGAAGCAATAGATATACAGGGTGACCCAGGGTTAAACCGCCAAACGTTCAGTGTCGTATTTTAGGTGACAATAAATATTTTTCTTCCTAAGCATGTGTTCCAACTTGCCTCATTTTTGAGATACGGGTTGTCAAAGTTTTCAGAAAAAATCAGTTATTTACAAATTTTATTAATTATGAGTATATTGAGAAAAGTTTCTTATTACCTCAAATAAGCATGCAAAGTTTTATCAGAATTAGCCACAGGCTTTTTGAGTAATGAATACAAAACTAATTTTTTCTAAACCCCCGTATCACAGAAACGAAGCATGCTTATAGGAAGAAAAAGTCTTATTTTCACCTGAAAAAACGACACTGCACGTTTAGAGGTTTAACCCTGTGTCACCCTGTATAGTTTGAATGTCTGTCAAATTTGATTACCTGTCCAATAGCTCCCCACTGAATTGCCAGTCCAGGATAGCCCGCGTTCACTCTCTCTTCGCATATCCTTTCCATAATCGAGTTTGCCATACCATAATTCGTCTGACCAGCATTTCCCCGACCGCATGTTACAGAAGAAAATACTACGAAATCACTGTAACAATAAAAATTCTAGTTGATTACGGATGTGCATGCAAGAATGGAAAAGATCGGTAGTACTTTTGAGGTGAAATGTAATAGCTATTTATATACTTTTCCTCCCGAGGGTAGTTTGATAGCATTTATATCCGCGGGAGGAAAATCATTTTCCCTCTGAGGTATGTATATAGTTTTTTCTACTACCTTCAAGGTCGTCTTAATTTTATAATGTCATGAAAAATTATAATGTTTGCATACTTGGAATAACAACTTCAGAAAGTTTGTGGAACTATATGCGGCTATATGACAAAATATCAAGTAAGTGTTGCGATTTGTTGCTATGATATTTTATGGTAATACAAACAAAATATAAGCAGTCATGTTGTTTACCCTTTTGAGTTGTTTCAGTTTTGAAAATGAGCTCCAGCGAAAACGATCAGCCGAAAGATCTCGCTGATAAATCGAGAGAGCGATATGAAAAGGATTATAGTGTGTTCAAAAAATGGTAGGAATATTTGTTCTTAGGGAGGAAAAATGTTTTCCTCCCGGCATATTTGTGAGACGTCTCATATTCAACCTGGTGCGTGGTACCACGTTAAAAGGTGAAGTCTGCATCTTCCCTAGCTCGCACAAGTCTCTCGAAGACTTCTGAGGGTTGCTCGTAAGGAGACAGACGGTTGATGAAAATAACAATTTCAATAATGACAACAATAACAATTTACCTGAGATTTGGGCACAGCTCTCTAGACACTTGATCCAGACACTTGGTCGCAATGGGTTTTGGTCCAAATGATGTAGAAAAGCTTTTTTCGGTTTGATTCTCGAAAAGGGCATCAGCCAGGACGACGGCAAGATTAAATATGGCTTTCACTGGTCCCAATTTTTGTGCGTTTTCTATTAAGGACCTGCATCCCTCTTTTGTAGTTATATCTGCTTTGGAAACCTGGACGAAAACTCCATATGACTCCCAAATTCTATGGAAAATAAAGTAATCTAATTATTATTGATGTAAGCATCTCTAATAAATCATTTGGAAGAGTTTTTCTGCTGGAAGGATTCCTAAATAGAATAATTCCCATTTTCAAGAAATGTTGTTGGAAGCACCGAACAGATTTTATGGGTATTGTGATTAAATTATAAGACTACACAGAGAATTACATACATATTCAGGGAAGTTATTCTATGGCGTATTTTAGGACCATGAAAATATTTCATGATTTGCCAAATATTTAAGACCCAGAGTATCAAATTTTGCATAATGAGTCAATGAGTAAATTAATAATTGTATGTGAAATAATAAAAATTCTCATTATAAGAAGATTTTATATACGTTGTTGGCTCTTTTATCTTTGTATTCTGCTAAACCTGCTTCCGCTTTGATGAATTGTATATCCTTTCCGCAAATATTGCCAATGGGAACACCTCCGTCTCATTAGGATTTATAATTTTATTTTCCCACTTACCGTATTCTAAACTTTTGGTATCCTGTTGATACGCCTTTTCTTGACGTCAGCACTAATTTTCTCGCACCTCTAAGTATTAGCCAATCAGCCAATTCCAGTCCAAAGCCACCTAGTCCACCACATATTATATAAGTGTCGCTCTGTTTACAAGAGTACCTGAAATAATAAAATGATAATTTTCAGAATAACTTTGTTATTGCAAATATTGGCATATAATTTTTGATGTAGAAAACACAACATATTTGCCAGTTTGGTGACAACGAACTCAAATTATCTCTTCAGAGTAGACCATTTACTGAAATGTATGATATGAATCGTATCGAACCATGATCACAAATTTTGTCCGCCACCTTAGAGAGACCTTTCTTTTTCTCTAACAAAAACGTCATATTGCGTTGTCACTGGAACTTCGAACCGCTGCCAAATTTCAAATAATTCGGACGTCTGGAAGTGTGATAGATAGATAGATACATGCAGGTGAAGCTAATAAAGGCTTGTTGAAAATGATTTTTTATTTATTTTTTTTCTTAAAAAAACGGAAGCTAATACACCAATTCCATTTCCTCGAATTAAATAGTTGTAGAGAATTGAAATACGAACAAAACAAGAGTTTTAACAGAACGGGCTCATTGCCATAATCCTATACAATAGGAAAATTTGGGTCAAAAATACATCAGAAAACAAATACTTTCCTGGCTAGTACCACAACGAACGTTGAAATATATCCAATGAATTTCTATGCAGAGTTCCTAAAGGTGATTCGGTGAGTCGTAGGGGGCTGTTGGATCATTTTCTGTTCGATATTTGCCGATAAAACTCCTATAGCGTAGTAATAGTGCGAAAGGATGGTTCATTTCTACAATCCATTTTCATTATTTAACATAACTAACTTTTTACTCTATGTTTCATTGACACAATAAAAGTAGAATTTCATGGCAGAAATATGTCGTGATTGTGCGATTACCTGATTTTTAAAAATATTTTCAATAAAGTATATTACCTTGCTGTGCATGGGAACGTCAAAGCAGGAGCAACTGCTCTCTGAAGTCTCTCGGGTTCTCTCATTTGTATCAGGACTTTGCCCATATGTTTTCCAGATGCCATGAATCTGAATGCCTCCTCTAGTTGATTAAATTTGAAAACCGTACGATCCAGAGGTTTCACCAACCCCGTTTTCATTGATTCTTTCAAATAATTTACGCAAACATATTTCTCAGCGGGAGAACGGTTGATTGTTTGGTCTATCATGACGCCGTGAAAACTGCCTTCTCGCTCCAATAGCAACATATTACACTGCGTGTTCTTACCCAAATCAAATTTTCCAATTTCCACGAATCGTCCGCCTTTGGCCAAACATCTTATTGAAGCTTGGAGTTTCTCATCCGCCAAAGAGTTCAGCACCACATCTACTCCACGACCTTTAGTTCCTCTCATGACCATAGTTTCGAATGAAATGTCGCGTGAGTTGCCTATATGGTGATCTGTAAAAATTATTTCCTCAATAAAAACCTTTCATAAATGAATATAGTCCAAGTACTAACGTGACAATTTCACAATTTTAAATGAGGAAGTGAATTCACCTAGAGACGTCATAGATTTTTCATCGATACCGCAACTGTTCCTGAAGAATTTCCAATAACGCTAATAATATAGTGAGCTAGAAAACCAGCAATGGAAATAGTTCGAGTTCATTCGGTATTTCCTCATCAGAGGTAGAACGTAAGGGTTAACAATCAATATCTTGACAATATGTTTTCAGAGCGCAAAGTGATTGGTTTTTGCTCTTCGTTGATCTTTGTAGAGCGGTAATGATATTTTGTGCTCGAAATACACACAATATATTTTTTTACTGACGCAGCTCTCGATAATCGAATAATCTAATAGAAATCGCTAGAATTCACATAATCACAGCTCCAAATCTCAATGATTGAATTTAAAATCTTGTTTTTTTTAATGCGCATTTGCAAAAACCAAGGTGAAAGTGGTTGATGATGTTTCACATTTAGTAAGGTTATTCTGGACTTCCATTGTCTATAACAGACAAATAAAAGAAAGAAAATTCAATTATCTGCAGTTTTATTCACGACGTTTCAACTGTTGGGAACTACAGTCGTTTTCAAGTGTATATACATATATACAAAATACAAAATGTATATATAAATATACACTCGAAAACGACTGTAGATCTCAACAGTTGAAACGTCGTGAATAAAATGGAAGAGAATTTAATTTCTTTGTTTTCTTTGTCCGTTATAGACAATGAAAGTCCAGATAGACTGCGGGGTTCAAAAAGTAAATTTCGATATATTCAATTTGAATTAATGATTCTGAAACTGAAATAGCCGTATGTAGAACTCACCTTCAATAATGGGGAAAGTTTTCTTTACATATTCTCGCTTCTCTTGAGTACCAACCGTGGTGAAGACTTCACAGCCAAGGTATAGTGCTATCCTGATAGCTGCCTGTCCAACACCCCCTGTACCTGCATGGATAAGCACCGATTCTCCCCTCTTCAGGCGGGCTCGCTAAAAATAAAGCGTTGTAGATTACTAACTGAACAGAAATTGGGTATGTTTTTTTCTGGAAAAGACGAGATTACCGATCTTCTCAAGTCTAGAGTTTTTGGACTGGAGGCTATTGAATGGAATGTTTTCTCGCCTCCATAAGTATTTCCTCAAAATTTCGGCACTGACGCATGTTGTTGATGTAGCCATGGCAACTTAAAAAAACGCGCGTTTCCTGAAAGTTTGATTTGAACACGCTGAGGCGTGGTTTAAATAGGTGAAAATGGGAACAATTGAAAAAAAGAGATTTTGATGCCAAACAGATTTTTTTAACCATATACAGCAAAACAATTTTATTGTAGCTGTGATGTTAAGGTCTTCAAAACCTTCTGAAGTCAATCAAAACTAAAATTATTACTAGAGTCATCTTGTCATTTGAAATTTTTGAATTGATGTGCCCTCCGCGCCCTCTGTCGAGCAATCACCTTGTTTTCGATTTCAAAATGTAGTATCTCAGAATGTTTCTTCCATTTTTGTACTTCGCACCGTTCAAAAGTTAATAAGAGGGGGGGCAATAAAAAACCGCATTGTATAAGAACTCACCTCCAGCATACCAATAAGACAAGTGCAGTAGACCACAGGTATCGTAGCGGCCTCTTCCAATGATAGTTCATCGGGTACTGGAAGAGTGATGTAACTGTCAGCCAAAGTCAAAGAAGCGAGAGCTCCAAAATTAACCATTCCCATGACTCTCTTTCCCCTGTGGAAATAAATGTACGGTATTGTTTTCTGAATATTGCAAAAAATGAATGGCTATTAATGTAACAAGATTATTATGCGATTTCTTCCAATAATAAACTGAATGGCGATTCCAATTTTCATTTCCAGAGGACTTTTATACTATCTCATAGATGAAGGAACCTCTTCAGATATTGATTAAAAGTTTGATTTTGTGGAGGAAATCCAGTTCTTGACATAATTTTTTGGGTTTATCAGATTTCATTTGACTCTGTCAAAGAAAGGTCTTATTACCAAAATCGCAATTCAAATTCAGTTTTCTCAGCGTCTTTCTAAGAAGTTTTGATAACGGAGGCAGATACAGCCTCCGAAACGTCAACAGTTTTCAAAAAAAGAGAAGTATTCTTTGTTAATTCGATCTCATTTTTTCAGATAGGCAAATTCAGTGTAGGGTACGTTACTGACAAAAATTAATTTCTTTCAAGACAGCAGTCTTGTGAACGCAGTAACTTATCGGGCAAATTAATTAATTTGCCCTTCTACACTTGTACAGATTTCTTTGGATTAAAAAATTTTTTCATCTTCAGATACTTACTTAGAATCGATACCAGCAAATTCGAATCCCTGAACACATTCTTGACTAGTTCTATCGGTTGTTACAATATCGGCGTTTATTTTACCTGAGGCAGTCATAACGTCTCGGAAGTTCAGAGCAGCATAATGTATCTGTAACGATAACGTGAGACAATGGGTGGTATTCATAAACAGTAGCAAATGCTTATACTTCAGGTTTGTCTCTCTCATTACTTAACAAAACAAATAGGTCTTTTTCAAGAAATCCGAGTAAAAGCATTTGCTTCAGTTTTATGTATACAACCCATTGTTTCGAAGTTATAAAAAGACGAGGGGGAAATCGCTGGAACATTTTGGTGTACATGCAATTGGTATTAGTGGTATAAATTGGGTACTAGGGGGGAATTAGAGGAATTAGAATAGAGGAATTACTTGGCCATTAGTTTCATTACTTCGGAGTATTAGTAGGTAATTCCTTGGTCACTAGAGGTATTAGTAAGGATTTTTGGGAATAACAATATTTGGGAATACAATTTTCTCAGCGGTTTCCACTTCGTAAAAAGATTAACAAGTCTATATTTGTCTACAAAAATATATATATATATAAATAGTTTGCTGACGTATCATTGAGAAGGTAAGAATTGGAGTAGAAAACAAGTAAACATTTTTTTCCCGCGATCATTGCAGAACTTGCAAATTCCGAATTAAAATTGTATAACAAAATTCTAACAATCTCTCTCCTGAGATTCTTCAACACCCCTGTTACTATTCAATTTGAATACATTTTATTCTCTTTCTAAAGATAGAAAAAATTTGTCCCACCGGTTTAGCAATGATAACGTTAGCCTTTAAATGTCATCGAAGATCTTAGATTGAGCTTTAGTGTCTTTAAGTAACTCATTTATCATGAATAATATATCGAGTGCGAGTGATTCACAAATGGAATAAAGAAATGGGCCACTTGGAGGCTAACGATAGTCCATCTAGTGTCCACTGTATCGAATTACGATACGGTATGTTTATCGTGGAAAAGAGAGAAAGGCTTTAATACAACACATGTCAGTCATTCAGACCGTAGAGATGGTGCAGAGTTCCATGTCCCATGTTCCAGTTTCTATAAAATTCCCATAGGAATATCCTTAGGGAATATATATACCACCAAAGTGCCACCCTTTGAATTTTCATAGAATTCTCATAACAGTAAAACCAACATGACCTCCTCCCTCCAAAAATATTTAAAAGTTCTGACATTTTGGAAATTTGAATAGCGAGATATTATTATGTATAAGACTATTTATACTGTCCGCCCCCCAAACGAAAATTTTGGCTACGCCACGGACTGTGACACTAAACATCAGTTTTCTTCATCAGAAATATTTCATAATTCTAACCGATTAATATTTGATGCAATCTACCTCTTCACTTACATGAACAAGTGATTTCTCAGGAGGAATGATCATATCAGGTTGCATAGGACCTTCAAACCACTGAAGACTGGACAAGTCACCTTTCTGTTTCGGATTTGCGAAACAATGTTCTCGTTCCACCAGGTTCATATCTTTCGCTAGCAAATGCCTGTAAGTACCCCATTCACCGTTTTTGAAAACGTTAATTGCCATGTTCTTTTTCAATTGATCTTTATAAAGTGGATCTTCAACATTCATTTCTTGAAGTTCGTCCATAACAAATAAGCACCTAATGAAATGGCTCTCAGGTTCCCTTCGTAGACAATTGACGAGTCCTAATATACCACTCTTGTTTCGGTTATCTGAGTAGAGAATCAAATCATCAGAGGATTTATTTTTAATAAATTCTTGAGTTTTTTGTATCCACGTGAATTCATCAGATGAATTCACTTTGACTGCCACTGAATTTCTCGGCTTATTGTTCTTCTTTAGAAGAACAAGTGTTTCTGATTTTTGTATATTGTGCACGGTAAATACACTGACATAGAGTTGGTTTGTATGCGATATGCTGAAGTCTGGTGATTCCCGGGATATTATGAAACCATTATCTTTCAGGGACGATAGGGCAGTTTGTAATACCTGAAAAAATGATTACCGCTGTTGGCATAAAACTCCAGTATATTCATTACAACACCAAAGGTTCCAAACAGTGCAGTGCAATGACTTACCTCTGGTCTTTCGAACAATCTGGAGACAATAATAAGGGAACAATCCTTTTCTTCAGATATTTTTTTATTTTCTACTGGGATGGTCACATCAAGTAACTCTTTGCTCAGTATCTTAGGTAGAAGTTGGATGAGAGGCTGATCTTCGAATGCTATTTTAATAATAGGCGTCAAAGACACATTTTCATCTTTCGTGAATTCATCTATCATTTCAACCAATTTAACTTTATATACCAAAGCATTCTCAAGGAAGATTTGCATGTTAACTCTGATGGATTCGTGGAGTTCTAAGCTAGTTTCATTTGGAACAAATAGATACTTTTCCAGAACTGGTATACCCAAATCTTTTCTTAGCGGTATTGAACTGGCTATCAAACCCTTTATAACAGTGTTTCCACATCTGAAATAGAAAATAAGTTATAGCGAAGTGTCCGTGAGGTTTTTCTATCGGATACGAAGCTTATTTGGAAAAATATTAAAAAGTAGAGGATATGTCACTGGATGAACGTGAAATAATTTATGGAAGAACTGGTGAGTGTTTCTTACAAAATAATTTTTGAACCAGAGTGGGTCACTGATAGAGAAGATATCTGGCAAATTTAAAAGAATATTATTATTTTTTTTCATTGAAGGTACTCCAGTAATCAGTTATTATGAAATAGAGTCAGGAAAGCACCTGATGGTCCACACAACAGAACTTTGAAATGATTGGGATTTGTAACAAGTTTTCAACAAAACAGAGTAGCCTTGTAATATTTTTAGCCATTATACACTTTCGATATAAAAAAAGTAAATTTCGTGACACCCTGCCTAATAACAAACAATCAAATCAAGTGTTGTTGACCCCTTTTTTGTTGCTTCATTGTAACTGTAACAAGCAAGTCCCCAAAATTACCAATAAAAATCACACAATCACTGACTTCATCCAAAGCGTGCGAGTTGAATATTCGTCAAGCAAGCATGTTGAAGTTGAAGTTCGTCCGTCAACGAAAAAAGGTTTACTTCTCATTATTATATTGCATATGTCAACTAACCTGATTTCTCCATTCGATTTATTGCAATAAACAGGTAAAATTGTTTCGAATCCTTTATCGGTGAACTCCTCTTTTGTCCATCTGGCATGGTCATTGGCAGGTATCAGAATATATTCAATAAACGTAGGTACATAAAGTAGTCTGGAATCTGTTCCCAAAATTTTCATCTGCAGCATATTGTCTAAAAACGTCACATAATTGTCCTCCCATTTGATACGCCCTTCGGTGGCACCCAGATTACAACTAACGATATTCCGGAAACTACCCCTGTTGAATTTTAAGAATAATGAAATTACTTTATTCACTAAATAAAAACCTTTAGGAAGGTCACTTTTGAGGTAATCAAGGACGCACATAATTACATCACACTAAATAATTACTCTTCCCCAAATGTATATTTTCAATTTCCAAGCGGTAAAATGTCTACGTTGGGTTAGTTCGTTCTGGTTAGATCATGCTAAAAATTGTTCTTCGCGAAATTCATGTGTTCAATTTCAAAGTACTGAAATGGCTACGTGAGGTTAATTCCTTCTAATTAGATCATGCTAAAGAATTACTTTTCGCATTATATGGCACCTAATCCTTTGGGCCATCTCAGTAGTCCGTATACGAAACGAGAAGCCAAAAGCTCATTAATCAAATGGCTGTTATTTTGCTAGGTTGTACGAAAACAGAATAATTTTTTTGAATAACAAAGAATTTGATGAAAAAAAGGTTTTTCTATTTTTTAATATTCAAGCTTATTAACTTCTCCAAAACAGTTTAATAATAGTTACTGGCTCTATCATGATATTGAGTTTCTATAACTGAAACTCAATGAAATGTTTTTTTTTAAGATAATGAGAAAACTATTTCAAGTTTGTGTTTTGTTTGAAGCAAAGTTGCTGTATCTTCAAGCTTATACGATATAAATTTATTTCAATCCATTTGTCTCGGTACTAAAATGATACCAAACTTATTAACAAAAAATCATAAAACTGAATTTATTTTTCAAAATACTTTAAATTTGTTCTGTTCTGTCATGAAATTGGGTTAGATACGCAAAGTATTCAAATATTTTCTAACTGATTTCCTGTTTTGTTGTTAGCTCTTGGCTAGATGAGTGTTTTCTTTCTCTCTCTCTCTCTCTCCTTTTTCTTTTGCTACAGAGTGCTCTCTTATATTAAATTTATCACTCTACAGGGAAAATCCAATACTTACTTATAATTGTAACCGCGTAATGTTAAGTCCTTATAGATGTCGCGTGTCTTCATTTCAAGGTGTGAACCATCACTATAAGTACCACGATTTGGGTTAAGTAGTACTTCATGAGGGACAAAAATTCTACCAGACATCACAGTTGAATCTCCCTCAATTATTTCGAAATTACCGGATATGCTATTGAGGACAATTTTCAGCGTTAATATCCCTTTACTGGGGACTGATGTTGCTCTCGTGAATTTGCAGTTTTCAAATGCCACAGGTCGTATAGCCATTGGCCGATCGTCGAAAAAGCAAAGAGTTTCCCAAGCTAAGAAAAGGTATCCTGTGGCAGGAAATAAGTTTCGCCCTAAAATATTGAAATAATGATTAGTGTCTACGCTGATGAAATAGTAAGTATATTAAGTATGAAGAACGGTAAACACATTTCACAGATCGAAGACCATTGTTTGAAGGAGTATAGCGACTATGAAAGAGCAGAGATTGGAGCATTCTTTTTCAAGGCAGCAGTACGGGCGGCCGATGAAGTTGGTCTCGTTTTCGACACGAACGGGGTGACCCAAGCTGTGTTGCAGCCTGTTCCGCAAAAAGCTCACATTAAATCTGCGAGATTGATGTCCTCCTACAGGTTCAGAAGGATAAGCCAATGCATGGGGGTCTTCTTTAAACCGACTACAAATTGCTATGTTCATTCGAGGAAAAAAAGCGAAAGAAATTTTGAAAATAGTTTACTTCTTTATCAAAACACGAATAAAAACTACCATAAGAATTTAAAAAACTTCTAGGTGTAGGTAATCTGACAGTTCTTGACAGCTGTGACAACTATTTTAAGCTAAACAGCAGCCACCTACTTGTTATCGACATTTGTTGATTCTCCATATAAATGTATGTGGTGTGGGCAAAGTGAGCTATGAGAAATACGCTATTTTTCATAGCAAATGTAGGAAAACAAATTTATGTAGCAGTTACCTGGTAGATTAGGCCAATATTTGGATTTTCAGAAGCCCAAAAAATGTCGATTTCGCCTATTGTAAACTCCCTGCTGACAAAACTTTGCCTCATTAGTTCAAATTATATTGTTTTTTGTTTCCATGGCATACTTGAATAAACACAGAATCATTCGGCAAGATAAGGCATCAAGACTACTAATACTACCACCATCGCAGTATTATTATCCCACCAATAACACCAAGGATTCTTCAAGCAGTTCTAATAACTAATTACTCACCATCAACAACATGCCCACTCACATAACTCCATTCTTGATCTGTGACTTGGATTGTCACCTTTCTCGTTCCCAGATTGGCAATTTTTCTGGCAAGAATATCGTACAAAGGGTTGAACCAAAGTCTGCTATCATGTTTCCATTTGATGTAAGGTGAAATCATCTTAGTTCCTCTGCTCACAGGAAACCGAACTTCCGGGTATAAGTTTGTCAATTGTGGGCTATGTCCGTTGACATATAAACTAATGTATCAAAAAAAAAAATCGCATTTCAGTCAACAATACTAAAAATCAAAATTCACTAAACTTTTAACGATCTATGCGACATTCCCATGGCTTTTGTCGTGGACCAAACCTATTCAGCACCAAAGCATGCGCCAGATTCGGTAGGCACAATTCCAAACTGAAGAAGGAAATTTTCAGAAACAATTCAACAAAAAACTTTTTACCAAACACAGGATTTTCGGTCGAAACACACCTGGGTTTTTTCGCCAAACTAGATTTTTGATTTTTTTTCCTCTCCTACTTATTTTTCATAATGTTAGCTTCTATTGGCTTTATACGAGATATGATCCTGAACACTCATTACATTCTGATAATAGTAATTATAATAGAAGTTATCGAACTTACTTTCCCAATACCTTCAAAAATCCTTGCAGATGACCATCACTTCCAACATGAAAGAATGGAATCACCTTCACGTCTTCGATATCTTCGGCTAGATGGAACTTTCCCACCGTTAGAAAGATGGAATTCTTTTCAATGTGTTCAAGGTGTTCGGAAATATTGTTAGAAAGAGAATCGACGAAACACTCTGCAAAGGCGAGTGTTTGTTTTGTGAGTTGGTTATTGATGGTGTTCATTCTGATCAAGTTTGTTAAATTTTGTAGCACCTGCTTTCCTGAAATTCAACAGATTGAAATAAGAGCTGATAGTATAGCTAGAAAGTGAAATGTTCAAATGAAAAGTAGGATTATTCCAGAATTATAGTTACTTCTCTAATTCAGATTGAGACGAAGGTTTTTCTCAAAAAAAATAATAATAATATTGAGTTAACTGTTCGTTTCAATGATAGATTTTTCATCTAACAATCACTTTCACGTAATTTTTCCGTACTGTATGGGATAACTGAATATTACCACCCGCTTTTGATGTAAAGTATGGTGAAATGTGATTTTATTTATTTTGTTATGTTGTTAGTGACACATCCTACCCACATAGCGGCTAATGATTATAATAATCGACAAAAAATACTAGATTCCGAAAAAAAAAATCTATGTTATTCTCCTCGAGAATCTTAATATTCAGTTATATTCAACAGGAAGCAGAGAAGATATAATCACCATGAAAATAATTTACTTCTATGAATTACCAACTGAAATGCTTGTTTTCTATTATTATACTCACTGGTCGACTTTTCTGATTTGAGTTTCTCCTTTATCCTATCTAATAATGGTATATCAGTAGTGTTTATCTGAAAATAAAATAGAAATAACGGTATAAGTGAAACCAATATCATGTGCATATAATAAAATTCAATTTCTTATCTCATGTTGACAATGTATTACCATGAAAAAATGAAATAGTAAAATCGACAATGTCGGAGTAGGTACCCTTCTCTCCAAATATTTTCACCTCTGATTAAACTGAAATTAGAACCTGCTTGCAACGAGATGCAACATTTGCTCACTGCATCATTCTACTGTAATAATATTGAATCTGCTTTAGTTGCTAATAAATAATTCCGTTTCAGGCTGTCTTCGACACATGCAAGGAAATTGAATATGTTTTATATCACAAAGCAATTGCACCTTTATCTACCTATAAACAACAAAGAACTGTAATTGTTCAATGAGATGAGTAGCCTCGAGATGAGATACTTGTGTGAGATAGTGGAACGATGCCCTTATCATTCAGATGTGATGCTGAGCACGGACAAGAATTAAACTTCACTTCTTACTCACTTAGTTGTCTTCTCAACCTACGATTGTGGACGAAAAAAATAAACCTATATGGTTTAGTCAGATCGATGCTGGAATATACATCTGCAGTATGTTCTACCAACTACAATTACCAAATAGCCAAGGAATGAGGACAAAGTTGTCAGATAGACTTGTTCGATTCTACTTTTGCATAAATGTGAATAATTCTCCGATTATTTACTCACATAACTTTTATTACTATGTGTTTTATTATATTGTAATTTTTTACATTATCACCTTTTAGCGATTCGTTCTCAATATGTAACATCTTCTCATTTTTATCTTGAGATATTGTAATGAAGTTTATTCATTTAGTTACAACGTAGGGTAATTTTGTAAGGTAAATATTGTTATAGATTATTGCTAGATGGATTCCTTGAATGAATATTTATGTAGGCATCGAAATATTAAAATCTCATTATTTTTATTTCATACACAAATATTGTAATCATTCAACCTTTGTAATAACGATTTTAGTTCCTTCGATACAATGAAATGAATAATTGAACACATAGTTCTTTATGATGTTACTACTGGGCTGTCGTAGGCAGTTTGTGACTCCAAACTTATTGGATTTTCATAGCAAAATTTATGATGTGGGGTTATCGGCAAATCAGAATCCATCGAAGGGAAGAACCGTAAATGAAGTTTGGTGGAGTTTCACTCTTCTTCTAGCTTCTGCAGCACTTCACTTTATTATAGAGTCAGTTTTGTGAATACGGGTGTGACTTTTGGCAGAGAGTTTGTAGTCAAGACCACCTTGTCTGCAAGTCCACGATGAAGAAAAAGAAATGAAGATATTTACTCCTTTCGTAATCCTTGGTACACAGATAACAGATATCAATAATAAGATTGAAGGTTAATGATCATGACATTTCGATGAAAGGCTCCTCGTATGCTTTCTCTCTTTCGCGCAGCTTTTAACACTTTTTACAAGTTGCGCACGAAATATACTAGTTTCTCTCTCAGTTTCTGGCTCAGTTCATATACTTTTTCTTTTTTTTTACAGAAGAAATACTTACTTGTTTCCCTCCGTTGCTGATTTTATAAAAATCACAGATTCTATTGATAGAGTCATTTATAATAAGAGCACAGTTCACAGTATCTTCCAGACTAATGATTCCGTTAGCGTACGCTGCTAGGATACCTCCGAATGAATAACCATAGCAATATTTCGGTTCAATTTTGAGTAGTTTAAGCAGGTTGATCAGTCCAACTTGAACAACAACACTTCCCAAGATGTGATATGTTTCTCTGTCGCTGGACGATTTTTGAAACATGTCTTTGATGCTTACTCCATGAATTGAAATTTTTTCCTGGATTCTGAAATAATTTAGAAATAAAAATCATCTGAAGTAATTTGGAACGTTATGTTATATTGTATAAACATCATCATTTAGTTATTGGCGTGAGGTTTTGGTAACAATTTCAATCAATATAGGGTTGATATGATTTCCTGAATATAAATGAAATAATTTTCAACCAATGTGCTATCGAACTTGAATACACTATATTGTTTTTATCTCTAGAATTGAAATTAGAGGAATATCGGAATCGCAATATTGATTCTTTACGCTAGAAAAATATGTAGGTATTATTTATTTTATTTAACGATATTTGCGAAAATTATTGAACCAATAGTGACCAGTTTATGGAACAATGTACATTCAGATCAGGTTGAGCTGATACTCCATAAATATTTCCAATTTTCACCCCTATTGGAAAAATATGATTTAAATATTCAAAATATATCTATATATGGGCCCAACACAAAAACAAACAGTGCGTATTAAATATCGTTTAGTTATTTTAACCCATCACTTTTCTATAAATATTTCGAACAAAATTTCAATTATAACATTGGATCTACGATATCTCACCATTGTTATCATGATAATATAATATTATATTAATCATCAATATTTTGACAACTCATTTTTCAAAATATTCCTATTCTACTTGGATTGATTTATACTTCCAGAGTGAAGCGAAATTATTAGATATGAATCGTGAACGCCTACCTTTGAATATAGTCAGAGAATTTAGGAAGTGCTATCAGCTCATTTCCAACATTATACCAGTCATTCAATTCACCGAAAGCAAGATAAAGTGGCATACAGTTTCCATGGAAACGATCGAAAAATCTGCATGTTTCTCCAGATTTGGAAAGTATTGAGAAACCTCTGAATAAATGATCAGGAACAGACTTCCTGAAAGAAGGAATTCGACAAATTGTTTATATTATATGAACACAGCACGAAAAGTGATTACCGGAAAACATCATGTAACAATCGGATGTGTTCTACGTCAAGAACATTACTTTTTATCGAGTCCAACAACGTAATAACGGACTCCTCAGTTCTTCCACTAACACAAAGTATTCTTGGTATATTGTCTGACGGCAATCCGGAATTAACTTTTTCCTTCTTATTTTTTCTCAAAAGGATGTGGCAGTTTCCGCCTCCGAACCCAAAACTGTTGATTCCTGGAACATTCAAAATTCAGTTATTCTTTATAAAAATCAGTGGAATATTACCAGCAAACAATGAATGAGTGCCATAATCGTATAAAAAATATGGTGTTCAATGGATTTTTTTTTCATACAAATGAAAACATATTAGTTTTGAAATTTCTCAGAATATTTATCTCAAATATTTTTCGTGTAAGATTCTGCATCTCTTAAAATTCATAATAATCACTCTGATTTCCTTTTGTAATGAAACTATCACATTTTGAACGACAAAAAGTATTGAAAGAAAGACTAAATCAATTATAATAATTCAATGTCTGTTATAACTGTTACATACCGGGTGTTTTATAATGATCACCATGAATCAATCATAATAATTCAATGCCTGTCATTACTGTTACATAAAGGGTGTTTTCGGAATTGAAGCGATAAAGAAAGTGGGTTGTTATATGGGATATAATTTTTTTTTTAAGTATTCAAAAATTTCCAAATCATGGTGCTTTTAGTTACCTTTGTTTGGGAAGCACTGGTTTTATTCATCAGCATTGTGTTTTAGGCTCGGTTTGCGTAGGCTGTAGACCTCAGATCAGTGACTAAGAAAATTGTTTTGAAAACTTTAAAATTCAATATCTCCAAAGGTATTTTTTTTCAACTAGAATGTTTTCATTCATTTCGTTTTTTTTGTCATTTTCTACCCCCCACTTCAATGATTGCTCCAATTTCGGAAAAATCCTGTATAGCACCAGAAATTTTTGTGAAAATTACTGTTTTTCTGGTAATATCTACAATTTCCTCCGTGTATTTTTTGTGTTGGTCTATCATCATTTCTAACTTGTTCCATGTCATTTATCCACATATCATGTATAACCTCTACTCACCGATCAACCCCCTATCATCTTCAAAAGGCATCGGTTCTGAAACGACCTTCATTCTGCCTTCGAGAAGTCCTGGAATATTTTTATTCGGAGTACTGAAGTGGTAGTTGGGAGGAATGATTCCTGTCTCCAGTCCAATTATACACTGTAACAAATTATTGAGATCATAACAGATATTTTTAAAACAATTTAAAAAGGGTAATTTCGCACATTACTTCGCGTACGGTGTCATGGTAATGAAGGGAAATAAAAAAAAGTGTCACTTCGCATATTGCTGTCAATGCGCGAACTTTGTCATTTTTTGACGTGTAGAAAAAAATACAAAAAGCTGACCACAATGAACACAGAGAAACATTAGCCCAGCAAATTCTACTTGTTGTGACCCAAGTGCAAGCGAATGGTATTGGCTTTCGAATTAACTAAAGGGACCTACTAACACCGTAATTAGTTGAAAACAAATAACACACATGGAGTCATCAAGGCATTCTGTCAGAAAAAAAAAGGCAAACAATAAGAGGAATCAAGCAATGGTGGTGGGGAACAAACAGATCAAAGTAGAACCGATAAAATGACGAAACTGACCGCAGTTCAAAGCGCTGCCATATAATAATTCAAGGATTGAATTTCTTTTAACAATAATTGTGAGGATATTAATGAGAAGGAAGGATAATTTGACTTTTTGAGAATAAACCTGAAATAGGGGTGGCAATGGAGATGTGAAATGTGTATAATCACAATTCATCTTTAATAATGTATCACCTCCTCATTTTAAACATAATCATTCTCAACGGGGATTTTATATTCAAATGCTACGTGTGCGGGAAGTTTTTCCAAATTTTTAATAATTTAGTTCACATTTCATACTAATGTTATAACTAAACAGGTGACTGGTTGGAGATGTTAGGTTGTTGCGATCGCTATTTTCAATATACTCACCTTAACGACAGAAGCTATTCCAGAAGAAGGTTCCGAATGTCCTATATTCGATTTGGTTGACCCGATTAACAGACTAGTTTTTCTTCCCGCGGTAAGAGTATCGTCAATGGCTGATGTCTCTTCGGGATCTCCGACAACTGTACCTGGAATTGAAATATTCTAAATTGTCAACTTTTCACTGAAAGTTATTTTATGGCAGTTAGGTAGGTAGATGGGTTGTCCTTTCGTACAAACTCTTTAGTAAATATTCTGTTAAAAAGAATTTTCTATATACCTACATAGTACTGACAAATTTATAAAGAAAGTATTCATTAATAGTAGGTAAACTGATACATTCTATGAGAGTGAACTTTCCACAAAACTAAATTCATATGTAAAGTTACGTAATTTTGATTTTATGTTAGTCATCCACCAAAATCGCAGCTAAAGAATCATAGTCATAAGATTATATCAAATAATGCGGGATCCAAAGCTCAACGAACATTCTGTAGTTAGATTTTTTCAAATCTGATAATTTTTCGCTGAGTTATAAATAACAAATTCTCTGACACAGCGTTTTGAAACTGAATGCGGAAAAACAATAAAAGTGCCAAATTCCCCAATTTTTTTTTTCAAAACTCGCCAAGATATATCGTTGAAATAATCTAGATATGGATCATCACCTCTGAAAGTTCCTGGGGAAGAATAATGAAAAAAGACAAATGATTTTTTTTCACTACCGTTTTCCTGTATCATGTTGTGTAAGTGATATAATCATTCAAAGAACTGAAATTGTTTCATTATTATATAACCTGAAGATCATACTGAAGAGTTCATTGTAGTCACATCAACATGCACTTGATAAACAATACATATAAACCTACCTGTTCCATGAGCTTCTAGATAACTCAAAGTTGTGCGATCAATGCCACATTCATCATAAAATTCCTTCAGTAGTGTTCGTTGAGCATATTTGGAAGGGAAAGTTATACTGGTTGTTTTGTACCCGTCACAATTTGTTTTTGCGTGAATTATTTCAGCATAGTTCCTTTTGGCGTCTTTTGCTCTTTGCAGAATCAGAACTCCCACAGTTTCAGATCTAGCATAACCATCTGCAGCTTCATCAAAAACTTTGCAACTTCCATCTAAACTCAGTACCCCCAACCTGTAATGAATGCAGTTTTATATCGTCCAACGTGGTATTTTTTATATAGGTATATAGCCCTCGCTGGTAATATACAGTGTGTCTAACTTCTCATGGAAGCACTTACGTGACTTCCGTAATATTTGCCGTAAAATTTTGAATATTTCATAATCGTTAGATATGTATTTTCCACTTTTCACATTATATTCTGTAGAGGACCCCGCACTTCCTTATGGAAAATGGCTGTCGGTTAAATTTCTTGTTGTTTTTGGTATGTTGTAGATTTTGGCCTCCTCGGCAAAAGTGTCCATGGCCACAAAAAAATCGACCGACTAATTTTCAAGATACAGGGTGTCAAATATGAAAAGTGAAGCTTTCTGCTAAGAATTTTTAACTATTTCAAGAATTGACAGAACGATTATTTATTCTGCCTCAATGATGGTACAATGTCACCTTGATCTCGTATTCATTAAATTTTTTCGTTTTGCATTCTACATCAGGGTGAATAGAAAAAATCCAATTAGATTAATTTTATACCCACCAGTATTAGTTCTCTGATGAGAATTGAATATTCAATTTAGCCAGGATGAACTCCCTCATTCTTGACCAAAGTAAAATGACATTATTTTTTTCATGCAGGGTGTGGTTCGAAAATGGAGGTACGTCAAACACTTTTTGGTTCGGATAAGGGAGAGCATGTCATATATAACCAAATAACCAATATATATATATATATATATATATATATATATATATATATCAGTATATTGCATTTGCAAAACAGTAGGTACCATCAAATAAAAAAAACAAACGAAAATTATTTAACACAAAACAAAACACATACCTATCACTTTTGAATGGCTATATACATTTTTGACATAATTTGTTTTCTTGTAATCAGATGTGCGAATGTGTCACATTTAGTCCGACTGTTTGTTAGGTATAATTCGATACCATGCACAGGGTTTCTAGTCATCTCACGCCGGCTCCACACATTGGGGCCAGTGTTTCGGCCAACAGCTTTTGTCCTATGTTTCGGTGAACGAAAAACGGTTGGCGCCAACTTTGGACTACGTTAGCCTTCGTGTTGGGAGTTAACATAGTCAAGTTTCTACAAACATTGGCCTCAATATTGGTCCCAGTGTGTGGAGCCGGCATTACATTCCACTCACCTGGCAAACTGCATAGTCACTAATGGATGCAAGCACAGGTTAATTCCACCTACAATAGCAGTGTCTACCTCACCAAGCCTCAATGCTCTAAAACCATGCTCTATGGCATACAGAGAACTGCTACAAGCTGTATCTGTAACGAATGAGGGTCCCTTCAAATTAAGATAATAGCTTATCCTATGAGCAAGCATATTCCTGGAACACCTGTAACAAAAATATCACATGAGAATTGTTCATGTATACCTAAACGTGTCACAAAACCGACATTATTAATTTTTATGGAACCACTTTAAAAACATTGTTAGGTTTAGGTTTACAAATGTATCAAGTAGGTACTCAAAAGCAGACTTGTATTGTGATGATTATGGTCAATACATTATATTTTATTGGAATTTAAAAATACACTAATCCAATTGATCTCTAATTCTCAATATGGATGTCTGACACTTCCACATGGTACTTCGTAAACTCCTTGGGACTCCAGTGGTATATGAATGATCCTTTGGATTTTGGAAAATGGATTTTATAATATGATCTGGTAAGAATAATGTTAGCGAAAAATTGCGCTCATTTTGACTGTGCTTTCTTTTGGATATTGTAATCAAGTTTTTGCAACCAGTGTTGAGGTTTTAGTATGCTATCAGCGAAACGCGCGTTGAAGAAAAATGTTTGGTGTTTTCGGACCGAAGATTTCGATGTTTATATAATAATATCTTAAAATTCCACATACCAATTCTGAATGGAACCGCTATTTTGTTTTTTCTTTAACACAATTTCCATGATGCATTGTCACTGGAATTATAAATATTTGCCAAATTCATGTTATTTGGACAACTATCATTGGTTGAAAATTGGCATGCAATACTTGACCTACATATACTTACTAACAGGGCAAAGTAATATAAAAACGTAATGATAATGATAAAAAATGAGACTTTTGAGGGTTGCAGTCCGATAACAGAAAAAAACACTTGCAGAAAGAAAAATATATATTAATAATTAGATTTTACAGGACTCTAGCGATTCTAGCGAACTTTGATTTTGTATTAACTATCATTATGCTCACCCCGTTATTCCGTACGATTGGGATACCATAGTATCAAAAAAACTAGTTTTTTCTGTTTCGCTGAAACATGCTCCAATGTACACCCCAGTTTTTGTATTTGCCAGATCACTAGGATGGAGTCCAGCATCAAACACTGCTTCTATAGCTTTTTCCAAAATCAATCTACTCATCGTGTCTTGTGCTTGTCCCTGACGTTCGTGGATACCTATATATTTCAAAATATGGAAATGAAATTCTGGATAGTAAGCTAAGAGAATAATTGATTAACTTTAATAAAAACGAAATTTCGTCGAAGGCTCACAATTGCAAAAAAACTTTCGATGAAGTCAAAATTGATCATGATAATATTATATACATGTTCATATTTTTCAATGATATATTTTTAATTCTTTTATATATACAGTACGCTATGTTGAATATATTTGAATTGTTTCTCAATTCAACTCATTATTTATGCATTTTGCAATAGGAGCCCCACGCACAACTTCGGGTTCAGTGGCTTTATCTCTCTTTGTACTGCATTTCAAATCATTACAATATATAATGTATTCATGTATGAATAAAGCTATCATTATTATTATCTTTTGCCACTTTGGGGTTGTGTTACGTTCTTTATCATAACAATAAATTTGTATTATTTTTAATTTTCCTCTGCGAACTATGAGTAGTGCAGGAGTAGACGGAGGTTGGAAAGTGGAAAGGTATAATTACTAAACTTACCAAAAAATCCAGCATCGAATTTGTCAATTTCTGGTAGAGTTCCTGAACATTCTGGAATTTCAGCATGGATATTTCCCCATCGTCGATTGGGCGTAACCATAGGTATTTTGTTGAAAAGATTATTTTTGAATTCTTCAATATTACTAGAATTGGGAAAAGCACCAGCAGCTCCTGAAATATAATTCTCTGTGAGAATAATTGAAGAGAAATAATTTTATTTCAATGTTAATTATATCACTTTCTATCAATTTCTCTGATAAATCTTGAAATTTTATTGGGCAGGCGTTATCAGCATCTGTTGGAAGATCATGGAACACTTCAGTAAATGGTCACATCGAATAATTAGTAGCTTCCAAACATTCGCAAGGCATACAGTGTGCCGGTCATATTTTTGGAGGAAAAGACGCCCATATGGATGAACTTAATAAGCAAAACCTTCTCTGAATACAAAATTGTATTTAAATCGTTGAAGCCTTCTTCGAGATCCAAAAATTCACATTATTATTGAAGAAAAAAATCATGGGTTGGTGGGGGGCCGCTACCCTTCTGCCAGACCCTGACTCTCTGCTCTAAAAACTGATCTACCACTATCATCTCCACAAAGATAGCATATCATGGAGAGCTTGAATGTTATGTGAGAAAGCAGTCAAATCCAAAAAAAAAGACAGATAACATCATATTACCCATTTATCAACTGGGATGGTACACTAGTCTAGACCATCTGTTACCATCACCATTGAAACTTGACAAAATCACATTTTGAAAAAGAAAAGAATATATTTAATTCTCAATTTGGATTTCAGAGTTCAAAAAGCACAAATGTGTAGTTATTTCTCTTTTTCAACTCATCAACACCAATCTCAACAGTGAAGAAGATGTGGAGGATTTAACTTTTTCAAAGCTTTTGATTGTCCCCTTTTCAAAAATGCTCAGTTACCATGCCTTCAGAGGAATATCTAAAAATCAATCATAATATATGCTTTTGACTACCAAAGAATAGATCACAATGAAAAATATCTGCGACGTTTTTTAATGAAATATTGATGATTATCATAATTTTGCTTTATTTTAATCATCACAAAAAAAATGACTGTCCAAATATAGTGTGACAAATGATATTGAAGTACCTGTAATTCTTAAACTAATCGTTTCAGACCCCAAGTGTGAAACATACAGGTTGTTCCATTAATCATTTTGAATGTCATGTCAAATTTACTACACCCCCAAAATTTCAATTCTCTACTACTCTGTGGTTCCGAGATATTCCCTGGCCAAAACCTCGTGGGCCACCCTGTATGTATATAATAGGTATATAATTTCTGGTATCAGTTCATTCCCAAACTGAGAGAAAAACGAAAATAGACATCACACAAAACCATGAGCCACGAACTCAACAACTGAAATAGGAAAAACTGAATATACAAATACCTGAAATAACGATTTCATCACCAGGCAGAGGATTTGATAACAATTTGCCGTGGAGAAGATTATAGTCTTGTTTCTTTCCTGAAACTTCGCCAGATGCATCTTCCGTACTGCTTACCATTTTGGAACCTGGAAGAAGGAAGTGATGAAACAGAATGCGTGAATATAGGTAGTGAAATTTGTATAGTCGCAAAACAAGTTATTGATAATGAAATATACGATACTATACAAATAAAAGTATGTATAAACAAACCATCGTGCCATGAATATTTTCAGCATGAGGTAAAATTGGACATACAAGAAAAAATGTTATATTGAAATTGAAATATTAGTTTTGCTATAGTATAGGCCAGTGCCACTCTTTTCTGAATGGATTTCAAAGCTGGCTTATAGAAGAAGAAGCGGCACGATATAATCACCTAAAGAAAAGTTATACTATGTAGTTATTGAAGACAAAAATGCCCATGTTTTTATTAAAACGTTTTTAACACTGCTGGTGTAACTGAAAAATTGTCAATTTAAAGCGTTTTGTCAGATCTTTTTTGTTTTCAGAGTTGGTAAGAAATAGCTCTGAATTTTCGATAATTGAAGTACTTCCCGTTATCAGACGCTAACGCAAGAAAAATTTGTGTCGCCGTATGTCATTGCATCCATCGAATACTATAACACCTGCTTTAAAAGGGTTTTGGACGTATCTCACATAGACATCCCATCAGGTATGAGTCACTTCCAGCTCTTTGATTAAATTACATATTTGGTTATTGCAGTAAAAGTTATAACAAATATCAAACTCTTCTGAATAAGTTTGAAAATCGTTAACTCACCAGTTAGCTATTATTCTAGGTTGGCGAAGTTCCAAGAATTTCTGGGGAAATGAGTTTGATACACACTTGGCAATTTAATTCTGAACACAGATAGAATATGAGTATGGATGGACCAATATATAGTTCCAAACACACTGCTATGAAATATAACCATTAATGCAAGATCTTTTAGACACATGTAAGATTGTTTTCGTATTGTAAACGATCAAATTTACTTACAATTGGGACCTCTGCCCTCTTGGGTATGATAAATATGTGGATTAGCATTTTTTTTCTCAATTTTCTCAACGAAATATTGATGAAATTTTCCTGAAAAAAATACAGCTTGAATATGAAAATGACTAGAATGAAAAAAAGTACAGCGACAAAACAAAAAAGAAATACATCAAACAAAAAAAGAAGTAGGTTTGCCCGAAGAAAATTATATGCTTCGTTACTTGAACAACAAATTTGTCATCTGGCGTTTCATAAACACTTGGTCTAGTTTTTTTGGCGACACGTTAGTATTGCGGCTATGAGTGTACGGTGATACGAGGCGGGAGTTAGCGTTCGTCCAGCATCAGCGTCAGCCTCCCATTGAGTTCTTGGCATTGGAGCTGGCTCTAGGAAGCGGGATCAGCAGAAAATCTCCACTCCCGCTTTGAATTTTTCACCCTCGTCATCAACTTCTCGGCATTGGGGATGGTGCTACAGGCAGGGAAAGTCAACGAACAAGTAGGTTCATCAGACCGTACTCTCTTTGAATGGGAAAGTTTCGTCCAAGTTGCCAACATACATTTTTCATGAAAAACCTATTTCATTGCCGTAATTTTTAAGATTATGTATCAAAATTGAAAATATATACACGACATAATATGTCACTTGAGGTTATTATGGCAAACTTTTTCTTCTTTTTCTTCCTCGTTCTGTTGGTTGCAATAAATCACTGCTAGGCTAGATAGTGGAACTGTCATTACTGTCAATAATAATGCTGGCAAAATGTTGATAGGGTGGTGAAAGTGCCTGGATGTTCGCTCAAAAACAACTTTAGTATAGTCTATAGGTGCTAAATGTTAGTTTGAGTTCATAATAATTGAATCAACTATTAAACTGAATGTGGAGATGAGAAAGTTGATTCCAAACAGAGAGGGCTTTTTCAAAAAACAGGAGTGTATTTCGCAGTAGTGAATGACTTCAGAATCCTCCAGACCAAATTTGGTACCTGTAGGATGAATTGAATTTTTAGCTCTCTTCAGGAGAGAAGTCTAACCCCTTTTAAGCTTTTACTGTTTTTTAAAACATGAAAAATAGAGAGATTCTACTCAACACGACCAAATGATTGCTGCTCACGCAAAATGTTCATCCGACTGAATTTTTACTCATTATTCACGTTTTAAAAAGCGTTTCTTCCTTGTAGGTGAGCGAATGCTTTTCTTCAGCGTGGGTGAGTAAATACTTTTCTTGAGCGCGAGTAACCCAAGGCTTTTCTCCAGCGGGAGCAAACAACTTTTCTTCAGCGTGAGTTTACAGAGGCTTTTCTTTAGCATAAGTGAGCAAATGGTTTTCTTCAGCACGAACAATCAGAGGCTTTTCTTCAGCACTAATAACCAAAGGCTTTTCTTCTGCACGAATAATCAAAGACTTTTCTTCAGCACGAATAACCAAAGGCTTTTCTTCAGCACGAATAACCAAAGGCTTTTCTTCTGCACGAACAACCAGAGACTTTTCCTCAGCACGAGTAACCAGAGGCTTTTCTTCAGCATGAGCAACCAGAGGTTTTTCTTCAGCGCGTAATCAGAGACTTTTCTTCAGTGTGAGTAAACGCATACCAAAGCTCCTTCAAATTAACTATAATATCAAAACGTTTATCACTGGTGCATTCCGCAGTAGTAAATGACTTCAGAATCCTCCAGAACAAATTTGGTAACTGTAGGAAGAATTGCATGTTTAGGCCTCTTTAAAATAGAAGTCTAACCCCTTTGGAAATTTTTTGTTGATAAATGAAAAATTGATTTGGTTCAAAATATCACCAAAGGAGGACTTTTGACTCGCAGAACTCAAATATACAATCGGTTTCCTTCAATTCTCAACAGTTCTCGAAATTTTCAAAAAATATTGTGAAACATCTCAGCATCATAATGACCCGCCAACTCTTGGCTAATATTTAAGGTAAGCTCCGATGGCTTGTTAATTGTAAGCTTTTGCTTTCTTCTGAAAAACAAAAAATAAAAATAAGACTGCTGTATTATTCTGCTATTCCGCAGTAGTGAATGAAATACACACAAAACACACACCAAACTCACCCACATCCACAGAAATCAAGTTGAATGAAAGCTAGTAATTGTTAAAATTATAATATTTCGACTATCCGACTAGTGAGTTTTATCTTTTCCCAATCCCGGAGTACATCCACAAATAGTTTCATCATTTGTAGAGTTTATATCCAAATGAGTCTGTGAAAACAATTTCGACCAAGTTGAATGAAATGTACTTTCATTCATTATCATAACCGGTGGTTGTAGTCATATATCACAACAAAAATGTCTAGGCGCAGGGAATATTTCAAGTAATCCGAAACCCGACCCTGTGCCAGAACTTGTATGATCCCTTTCTTCAGGTTTTCCGTTTTTAACCGTATGGGAGGAGAAACATGAGGTACGTAAGGAAATTCATTTTTGTTCAGGAATCCAGAATTGTTTATATAATCTGAGATTGAGAAGCTTATGGTGGAAATACATTTTGAATATTGATCTTCAATATTTCTTTTGTACCATTTGGATATAAAGAAAAATTCTTCTCGAACAATAGTCAAATGACAAACCACACTTTGATGTTGAACCTAAGATTTCAGAAGAAAGCTTTATTCAAGAACTGCTTTGTTTCTATTATATTCTAAAATGAGAAAAATGAGTCGAAGTTTATGCATATAAAATCTTATAACTAGTTACTGTCATTCAATTTGCCTTGTTGAAACTTTTTCATGTTTCACAGGAAATATTTATAAACAGGAATACTTCATCGAGCCGGCAAACAGTAAAATATTTTCTCCTGCGTGAGCAAACAATACAGTTTGTCTAACTTTATTTGTTTGTTAGAATGCTGAAATTACCAGGACTGATAGAAGTTATAGGAATCGGGTCGATGATGTTGACCTAAGTGATATACACGATAAATCATATAAAAGGGCAAAATAGGCTTAAAATTACTTCCGATTCGTGATCTGGACCCCTAACTCACTGAGGATTAACATTTTTCTTGAAAATTTCAGTCCTGACAAAAATCAGAATTTATCTTACTTTTCATGGGTCGGTAGGTACAACAGACTAACTGAGGAAATTTTGGGCTTTCATAAAATATGTGTTGTTTATACTGTCCACTGGCTATTAAACTATTCAAAATAATAATTAGAATTGAAAGCATCTAACAAAAATATCCCTAAAAATCATACAAAACTTACCTAGATTCCCTAGAAAGTTGTTTTTGCCAGTGATGTTTGCTCGAAAAGGACACTTTGAATAATGAAACTAATATGAAACTCACGAGAGAGCTTCAGTAAAGAAGTTTTCTCATCGTCAGCTCTGATAATAAAACATGAAAAAAATTATCAACCGAAGAGTTCAGTTCTTTGAAATATGCGAATCAGAAATATTTTGGATAATTTTATACCTATAGATTGCGCTTTTGTAACGCAACTTGTTTCCCACTTCACCAAACCTGCATTCATACCGATTCAGATATACACATGGTAAACAACCGTATCTTGGACTCGCTGAATATGAGTGTTGTTTTGGTTGAAGTTGCAAAGCAAATGTTGCATTCCACTTGCTTTGCATAGAACTTGCCTACATCACAATAACAACATTCTCATGCAGTTCTAATATTTGCATAGAGAACTGCATGAGAACATTCTCCGAAAAAAAACGCCTGTTTCAATTCAAGTGATCAAATGTTTAGCTACTACTGTTTTGAACATGGGGTATAAAAACTGGAAATACTATTTCAACGTATCTACACACATCATTATTTACTGTAGTTCTGGAGTTGATTCCGGTCACCTTAGTCAAAGACAGAACCAACTTGATCACGGATGTCATAATATCAACCGACCTTGTATAGCTGAATATTATAATAATACCTAATTCATGAAATATTTCCAGACTATGAAAAAACAGTCGAATACCATAGCCCAATTTATAATTTGAAATATGATAACAGAAATCGTTTGGACCGCGTAGAATATTAATAAAATTGAACAATGCATGCCCTATAACACCAACAGTTCCGGACAACATGTCAGAATATATTACAGTATATTATTTCGAATAAATTGTTTAACTTATACTACTGATACAGATCAATGAACTTCGGGTGTTTTGATTTTGTAACATGAAAATAATCGTTATCCGGAAGATACTATACAGACTTTTAAGTAAAGAGAATGAATACTGATTAAAGAAATACTTATAGTCCTTGGGCTCAATACCGGAAAAAAAAATGGTTGCCCAAACCCTGGGACTTGTTCGTCTTATCGAGTTGGACAACAAGTTCTTTGCGAAAATTCTTGGTGGTGGGGCGTCTTTTTTAGGGACCCTGTAAACTTTTAGGACTATCCGAGAAGTAGAATGTCCCAAAAATGTCGAACAATTTTACTACTGAATATTTTTATATTTTTTTTGAGGGATCGAACTTTCAATCATTTTGGCTGCCGATGCCGGTCGCAGCTCCAAACCGTAGCGACTGCAGATTTTTTCTGATGGCCAGCAGTCCTCCGTGTCCAATTCTTCAGTGTGAAAAGTAAATGGTTTCTTATAATATATCATCTCAATAATCCACTTCTGTGCCAGATTTTTCGTTTAATTACTTGTTGCCGCTCCCCATGCTAATATCCCATAGTTCAAGTATATGGTTTAACAGAAATATTCAGATCCTGTTTTCATCTAGAATATTCGCTAAATATTCGAATCTTGATAACGTACCCTGTAGGTTTTTTATTACCAGGGCTATATGTATGTCCCATTACAAATTCCGATCAATAAATTCTCATATTCAATATGTCGGTTCATCGATAATAACTTTTTATCACCTTTGAAGTGTCAAGTTCTTCGGGCATAGAGTGAAAAGAATGAAGTGAGTTTTGCTGATCGTTCATCGTTAATAGCCGCCGATTTTCAACCACTTTCTAAGATTGCCAATCCTTATCATTAAATAGTAAAAAAATCTTCAGTGCATCCATACGACCGTAAACTCCTGGACGGCTGGACCGATTTCGACGAAATTTTTTGTGTGTGTTCAAGTGGATTTGGGAATGGTTTGAAGTCGCAACTACTTCGCCATAAATGAAATATATATTGGAAGAGTTGATGGAACATTATTACCTAATACAATATTCCTCGGTATAATTTGATATTTGCAAATAAAGGAAATGAGTACCTACTCATTTCTTCGAAGAATCAGCTAATATACTGAAACATGAAACATGGAACAAGAAACATGAAATATGAAACATGAAAAATTAATCGGGAAACGGGAAACAGGAAACATAAAACGGGAAACGTGAAACGGTATTCATCCATTATACAGGACAACATCTGTAAGGACCACTATCAACATATATAAATGCAGTATCGTTAGCAAAACTCACCATATATCTCCTTCTAGGTCAAAATGTCCATATTCAACAGATCAATGAGATGGATATTGAAAAGTATAGGCCCTATGACTGTGCCTTGAGGAACACCAAATCCAATTACTCATTCACTGGGGCTATCATTGATTCTAACACTTTGAACTCTTGATCAAATAGTTTTCCATCAGGTGGTATGCCTCTCCTCTGATTGCCATATTTTCCAATATTTTCAGCAATGAAGGATAATGAAACACCCAAGTATCCAGAAACCCAATTTTTGAAATTGTAGAAAAAGATTCTCTTGAGAAAATGACGTCATTATGACGTCGTTTCCCCGCAATACGTAATTTTAAATCACGTATCGAGAGAATTGATGTCATTTTCTCTAGAGAATCTTTTACTACAGTTTCAAAAATTAGGTCCCGGATGGTAGCATAGGACTAGCACCGTCATTTCATCAAGTCTATTTGGTTGAAAACTTATTTTATTGAAAATTTTCAAATTGATGTTTCAGAGTTATTACCTTCCAAACGTGATTATTTTTTTATTGTATTAATTTTTGGTACTGACTCAAGATCGTTTAATTTCAGTCACAGAATCAGTAATTAAATCAACTATGTGTTGAACCTGATTTAGGTGGTCCAGTTAATCAGAATTCACATAACCTCATCTTCAGATACAAATTTACCACTAATAAGAATATTTCTGCCTTAAAATAAATGTAAACACTTATACAATGTTATGTACATCTCAAAAAACCTTGTTTTGTTTTGGTTGTGGAAGGAAGGGGAAGGGGAACACTCGATGACAGTAAAACTGTAGTACATTAGGTTTTGCTAAAACTTTGCTCGTATTCAAGAACTATATTAAAGGCCTGGTCTCAGAAAAAGTGTTTATGAATATGAGGGGAAATGTTCCACTTGTGAAACTCGCAAACCATCAAAATCACCCCAAGCAGGATTGATGGGTCCTTAGAAAAACACATATTTTCCCTTTCCTTTGATATCAGCAGATCTGCTAGGATCTTATCCTAGATTTGAAAATGGGAATCACTATGTTTTGGTAGTTTTCGACTGGTTTAAGAAACTCCTTTTGGTGTATCCCTTATCTGAAGCCATCTAAGGCCATAATACATTTTTTGGAAAATAAAGTTTTTCTCATTTTTGGAGCACTTCAAATATTTGGATCCGACAATGGTTCAGTATTTGCTATCAGTTAAGACTTTGAATGTTTTATATCTAACTATAGTTCAAAAAATCTGGTATATAGCTAGATATCTTTCGCAGATTAATGCCATGTAGAGGCAGAATAAAGTAATCCTTACTGCCATTAGATCCTATGTTGAAGAAAATCATAAAACTTGGGATCAATCTATCTTCAAAATTGCACAAGCAATCCGTACTGCAGAAGGCCAATTACTTTGTATCATTACTATAAGCACTTCGTTTGATAGTAGGAAGCAGTACTTTGAAAGAATTTGAATTTTAGGGTGATGATGACAATTAAACACAGTCTGGGTCTTTGTTTTTCTAGTGGCAATTAAAGTAAGATCGTCCGAAATACAGGTGCTTTTTTGATTGCCAATACTAAAGTTTTAAAAATGGTTATTAGAGTTTCTTGTCGGTGAATACATTTCAAAACCATAATAGATTTTGGAAACATACGTTTATTCATAAATTCCTCAGATTTTCTAATCAAGAAGTTATGTATCCTATTTCTTTCTGGTAATGATATCAGTTCTGCTAAAACATAATTATTTATTTTTTCTCCTCCACTTGTCTTGTTCGTTGAATTTGAAGAAGGGTTTTGGGACAAAATTTATGAAGACTATTTAATGATAGAAACGACTTTATTATTCACAAATTTTACCGTTTTCACATACTAACTCATAACTAAGAATAAATGTATGATTATCTTATAGAGACAAAGGGTATGTTCATTCGAAAATTTGAAAGCAACAAAGCATACCGAAATGAATATTTCCAGAATACAATAACTCGAGAATCCAACATTCGAAAGTCCTCCAATAATTAAATTTTGATAGTTCGTCATTCAATTCAAAATTGTTATATTTATTTTTAACAAAGAATAATACCATTTTGAAAAAAAAAATTATAAAGTGTCCACATTATTAATTAAAAATTTATTTCGAAACGAAACTAAAAATAATAATTAATAAAGATGAAAATAATAGTTCTAGCAATTGTCAATCTATTGTTCAGTCATCCCCCCACCAGCAATTATTCAGGTCGAAAAGATGCAAAATGGAAACATGTTGGACAGATAAGTGTTGCCAAAGAAGTTGAAAATTATTCTGAATCATTTCGGTCGTTTGATCTTATTAAAGAATTCAAAACATTCGCAATCTCCAAATTTTCCATTATAGAAACATGATTTCCTTCAAAAACATGGACGTCCACTGGTTTCTCAGATATTTTGGACAGACCATAATCTTCTTCTTCTGCCCTTACACTCATGTCGGTGGGTTTGAAAAGTATGATTTTCGACTTTATTTTTTTATACGACTGGGTGTACTTTTTAAATGCTTTCATTCTATCGTATATACCATTCACAAATAGTCTTTGATTGGTAGGTTTATACGATGTAAGATCTCCCACTAGGCTGACAGCCATATCCGACCGTTCTTCCCATGATTTACATTTGAATAGTTTTTCCTGGAATGATTACAATCATCAAAACATGTTTTTTTTGTTGTTGTTCTGAATGTACATTGTTTCATACTACAGTGTTTAAACGCCAAAAGAAAAAAATTCATTATTTCTGAATATAAAGATATTTTGGAAAAATCCTTGGACAGGTCGATTTTATTTTCATATCGGCCAATTTGTGATTCCCACCCAAAATATATAGGGTTATCTCCATTTGAGTAAAAATCACTTTGGTGGTGTTTTTGAATGGGACACCCCGTATATTTTTTCATACATGGTTAGGCATCGTTATTACACATTCAGTGATACCATGGGAATATGTCAAACGGCTGTGGGGAGATATGGGCAAAAAACTTCTCCATATTCCCAATGAGCGCGACAAATATGGAAAAATATACTGGGTGTCCTATTTAAAAATATCACTCTTACTTAAATGTGGATAACCCAATATATTTTGGGTGGGGTTCAAAAATTGGCCCATTGGAAAAGAAAATCAACCTGTCCGAGGATTTTTCCGAAATATCTTTATATTCAGAAATAATAAATTTATTCCAAATGAGAGAGTTATGTTATCATCTCCGATATACCAAATGTTTCGCTAGAGTCAAGCTAAAAAAATATTTTCATTTAGAACCATATCAAACGTTGGTGTAACCAAACCCAACTCATAACACTTATTTTGGACATGAGAACATCCACAAAATAAATATGATACTGTATGATTTTGCTGAAATTTATTTTACAGTACCGTACCGAATTTACTTTACCGTAGTTAACATAAAGGTTACGCATTTTGTAATAAGAGACGCTCTTTCGATTATCCGTTGTATACAGAATGTTGTTTATTCATCATTTTGTGCTGATTTCATTTTTTGAAAACTATCAGAAAAGTGAGTCAATAACAAAACTCTACTTAGATGGACATACCTTCAAATTTATCTGTATTTTTCAAAATTTAACATTTTCAAATGAAATTTTTCGATATTTTTCAAAATAAAGTTGCTTTACTCTTGGCTCAAAATCTATCTGGGGCTCTATTCTTGATGACGGTAGAATAGAACAAGTGAGAGAAAGCGGGCGTGATTCTACTGGAATCACAAAAACGGTATTCTTGACTACCGTTCTATTGAAAAGTGATAGAACCTTGATTCCTCAATCGAATGGAATCGTTTTTTTTTATATTTTACTAGGGAGTGGTTGGAGAATGTCGTCATATTCGAATGTTTCACCTATAAAATGAATAATTTTGAAGCTGGAATACAATATAACGAAACGATTCCGGAAATCTGTATTTTGAAAAATAAACGTGGATTTGGCAGCTGCAAGGCAGTTACAGCAGAACATATTACACAAATATCACAGGTTAGTTGTATAGTATACTTTCTTAAATAAATGAAATAAAATTGTTTTTTTATGTTATTAAATGAAGAAAATAACATGCACTTAATAACAGCAAAATGAACTTATTTTTTAATCATGTATTATTGCCACATGATTCTAAGAAACTACATAAATTTTATATCACTGAATCAACGCTGAAAGAGAAAATGACATAAATGAATCACAGTAGTGTAAAACATTCTTGAATTACTTAGGAAAGCTTTATAAAAGTAAATGAACTTAACTAGAGAACACAAGAACTTGAAATTGAAAATGTGAGTATCTTCGACATGAGTATTAATGTTTAACATTACTGGTTACTGGTATTATTTTTCTTATCAGCTGAGAGTCTGTCATGATTTTGTCCATTATGATTGGCCAAGATTTCCCAAATTTTCCCAAATTTTTTTTTCTTCTTTCGAGTTGAAGAATAACGGTTTCAGTCAGTAGTAAAAGCAAATCAGGAAATGCTTCCCAGGTAGTGTTCTATTCTATCGCCATCATGAATACAGGCCTGGTGTACTTTGAAGATGACAATGTATAATAGAGGAGATACATACATACCTGATGTTGGGTGGCAATGGTTGTGGTTAAGTAAAATGACAATATACTAGTCAGAATGTAGGTTTCGAAGAGAGCTTCAGATTCCATTTTTAATTCATCTAACATTTGTCTGCATACCGCTGGTGACCCATCTATCAAAATGAGGGATCCACGATAATTCTTTGATTCCAGGATACTGACAGCTTCCAAACCAACAATAGTACCAAACGAATATGCCACTATGGTAAAGGGTTCATCGGGGGATATCAGTTCCTCTAGTGTCTGTGAAAAAGAAAATGTGTGTCCAAATATAATGAAATTGAAGTTGAGCTTATTTGATAATACTATTGCAAGGATTTCTCAATATCTTTCGAGCCTAGATCAGTACCGAGGATGTGAAAAAACAATTTACCTGTATTTGAAGAGGTTAAGTAAGCACATACAGTTTCCGTTTAAAGTACATCTAAATTTTTTTATCGTTTTCAGTTTCATACGTGAACGATATGGTTTGAAAATGGCTATTCAATTCTGAAACAAAACTGTCTACGTCGACCTATTTTGTATCAAAGATAGCGAACACGTCTGCATATCTAACCCAATGCTTAGGAAAATAGCTGAAGCTTTCTCTTATTGCTTCCATCTCATCCTTACTCATAAACAAATCAGCTAGGAAGGGAGACAGAAGATTACCCTTAACTGTACCTTCGAGTTGTTCATAAAAGCAGTTATTGAACTGAAAGAAATTCTGCCCCATGCAAAATCTGGCGAGGCTTGAATACTCCTTTACCATTTCGTTACTGAAACCGTTGGTCAGCAGCAACTCACTTAGATATTCTAAGGTTTTGGGTATTAGAACACTTGGAAATAAATAACTTACACCAAAAGAGATCAAGATTTCTTCTTCTTCCAGTTTCACGTTCCTAATCTGGTCGATAAATGCTAGTGAATTTTTCACGCTCAGGCTTGGTTGGTTGTGCCACTGGAAGATTTTCGAATTCTTTTGTGAGCCATATCTCTATTTTGTATGTGGGGGCCCCTATCGACGGAACGATTGGTCGAACCGACTGCCCAGGTTTGTGAACCTTGGGTAGACAGTATATTTTTGGTACATTCGGGTTCAGGAGTTGTAATTCCTTTTCAACTTCGGTTTTCACGTCTGAAATCATCTTGGACTACGGGTTTTCAGTCAATTGTTTGTATGGACCGGTTTTGATGAGGTTGTCTACCCTAATCTTATTTATCAAGAATCACCACTTTATTGCCTTTGTCCGCTTTCAGATAAAAGCGCCCTTTTCCTCCAATCTTTTGACGACATTCTTTTTTTTGTTTTCTTAGAAACGAAATATCTGCACCTAATAGCTTAATCTTAGTAGAGTACTTACTAAATTGAGAGGAGAGTGTGTTGTATACCTAATGAAATAATTTGAATATCAAAATTTGTTTCCTTCCATAGTTCGCTAACTATAAAGGCTAACATATATTATAAGTTGAAAATAATATCTGCAGTTTTCAAATCACATTTGGTCCGTTATCAACATCTAGAGCCGTTATCAACATCTAAAGCCGTTATCAAAATAAATTATATACTTTACACTTTACAACGGTTTTAGAAGTAAATAGCCATTATCGAGAGTGAATAAATTCACTCTAGGTAACGCTTATATTATGTTAATAGCCAAAACGTCGTGACTCAAAAACTGCTGTTCTTTAGACAATGGAAGTCCGGAAAAAATTCTCCTCATCTTATGTGATTTTGAACACTATCAGGTTATGAGTTTCAAGCATTTCAGATTTTATATACAATCAGAGCAGAATATGGAACTATCATCCCTAGACTGAACCTTTGACTTTTCAATATCAGGCCTATCAAAAACCCAAGAAAATCACAGTTCACAAACTGAGTGACTCCAGCAGATTTTGTGAGGTCTTCTTTCGTTCATATAACAACAAAACCTGAAATATTACTTACAGGTATCAATAACTCTGCCATGTCGGTAATACTCTTCGGATTTTCATTATATTTATACTGTAGGGCGTATGCTTCACACTTTAGTTCCGAAGCCATCTTGTCGAAAACTCTCCCAAAACCGTCGACACCAGGAAGAAGTATAACTTTAGATGCTGATGTATTTTCCATTTGTTGCGGTTTGAATTGCAAATACGGCAAGTGGAACTCTTCTTCATTTTCATATACATTATAAAACATATCTATGGACAAATTGGCGGAGGACTTCTCGTTTTCGTCGCCAGTATCTTTACTTCTGTCCTCTTGTATTTTTTTCAACCTGAGAAAAATATACAATTTCAATTTGAACACAACAAATTTACAGTAAGTACTTGATTGAGATGAAAAAAATATAGACTGCTTATGACTATAAGGATCTACTTGGAAAATCGTAATCTAAAAGTACGTAACCCTGGCACATACAATTTTGGAGGATTTATAAGTAGATCTATAAGCACAACGATATTATATGCGAGCCACCCTTGCAATTAGATATTGCGATTCAAAAGTAATATTTTCGTTGATTTTAATCAACGGTTTTTTGTTGTAAGTAAGGTTAAGTAGGTATGTGATATCTTTCATTCAAGACATGGAAAAAATTTGGAAAGAAGAACTTATGCGATAAAAATGTATTTATTTGTTGTGTATACTTGTGTTGGTAACCAATAAAAATATTATTATTATTATTATTATTATTATTATTATTATAACAGCAATCTATTTGAACTAACGAAAATTTATTTTTCAAAGCATTTTCGCCCAGCCGAAATTCCGTGAGGCATTTCTTGAAGTTTTGAGGCCCATTTTGCAGCAACGAAAAGGAAGTAATGATTCTTGTTGAAATAACAGTGAGTGGAGTTCAAATTTATGTTATATAATGTAATAACTCAGTTATATGAATCGCATATTCTGAGTACACTGTCAATTTTTGCTTTAGTAAATTAACGTATTTTATTGTAACTAATGTATTATGTGTTGTTATGATGTTAATAAATTGTATATAATGAAGATTCAACTTAAAGGAAGCTTGATATTTAATGATACGATAAATACGAATAATATGATTATCATGATCAACAGTCGGTGACTATTGTGCACCATGCAAAATACAAAAGTGTGATGTGTTTATGAATGATATTTTAATAATAATAATAATGTTTATTAATCATAATTCATTGCTACAATAAGTAAAAAATGTATTCCCATTTCTTAATAACTATTGTTATTAGAGATACAGTGTTTTTTTTAAGTAGCTTTATAACATTATAAAAGGGTATATTTATATGTTTATATGATTTTTATGCAAGGATTAGCATGAACAATCAAACAAATTAAAACTGGTATGGGACTGTTCATGAAATTTTTTGTATTTGTACATTCTATTACAAAAAAAACTTTTAGAATTCCAATGAAGAAAAAACAAACAATAGAAAGAAAGGAGTTTTTCTTGAATTAAATCAATTACTTCTAAAACTGCTGCTTTGTGTTCCACTCTTTTCCTGAAAACCGAATTGATTCAAATCAAACTTATATGTTTTATTGATGGAATCAACAATTCTATTTTTCAAAAGTTTTTCGTAAATTTTTGAGAAAATACTTAATAAGGCTATTGGCCTGTAATTTTCAGGTTCTTGAGCGTCTCCACTTTTATAATTAGGTCTAACTGATTCATGTTTTAGTTCGTCTGAAAAAATACCTTTCTTGAAATAATTATTAATCAATTTAGTAAGAGGTCTTACCAAAATGTCTTTCAATTCAAAAATATCCTTAGTAATAAAATTGTCAGTATCAGGATAAGATTTCTTACTATTTCAAATATTTCAGTTTCGTCAGTTGGAAATAAAAACATTGAGGAATTGTTATGAAGTGGAGAAATATTTTCAGTAGGTATGTTGTTACAGAAAAAATTCAAATCATTGGCTATGTTCTCACCAACATACATTTAACCCAAGAACCCAAGATACCCAAGATATTGTATAGCCATTTTCTGTTTTCAACCATATATTATGGAATTAATAATGTTGATATGATCATCAAGAGTTTATTTTGAAATTTTAGAAAAATAAAATAATATTACAAAACTTACTGCTGCACTTACTTAGCTAATGTCATCGTTCTCATATCCTGAGCAGTTAGGAATACTTCAAATTCTCTCTCAAGGGTCTGTTTTATTTCAACTGCCGTCATAGAATCCATACCCAGTTCAGCCAATGTCGTGTGATGACTTACACTTTTGGCATCGGTAACTCCTAAGAGCAAAAAAATGGTAAATGAACTGACATGATTCACAGAAAAAGCCTCCTGTATCTTAAGAACGTTTATACTTGAATAAAAAGTTAAAATAATTGGAAAAAAAAAATTCGCGTCACAGCGTGCCATGCCTAGCAATGTGCTAGACAGAGGGCAGTCGACCAACACATATTAACAGTGGCGAGATTGCAACTGAGACTCGAGTAAAGGGAATCACTCGACCAGAGGCGATTGACTCTGGGAAGCAGTGATTCAGATCAGGGCTTGTATATTCTAACTTTTACGTATGCGAATTCGATCAAATGTTTCACTCCAACACACATGAAGTGTGTATGTTTGTCCCCTTTCATTCGTAGACGAATTGAAACCGCATGGTTAGAAAATATCAGCCAAGTCGCTGAAACTCTTCAATGCATAACGTCATACATTTGGTGTTGGTCGACTGTATTCTGTCTCCCTCATCGAATAGCATGGCAAACTCTATGAAATTTTTGCCCGACCCGTATGTTGCTGATACCATATATTATGTTCATTCCATTAGAATAACAATATGCAAAATCAGGAAGACTTACATCATACAGAGATGTCCTCAACTCCAATGTCAGCAGTTTGTTTTTTCAAGAGAACATTTTTAATTTGAAAAAAGGGAACTAGTTGTCCATGCTTATAGTATATCATATAAAAATGGGAGTTGACAAACTGATGAAAATCTATAACATACCCAAAATATTTATCACAGCATCAACAATATTATCAGCATGTTCTAATCCTCCTTTTTTCTCGGCAACCACCATGCTTGATACTATAACATAATCCTTCTGTTTCAAGAAACCATCGAGGACATTGAGACAATTTGAAATTTTCTGTTGAAGTGTTCCCCCTATTTCCAGCTCCCGGTCAACTTCTTGCATTTCAGCTACTAATCCCACCTGAAATATATTCATAAATAGAGATACTACAGGAGTCAAAATATTTTTTTACAACATTCATTATCTTCCACTTGAGGAAAAATTATATTCCTAGTTCACTGCAGTAGGAGCTTATTGTGAAATTATTTCAATAATCACGAATACGAATGAAACCACAGGTATGGTAGCATCTACTTTATTCTGGATTGTAATCAGTGGAAAGGTTATTCTGGGTTGTATAACAAAAATTACAATCTTAAACTCTGCAGTTTTGTACCTGTGGCATTCGAAATGCTGATGAAATGTTTCGATATTCACGAAATTCATAAAAGTGTCAATATATCCAAAACTATCAATATTTTACTAAGGTCATATTGTGATATTCTGGTTAGTCATGAGAGCTGGTCTATCAGCTCTCCAATGGATGACGTTGACTTTTGGGACACCCTGGATAAGTGGTGATTGTCAAATTTTATTACCTGTCCAATAGCTCCCCACTGAATTGCTAGACCAGGATAGCCCGCGTTCACTCTCTCTTCGCATATCCTTTCCATAATAGAGTTTGCCATACCATAATTC
Source organism: Chrysolina haemoptera (assembly GCA_958298965.1). Lineage (NCBI taxonomy): Eukaryota > Metazoa > Arthropoda > Insecta > Coleoptera > Chrysomelidae > Chrysolina > Chrysolina haemoptera. The sequence goes on along the minus strand of OY282601.1, from coordinate 23,495,876 downwards.
GTCTGACCAGCATTTCCACGGCCGCATGTTACAGAAGAAAATACCACGAAGTCACTGTAACAATACTAATTATAGTTGATTCAGGGTGGATAACATTGGAAAAAATTGGTAGTGCTTCTGCGGTGAAATGAATGAATTCACCAGATTCACACCTCAAATTGTATACGAATGAAAATAATAATGATGGTGTTTCAAACTAAGGACCTATAATATATATTTTACAATTCTGAATTTAGTGGTCTGCTACTTCCCGTATTTCCCTGTCTTAAATTTCTGCCCAAGGGTATTCTTTGAGCTCCTTCGAGACATACCTGACAGTACTGATACTTCCCCATTAGCTTTTTTGCTTATCTTCTCCTCGATGTTCCTTAGCTGATCCGAAATTTGCTGTACTGCTCGGTCACCAGCTCATCCGGAAGTCGCCATCCGGAGTGCCGAGGATGGCGTTGAAGTCGCTGAGAAGGACCATCTCTAATTGTCTAGTAGTTGCTGTTGTTTGACAGCAGCACAGATAATATTGATATCCTCGGGAAATTTGTGTGGCGATGTGTGGCAGATATGCCGCGTTAGCCTCTTGTTTTCTGGTGGCACTCTTGGTCGCCGTTCGTAGGTCACCTTGTCACCTCATGATCTTTCGGGAGGTTCTCAGCTCCCTTGCTCTCCAGGATTTTGGCTTTCTGGGTATCCCGATTCTTTTTCCCCTCGGTGTTGGGGATAGTACTCGCGAATTTCGCTTAGGATTTCGCCAGGAGCGTCGCGTTGATTTGCTTGCGTTTTTTCGTTTTCAAGGAGGGTAGAGTCTTCCATAACCGATATTTTACCCCGACTCATGCACGGGAGTGAACTTTGTCTTCGCATTTACGAGGGTGTCGTTCCCTTCCGCGTCCTTCTTCACCTCGAGCATTCGACTGTTCTTCGCGGATTTTTGGGCCAATTGCTCTCGTTCTGGACCTGCTTGGCCCCTGTTTTCCCGGTAAAGAAGTTACGCATCTTCTGGAAGCTATGAACCTGTTTTCTGAATCACGGAATGAAAGGTCCAGGTCTAGTGATTGCTATCACCTGCTATTCTTCAGGTTCTTGCTGTTGAAGGACGAGTAAAAGAAAAAGTACAACCCAAAAATTAGCTCTTCGCTGTTAAAGTTAATTTGATAAAATTGTTTGAAACGAGAGATATGGACTATTAATGAATAAATTTCCACATACAAATTTCATGACAGACATACCAGACGAACACCAACTTTCACGATCACTCAACAACCAATTATAATGATAATAAATATTTTTCGGACACCCTCTGTTTAGTACCTTTTGAACTCCAATAACACATTTACCTGAGATTTGGGCAAAGTTCTCTAGATATTTGATCCAGATACTTGGTCGCAATTGGTTTCGGTCCAAATGATGTTGAGAAGCTTTTTTGGGTTTGGTTCTCGAAAAGAGCATCAGCAAGTACGACTGCAAGATTAAATATGGCTTTCACTGGTCCCAATTTTTGTGCGTTTTCTATTAAGGACCTGCATCCCTTTCTTGTAGTTATATCTGCTTTCGAAACCTGGACGAGAACGCCATATGACTCCCAAGTTCTGTGAGAAATCAAATGATATAATTATTAATGATCAACATCTCCAAAAAAAATTCTGGAACACTTTTTTGGCTGGGAGGATTCCTAAATGAAATTATTTTCATTTTCAAGAAATTATATTGAAAACACTGAACATTTTAAATGAATATTTTTTTCACCGATTCAGTGATAAGACTACACAGAGTATTCCTTATTGTCGTGTACATATCGAAGGAAGGAATTCTTTAGCATATTTCAGGACTTGGATTTCCTTTCAAAAAAATTATAATTATTCAATCTATCAATTTAGGATATCAGTGTTGATGTTGGCAACGGGCAATTTCTGAAAGTAATATTTCTTTTAGGAAAAATTCTTCAATATTAATGTTTTGTTAGGCTAATATTGCTTACCCATTTGCCCTATAAATCGGAGATGTGACCTAACCAACCATCTGAAATATTCATCGTTTGATCATCTCAAAATTGTCATATTAAAAATTTCTACTGGGTGAGTCAGAAAGTCATGTTTTTTTGGGGTGTATATTTGGATTTATTTTATGCTCGATGGATACCTATACAATGATCCATTCAGAATACTTTCTGTCCAAAATTGAGCTAATTGATGAAGAGGGTGATGGTATCAATTTCTATATTCGATAAAGGAGAATAATTTGCTAGATCATTTTTATATTTCCTTCAGGAACGTCCTGGTTTCATTTCGCCATATCATTTTTTCTCCTACTTACCGTATTCTGAACTCCTGATATCCTGTTGATATGCCTTTTCGTGACGTCAGCACAAATTTTCTAGCACCTCTAAGTATAAGCCAATCAGCCAATTCGAGTCCAAAGCCACCTAATCCACCACATATTATATACGTATCGTTTTGCTCACAAGAGTACCTGAAATGAAAAAATGAGTTTTTTTTAGAATTATATAGAAGTTGGAATATAATTTCTGCTCTAGAAGATTAGGAAAACACTGCAAATATTCAAAAAAAATTTCAAGGGTATGAGATGCGCGAATGTAGAATGAGAAAATATTAGGACGGTGAAGAGGGTAGTATAATTGTATTTTCAGTAATCAAACAACCACTCAACTTCTCAGTGCACTTCGCGATGCTGAAACTGACCAGTTTTAACTCATACTTATTGGACAGACTATTATACTGAGCCATTCTGCTACCGCGTATCGACAGGCGTGGCGATTTCACATTCAGAGCTATATTTGTCAAGATATAATATCCAAAAGATTTTGGATGATAAATTGAGCTGAAATTGTTAGTTCCTGTTCACGAAGATATTTCATCAATCATCCCAGATAAAAATAATAAATAAAAATAAGTTACTTAATACCCTTTGAGAATGTTACCTTTAAGTTCAAAGCAGAAAAAGGAACATTCAAAAGCTTATTAAAAAAAATAACGAAACAAGACTTTTTCTATTGGAAATAATAATTATGAACTAGCAGAAATCATGTGAACAGTTTGTGTGGTCTTTTAAAGATATCAAAATTGATTTTTTTCTAAAACAACTCAAACGTTGACATATTCGTTAAAATCTCAGTTAGCAAAGTGTCTCTTTTTCGTTCTAGAACCTAAAAGACTTTCATGTTCTAGAACGTAAAAGACTTTTGCGTCGTGTTTATTACATTGCTACCATAACAATAAGAGGTAATCGTTTATTCATTTTTCAGTCTCATATTAGTTTTAATGCAGTTTTCGAAAAAATGTTCTTTGCATCTTGAATGCGAAATACTTTTGCGTTCTCGAATGGTTATTTTGCTTTGTTGAAGCTCAGTAAAATAACTACCATTCTCGAACGCAAGTGTTATTTCGCATTCTACATACAAAAATATCTATTTTTGTCCGTCTGGATTAATCCAAGACCTACGAAGTAAAATGTTTACGAATTGCAATATATTTATGCATATTGGGCTGACAGTCGATTCGCCCACCACAATAAAACATATTTTCTCTCCATAAACCTATATTTATTGACAAAATAGAACAAAATTTCATGAAAAATATATATCATGAGTGTGTGATTTTTTGATCATTTACTTTTGTTTAAATGTTTTCAATAAATTATATTACCTTGCTGTGCACGGGAATGTCAAAGCAGGAGAAACTGCTTCCTGAAGTTTCTCGGGTTCTCGCATTTGTATGAGGACTTTGCCCATATGCTTTCCAGATGCCATGAATCTGAATGCCTCCTCGAGTTGATTAAATTTGAAAACCGTACGATTTGAAGGCTTCAAATAACCAATCTTCAGTGAATCTCTCAAAGAATGCATGCATTCCAATTTCTCAGCGGGAGTGCGGCTCAAAAGTTGGTCTACCATGACGCCGTGAAAAGTGCCTTCTCGCTCCAATAGCAACATATTACACTGCGTGTTCTTACCCAAATCAAATTTTCCAATTTCCACGAATCGTCCGCCTTTGGCCAAACATCTGATAGATGCTTGGAGTTTCTCATCCGCCAAAGAGTTCAGCACCACATCTACTCCACGACCTTTCGTTCCTCTCATGACCATAGTTTCGAATGAAATGTCGCGTGAGTTGCCTATATGGTTATCTGTACAATTTGTTTTATCAATTAAACCCTTTCAAAATTAGATATATTTCAAGAACTGGCGTAAAATTTTTATAATTTACCAAAATGTGTCATGATAACGAGTACCTATATTAGTTTTCCTTCTATACTCGACTGTTCCTGCACAAAATATTTTCCACAAACGCAGCCCTTGAACAAAATGGATACTTCCTACTTCATTCAACATAGCCACTCAATTATCTCTCTGTATATCATTGTATGATCGGTTAGGGATGATCATAAGAAATCCAACAATACTAAGTTTATTGCTATTAAATCCAAGGGCTACGATTCACATCATCCATAATCTTAATGAGTGTGAGAGAGATTTTATTGACCCGCCAGAAAAAGTTTCTCTATCCCACTCATTGGGTTTATGGATAAAATAATAGGCGATATCTCCGTGGTCTATGGAAATAACAGCATCAAACTTGGTATTGTTGGATTCCTTATGATCATCCCTAACCGACTATGCAATGATACCCTGGATGTCCTGCGCTTTTTTGAGACACTCTGTGTAAATGAAACTTAAACCTTTAAAGAGATTTTTTTTGTAATACCTGAAATAACGAAGTTACGAGGTCCTCACTGTATAAATACCATAAATACAGTCTGAATAATAAATATTTTTTTCTAACTGATAAAAGAATTTATTTCAAAATGCAGCTAAAAACTTCGAGCAGGTGGACTATATACAAATTTTGTGTTATTGTGGAATCGATAATAGTCGATACAGCGCTAATTCTACAAGACCACGTCTAATTCAGCATTCCATAAATTCATAAAATTCTATAACAGACTTTTGTCACAAAGCAAACTATTTAATAATAGCTATTAATGTAACGAAATTATCATGCGATTTATAATAATCGAGAATGTTGCCAGCGCCTGTGCAACCTCTGAGATTTATTTAAATTGCATAATAATCCAGTTACACTCAAAGCTTTATCGTATTGACAACGATGATGTGAAAATGAAATCAATAACTTTGGTTATGTCACGTTATTGTCATTTGAGCGTGCCATTTGGTATCTATTATAAAGTAACTGAAGTATTATATTGTAACTAATGTATTATGTGTTGTTATGATATTATGATGTTAATAATTTGTAATAAAGATTCAACTTAAAGAAAGACTAATATCCAATGATACGATAAAGTACTTATTGATATTTTTTACAGAATTGATATATTTTGTGATATATAATTCAAAATTTAATATTATTTTAATTCAATTCGTCTCTTCATTGTTTATTTTTTTTTGCTATTATTACAATAGAAAAGAAAGACCTTTCAAAAAAAAAAAATAATCAAGATACAATTTAAGGAATTTTTGAAAAATACTTTTCAAAGTCGTTGAGATTATAAAAACATCAATCTGCGATCGTTGTATCTCTCAACAATCAACAATGTACTAGGATGGAGCAGCGGAGTAAATGACTAACCTAAGGAAGTTTGATCTAATTTAGGCAAGCTGTTCCTTCCTCGCAGATCAGTCTCTTCAAAAATGCCCGAAGACTGGTATACGTCATCAGCATAATATGTTTGTGAGCGCCATAGATCTAAACCAACTCTAAAAATTTTGAATGAAGCTGAGCGGGTTCAATGATGGACTGCTTTTACTTTGTCACTGGTTCAATTATTGAAGACAACACTCTGACCTACGAGGAAGGAGCAGCTCGCATAATTTGGATAGCACTTCCTTAGGTGAGTCATTTAATCCTTAAATTATTGGTTATTTCATTAATATATCAAACTGAAATTGGTATGTGTAGAACTCACCTTTAATACCAGGGAAAGTTTTTTTAATAAAATCTCGCTTTTCTTGAGTACCAACCGTGGTGAAGACTTCACAGCCATGGTATAGTACTAGTCTGATAGCTGCCTGTCCGACACCCCCTGTACCAGAATGAATCAGCACCGATTCTCCCCTCTTCAGGCGGGCCCGCTGAAAAGAATGTGAAATGTCATAATCATATTCATTACATCAGTCTATCACATGTCACTCGTCGTTTTGATCAGCGACATCTGTATGTAAGATGCAGAAATAATAATAATTACGTCAGCCAGTAACGTGTCACTCGTTGTTTCAAAACTGTCAGATGTAATGATCATATTTTTATTACATCATCTGTCAGTGTGTCACGTGTTACTGTTACCGTTACCGTTACCGTTGTCGTTACTGTTACCGTTGTCGTTACCGTTACCGTTACCGTTGTCGTTACCGTTACCGTTACCGTTACCGTTACCGTTACCGTTACCGTTACCGTTACCGTTACCGTTACCGTTACCGTTACCGTTACCGTTACCGTTACCGTTACCGTTACCGTTACCGTTACCGTTACCGTTACCGTTACCGTTACCGTTACCGTTACCGTTACCGTTACCGTTACCGTTACCGTTACCGTTACCGTTACCGTTACCGTTACCGTTACCGTTACCGTTACCGTTACCGTTACCGTTACCGTTACCGTTACCGTTACCGTTACCGTTACCGTTACCGTTACCGTTGTCGTTGTCGTTGTCGTTGTCGTTGTCGTTGTCGTTGTCGTTGTCGTTGTCGTTGTCGTTGTCATCGTCGTCGTCGTCGTTATCGTTCTTTTCGTCAATCCAACCGGCTGCCCTCTTACGAGCAACACTCCTCGTGAGACTTGTGCGAGCTATGGACGATGCAGTCCTAACCTTTCGCCGTGTATGCACGAGGCCGGTGACGGCGCGGTTATTCGTACCCGCGTACTCTGGATAGCAAGCGAGAACACTATCTGTGCGTCAGCAAGACCCAAATCGTGATATATTGTGTATTCAGAGTGCGAAGTGAAGCAGTAATGACACTTTGTGCTCGAATACAAGATTTTTTTCAACAGACGCAGCTCTCAGACAAAAAAATTTGATGCCTTATTCAACATAGGCACATAATATTACTAACCTATGAGAAAATGGTATCCTAAATGTATAAGATACTCAATAATGCACATCGTCTAACAAAAAAAAAAAAACAGGAAAATAACGCATGCCTAAGATAGAAAAAAATACTGATGGTCATGATTCTGTTTGAATCAGTTTGATTGCTAAATCTCAATCCTCTACACCATCATGGTTACAGTATAATTTGACGACATTGCCAGCATTGATTATTGTTTGAAAAAACCTATGACAGATTTCGAAATTGTAAGCGATTCTCCAAAAACTAGTTCATGCATTTGGTTTCAAATTGAAGGTTATATAGCAACTCACCATTATCATACCAATTAGAACCGTATAGTAGACCACAGGTAACGTAGCAGCTTCTTCCAATGACAGCTCATCGGGTACTGAAATTGTGCTATAATTGTCAGCCAAAATTAAAGAAGAGAGTGCGCCACACTGAATCATTCCCATGACTCTCTTTCCCCTGTAAAAAAGTGTAAGTGAGTGTTCTCAAAATATTTTCAAAAATTGAATGAGTTTCATGTCTGGGGCATGTAATGGTTCAGTCTGCTAGAATTGTACCCATTAAATGAGGCTAAAAAAATTTAAAAACCTCGCAATTTTTTCCTACAGAATCGATTTGCATGAAAATTTTATATTCTCACCCTCTCACCCCCTCCTTCAAATTTTATAGTATGCCGATGGGCGCTGTTTATTTTTTAGGGATGGAAACCACCCGTAATTTTCACAACTTATAAAAAAACATTTTAAGGATGGGTAAAATTTAGTTTGAATCAGTTGTATAATAATTTTTTCATGCCTTTGGAACACAATTTCGAAATATTTCAAACCCTCAGAAATAAACACTTATTAGAGCTTGATGTACGAAAAAAATATTTCCCCTTAAAAATCATTGAATTATCACATTGATTTAATTTAAGAATTCTGTTGCTTGAAATATGTACCAATTTCATTAGGCAACTTCTCAAACCCTCATAAATCAACCCCTATTATAGCTTGATTCAGTTTAATTAAAAAAAAGGTCTCCTCAAAAAATCATCAGTGTTTTAGTTTAAGAATGTTATTGCTTAAAATTCTCTCACTGAATGAGGTGAATTTCCCCATGAACGTAGCCCATAATTTATATGAGAGTGGAACGAAGTAAAGTGTGCAGTCTTTTAAACATCAAGATCCAAGAATTTCCTCAGTTGTGTGAAGGCAAAAATGTTCTTCGAAAATTTTTTTGACAATTCATCTACATGAGCTGACCAGAATAAATTTCCGTCGATGATCAAACCATCGAATAATTTTCAATTAGGATTGGTATCAACAGTGTTGTTACTGGAAAAATTGATCTCTTGCGTTTTGTCTGCGTTCAGTTTCAATTCATTTTTTACTGTAAACCATATAAAAGCACGATCCAAAGCATCGCTCTTTTTCTCTGATGAGTTATTTAGTGTTTTATCAGATGCTTAAGAAAGAGTACACATTCATATGGTGATATTATGCATTGGATAAAATCATTAATGTAAATCAGGAATGGAATTGATCCTGATACTGATCCCTGTGAAACGCCATGTTTGACAATTTTGTTGGGAAAAATTCATCATGAATACCGACTGAGATCTGTTCCTCAAATATGATCTGAATAGTTCAAGAGGGAGTCATCTTACCCCATAGTATATATTCCATTTTCCCGAGAAGTAAATAATGAGAGACTCAGTCGAATGCTTTGAACATGTCGCATAAGGTTAAAGCCACAGGCTCGCCCTTTTCAAGACATTCAACAATCAGATCGATCACTTTCTTAACGGCATCAGCTGTTGATATGATGATGTAGATGGGAAAATCTCTTCGGATACTCACCTAGAATCGATACCTGCATATTCGAATCCCTGAACACATTCTTGACTAGTTCTATCGGTTGTTACAATATCGGCGTTTATTTTACCTGAGGCAGTCATGACGTCTCGGAAGTTCAAAGCAGCATAGTGTATCTGAAATGATTATAAGAAATTTTTCTAAAGATTAACAGTCAATATTTGAAATTGGAAAAGAATAATACGATTTGAAAACAAAATTATACCGGCTTGCCGTAATATGGCAGAGATCTTAGCCGGACAAAGGCAGAAGGCCGTCATCCACTTACCCCACGGACGTGGGGAGTGGTTATCTGGTTGAACGATCCAGCGCGCCCTCCGAAAGTATCGGGGCTTCGGAGACAGGGCCTGATTGGAACGTCCTTTCAGGAAAATAATAATAATAATAATGACAATAATATTCAGGAGTTCAGTTACCCTTCTCTGCATGGTCCGTGTCAATAAAAGACAATACATTTTTTGGTTCTATAAATTTTCAGTAGGTTCTAGATGAGGCAATTTATTTATGCGTTTGGTTGATTTGTTTTGAAGTGGTTTTAGGATAGAAGCTCTGGCCAGATCACCATAAAGAAACAAGTATAAAACTAAAATGAATATTCGTTAAAATTTCTGAACATTGCAGGATTTTCTTCTTCGTGGGATCCACAAAAAAAATCGATTCAATGCACTCTACCACTATACTTACATGAACAAGTGTTTGTTCTGTAGGAATGATCATATTTGGTCGAAGAGGACCTTCAAACCACTGAAGACTGGACAAGTCACCTCTCCGTTTCGGATTTGCGAAACAATGTTCTCGTTCCACCAGGTTCATATCTTTCGCTAGCAAATGCCTGTAAGTACCCCATTCACCATTCTTCAAAATATTAATTGCCATGTTCTTATCCAACTGTTCTTTGAAAAGTGGATCTTCCACATTGATTTCTTGTACTTCGTCCATAACAAATAAGCACCTAATGAAATGGCTTTCAGGTTCCCTCCGGAGACAATTGACGAGTCCCAATATACCACTTTTGTTTCGGTTATCTGAGAAGAGAAGCAAATCATCAGAAGACTTATTTTTTATGAGTTCTTGAGTTATTTGCATCCAATTGAAATCTTCTGATGAATTCAGTTTCAGTGCCACTGAATTTCTAGGCCTGAAGTTCTTCTTTAGTAGAACAAGTCTTTCTGATTGTTGTATATTGTGTACGGTATATATGCTGACATCAAATTGGTTTGTATGTGTTATGCTAAAGTCTGGTGATTCCCGGGATATTATGAAACCATTGTCCTTCAGTGACGATAGGGCAGTTTGCAATACCTGAAAAAATTACATTATTTTATTCATTATTTATTCATTATTTTTTCGAGTTTGGAGTTCCACAAGTGTTTTTTATCTTATTATTTTCAAGAAAATAGTTGAAATTTTGGGGAAAATTTGGTGGGACATTTTTTTAAAATATTTTTTCACTAGGTATATAGTTTAGCGTGACTGATAGAGTGAAATAATTATGATAAACTCTATTTGTTAAGGTTAAGGCCGTTTTTTCTTGCGACCATGTCGGCAGAAAAGGATCCGAACCTACTATTTTTGTTTCGGTAACCTCATAGAGACGTTGAGCAAATATTAGTTTAAAGAAATTATACTTCGTCTTTCCGAGTAGCCAGAAAGGGTCTGAGCCAACTATATTCGTTTAGGTACTCTCATAGAGACGCTATAAGCGAATATTAGTCTAGTGAAATGAAACTTTGTCTTCCGAATAGGTCTAAGCCAACTATATTCTTTCAAGTACCCTCTTAGAGACGCTAAACGAATATTAGTCCAGTGAAATTAGACTTTGTTCTTCTGAATACCCAGAAGAGATCCAATCGAGCAACACTTGTTCAGGTACTCTTGAAGAGATGCTGAAAAAACCATCGCAACGATTCAATACTCTATTACAAGCTCCAGTATTTCTCGACAAAACCTATAGTATTTAAAGTAAGAAAGTAGAATTTATTTTGAAATAATAAAATACTAGCTGTTCCGGCAAACGTCCTGAATAACGATTTATATATTTCTGTTTCGCCGAATAATTCTCGTCAATGTTATTGTCGAATTAATTTTATGGCGAAGTCACTAGGATCAGCTGCTACATTCAACCCATAAAAAAATTTAATGAAAAACATTTGTGAATCTTAACCATTTCGGAATCCATTTGAACCAAGGGGGGAAACGCTGGGGAATTTTGGTGTACATGTCTTGGAAATTAGTGGCATTACTCGGAAATTAGAGGCATTACTTGAGAATAATTGGGTATTATAGGTATTACTGTATTACTCAGGCATTAGAGGAATTAGTTAGGAATTATTGTGCATTACAAGGAAAAGGGAGGTATTACTCGAGCTTTACATGGGCATTACAATTACAGAAATTATTCGGAAGTTGAAGGGCAAAAAAGGTCTTCGAAACATGGGAATTGGAAATTACCTGAATCATCCGAAAAATAATAGAGCAGTGGCGGAAATCAGAATTGTGCCATGAAATTGTGCAACAAAAAATGGTCTTGAGAATTAAGACACGATTTTATATTTTTATTACTTTATTACTTGAGGGGTATTACTCGGGAATTTCTTGGGTATTATAGGCATTACTTACGATTTTTGGGAATTAGTATACACAATCCTCAGCGGTTTTCCCTCGACTTGAACAAACATTTTTTTAACAAAATTGGTCCAGCCGTTTACCAGGTATTCAATGACGTACACGCGCATAGAAGATTATCATATATAAAGATATTTGGTAACATTAAATTGGAGGAAAATAAATTCGTATATATATTTCTTTAGTTTTAATTATATTAGCACTACCTGGAAAAACAAAGTAGAAATATAATGAAAATAAATTGGAAACCAAACTTTTGCCGTAATGAAACAGTGAGTGAGTATAATTCGGCACTAATAATAGCTAGTCGCTGTATTATTAAAATTCAACTCGAATATTCAAAATGTTACCATAACTCACCTCTGGTCTTTCGAACAATCTAGAGGCGATTATGAGGGCACAGTCCTTCTCTTCAGACAACTTCTTATTTTCTACTGGAATAGTTTCACCAAGTGACTCTTTGCTTAGTATCTTGGGTAGAAGTTGGATAAGAGGCTGATCTTCGAACGCTATTTTAATAATAGGCGTCAAAGAAACATTTTCATCTTTCGTGAATTCATCTATCATTTCAACCAATTTAACTTTATATACCAAAGCATTCTCGAGAAAGATTTGCATGTTAACTCTGATGGATTCGTGGAGTTCTAAGCTAGTTAGATTTGGAACAAATATATATTTTTCCAGAACTGGAATACCCAAATCTTTTCTCAGCGGTATTGAACTGGCTATCAAACCCTTTATAACAGTGTTTCCACATCTGAAACGAAAAACTTATTTATAGGAGGTGTCATTCAGATATTTTTTACTCAGATACAAAACTCATTTTTGTAAGTAGGATATTAAAAGGTCAATTTTTTCAATAAATAATTCAAAACAAGTTTTATGAACTCAATTTGTTCATCTCTAAATTAACTGCAGAAATAGTTTTTCGACAAAAAAATTCATTTAATAATTCAATCGAATCGTTTTCTGAGGTGCCTGTTTCAGGAAGATGTAACTATTATATCTACTAAGTTGTTTTCTCACTTTGTTACTTCCCACGGATAAGGCTTCACAACAAAAATCGCAAGAACCTCAAATTACAAATCCCAACAACAAACCACTATTTTTAACAAAAATTCACGTGTTTCAATCACCGATTGATTATCTTCAAGGGGGAAGATGATAACTTGGTGTCAAAGTCTTGAAAATTGCAGTTTGGTGTTGGAATAAAACTCGAGTATATTCGTTGTAGATGTGAACTGTAACAAACGAGTCATCAAAATACCGACTGAACATCACACTGTCACTGATTGTCTTCCGATCGTGAGTTCAATGTTCTACAAGAGAGCATGTTGAATTCATCGGCCAATAAAGAAAGGTGTGAACATACGTGTTCCATCAATTTTCATCCATTATATTGCAAACATCAACTCACCTGATTTCTCCATTTGATTTATTGTGGTAAACAGGTAAAATTGTTTCTAATCCTTTATCGGTGAACTCTTCTTTTGCCCACCTTATATGGTCTTTGGCAGCTATCAGAATATATTCAATAAATGTAGGTACATAAAGTAATCTGGAATCCGTTCCCAAAATTCTCATTTGCAGCATATTATCCAAGAACGTTATCCAATTGTTCTCCCATTTGATACGCCCTTCGGTGGCACTAACATTACAACTAACGATATTTCGGAAACTGCCCCTGTTAAGTAAAAAAGATTATAGTGTGATCAAAGGGACTCACCTGATTGAAGTTCGATCATCATTATATAAAAACGCCTTGTCCGACATGATTTAACTGTGTAGTTTCCCAATTTCCTGCCAAATGTACCTACATATTTTAAAACTCGCATGTACTCCGCTCAATCCTAATCCCGTCGTTTTGCTATGCATCCAGCTATAGTTACGTCATTCTACCAAGAATATTTATTATAGTTTGAGATAAACAAAGGCAGAACAATGGGACATAAAATAATGAAAGATCTTATTCATCTTCATCAAGTTCATTCACCGAACATCTAGCAAGGTTGAGGAAAGTATTTGAACCACTCCAAAGGGCAGGACTGACATTGAAGACGAGTAAGTGTACATTCGCATATACTCAAGTTGAGGTTTTAGGACATATAATCAACGTAAACGGTATATCACCAGATCCAGAAAACCTATTGGCAATTTCTGATTTTCCAAGGTTTTGCGGTTCCACTATCCAACTTGAATCTCATAAATTGTCTTATATTTTTTATTATCAGTCTCTATGAGACATTTTTGATAGGGATACCCTGCATTTCTCACTCTCCAGGTAATTTTCAATACTTACTTATAATTGTAACCGCGTAAGGTTAGGTCCTTATAGATGTCTCGAGTCTTCATTTCAAGGTGGGAACTATCACTACAATCACTGTGACTTGGATTAGCTAGTTCTTCATCATGGAAATAAACTCTACCAGACATCACCGTGGAATCACCTTCAACTATTTCGAAATTACCAGATATTCTGCTGAGTATAGTCTTCAGCACCAGTGAACCCTTAGTCGGGACTGATGTTGCCCTGATAAATTTGCAGTTCTCAAATGCGACATTTTGTAGAGTCATTCGCCGATCGTTAAAAGAGCAAAGAGTTTCCCAAGCTAAGAAGAGATATCCTGTTGCCGGAAATAAGTTTCGCCCTGGAATAAAGACGATCATTAGTGTTTTCACTGTTGAAAAAGCATTTGTACTAAAAAGTTATAACACTTTGTATTCTTGATATAAAGTTGGTATAATGTAAGTGTTGTTATGTAATTTCTTGTTGGAATCTGGTTGATTTTCGAAATAATACTCATTTCAGCGATGAACGAACAGAAAGACATTCATAGATCGCCAAAATTCAGTAAATACCTGTGAAAAGAGAATTGAACGAACTTCGGAGATATAGTGCTGCCTGCATGTAGTCAAAAAACTTTGTGGCCGGCGCTAGCAGTCAAACCGGCGGCTTTTATGCAGAAATATTCAAGCACTACGCCTCTTCAGAGGAATAGTAACTTTGGTAATAGGCACAGAAAATGGAAAGTCACAAATTTACGACACGGGAGGTAAGAAGAGGTAATGTAAATATCTAATAGACAGGCGATGGCAAAATGAGTATCTACTTCCTTCAACTCCCTTCAACTACTCCTAATCCTTCTACTATTACCGCACCATCATTATTTTACCGGGTATCCCGATAACACCAAGCATTTTCCAACCAGTTCTTATATTCAATTACTCACCATCAACCACGTGCCCACTCACATGAGACCATTCGTGATCCGAAAGTTGGATTCCCTTGTATTTCGTTCCTGTCTGGGTAATTTTATTGGAAAGAATATTGTATAGAGGGTTGAACCATAGTCTGCTATCATGTTTCCATTCGATGTATGGAGAAATCATCTTAGTTCCTCTGCTCACAGGAAACTTTATCTCCGGGTATAAGGTTGCTACTTGTGGGTTGTGTCCGTTGACGTATAAGCTGTTGTATGCAAACAAAAAAATCAATACGCAGCTCAGTCGAATCAATGTGTCAGCATATTTCGAATATAAATACTTAATTAGAATTCATCAAGGTAGTACTTCCCTAACCATCGGAGTCAAATGTTTTGGAATTGTATGCGCGGATTTCCATAAGAACCAATACATCTCTAGAGTCAGTCGTTTTCTACCCAGAGTATACCCGTACGCGCGATAGTGCACACAGAATCAGGTATCTAAGTCGTCCAAGATAGCTCGCAAACTAGCAATTATTACATTCTGAGAGAAAAGTCAGACAAACCAATCATAGTCAAAGAGCCAGTGACAAAATATTCCTCTGAATAAACGTGAACTAGTTTTTTCACTTGTGGATTACAGTAGTTGTGTACACAAACATACTGTAATCAGACAAGAAAAATTGAGATAGGTACACTATCAAAGTTGTTGTACTTTTCGAGATAGTGACATGAATTTGCCAAGGGTGAAACTTGTTATACAAATACTTTATTTCATATGAATTTGGATCAGAGCTGGTCAGACAGCAGCCCCAATATTGGTGGGTTCGGGGTTTATCAAAAATGCGTGGGTAGATGATGATGAGCAGCTATCTATTCGGGATAGAAAGAATGCCTGGAATGAAAGTTGTAGAAAGCACGGAAATCTATTATCCCAAAATAGCGATTAACATAGAGGGTGCCTCATAGATATGTGACTTATCAAAGTTATATCTTTTTTTAATGAAAAACCCTATATATCTCATTTAGATCTAATTTCTTTGTGATAGCGTTTCTCAAAAATATGTGGTTGTATGAGTTCATACCAGTAGATTCAAAAGTTATAGTTGAATTTATGTCAAAGATTGTGTTCTTTTAACATCAATTATCTCAAAATCAATAACTTCTAATGAAAAAAAATTATTTAGTATGTGGAGCATCCATCCAGCCTTCATAGATACATTTACATGCACAAAATAAATGAAGGGCAATGATTAATTGCTGAACGATCTGTTCCGTTGCTTGCCTGTCATCGAACTTTGAAAAATATGTCATGATTTTCAATCACAGAAGCCCCTGAATATCAATTTTCAATAAAATCTAATCATAATCACAAAACTCGTCCGCCATTTCGAAGCTGCCATTTAAAATTTTCGAATTCTGATGAAAAACGTTATCACCCGACAAGCCACAATCGACTCTTCACAAATTAGAATAATTATAAGATATTATCTACGCATTGCTTTTGGTGTGGACTTGTCGATTCTTTGGGCACAATTCAGGGTATTTTTGTCCTGAATCAATCAACCTTAACTTGTAATGTGTAATATTACAAAAAACAAATTTGACGAGAACTTTATATCTTCGCCGAACCATCTGTCAGCTTTAATTGTCTCATAGAAACTCTAATCCTGAGCCCTCGTTCAATTGTGATAATAGTTATAATAATAATATTACTGGAACTTACCTTCCCAATACTTCCAAGAAGTCTTGCAAATGATCTTCGCTTCCAAGATGATAAAATGGAATCGCTTTCACAACTTTGATATCTTCTGATAGATCAAACTTTCCCACCGTAAGGAAAATGGAATTCTTCTCGATATGTTCGAAGTTTTCAGAAATATTGTTGGAAAGAGAATCGACGAAAGATTCCACAAATGCAAGTGTTTGCTTGGTGACTTGGTTATTGATGGTGTTCGATATGATTAAGTTCGTCAAATTCTGTAGCATCTGCTTTCCTGAAATAGAACCAGTGAATCAACCAACTCATCGATTGAAAGAATGAATAGAACACAGTATTGTTTGATAGTGAGAATTTTAATTGAAAAGAAATTTATTCGAAATCACAGTTGCTTACTTCTCCAACTCAAATTGAGACGAAGGTTTTTCTTGAAGAATGGAATTGTTATTTCAGTTATGCGTCTCAATAACTGATTTTTTCTTTCAATTCCTTTTCTGTCATTTTCCCGTACTTTGAATTTACTGAATTTTACCTCTCATTGATGGTAGGTGTACAGGATGTTTCCGAAATTGGAGCAAAAAATGAAGTGGGAAATATCAATAAAACCGAAATATCTTGAAGACTACAGTGAATTGTCATTGCATGCAGAGTGTTTCCTAGATGATGTACCGGAAGACTTCGATGATATTCAGAATAAGAATGACAAGGAGCAGTGGTATGAAGCCGTACAAAAAGAGATGAAATCCTTTAAAGTCAATCATACACTGATCCTCACAGAGCTGCCCAAAGGTAGAAAAGCCATTGATTGTAAATGGGTATTCAAAGTAAGGAAGATGGAGATGGGAATGTTGAATAATATAAGGCACTACTGTTAGTTGAAGGGTGAGCCCAAAAACAAGGATTTGACTATACAGAAACTTATGCTCAGTAGCTCGTCTAACAACTGTGAGCACACTTCTATCTGTGGTGAACAAAGAAGATCTTTTTGCCATACAAATGGACGTGGAAAGTGTCAACATAACTATATTATTGGCCCAATATAGAATCAAGATTCAGTCAAAATGAGGTGCTACCTGGGTGCAGCATTGTTTTTTACCAAAAAAAATATTACTTTCTTGTTTAGTAGTTTCGTTACCTTCATTCTCGAAAGTAGCGATTATAATCAAAAACAGAAGCCACTAGATCCTGCACGATTCACTGTTGCATTCAGTTCTGCTCCTGAGGTGGCGCATGGAGTTAGTAACACGGCCTACCTAGAATGATCAGAGCAATCAATCTATAGAAACCACTGCGTATAAAAAAAACGAAGGTAGGCACTTTCATGCACATACATAACATATTACTCAAGTGAGCTGCTACTCAGATATAACCAGCAGGAATTGGAGAAGACATAAGTACCATTGAACTCATTTTTTGCTATAATTCGCCGATTGAAATATCTGTTTTCTAGGACTCTACTCACTTGTCGATTTTTCTGATTTTCCTGATTTGAGTCTATTCCTAATTCTATCCAATAATGGTACATCGGTAGTGTTCATCTGAAAAATATGAAATCAGTGCCATATGAATAAAAGAAATTCAAATGTCTGATCTAATGCTGACAATAGACCCACCCATATTCCTGGAATGGAATTGAAATAACTGTGGAAAAATTAAAATTTAAGGAAATCTGCATTGCATTGTTCATAATAAGCTTGTCAAGAGAGAAACAAGATGTCCTGCAATACCAGGACCACGCTTATTGCCATAATCTTATACAATACGAATCATTCGAAAATCCATCAGGAAACAACTACTTTCCTGGCTAATACCACGACGAACGTTGAATTACATCTAATGAATTTCCGTGCAGAGTCCTACAAGGATGTCTCCGCAATTGCTAGTTGCAGTAGTTGCATGGAAATGTTTATTGAAACATTTGGACCACCTATAGATCGATTTCTAGGTTATGTCTCTGCAGACAATAACTAATGTCTGCAACAAACGATTCAACAAAATCTCCATGTAAAGACAGAAGCTGAGACACCGCCCACAGCCCAGCGTTCACTAAACCACGGGCGCCATCTGAACTCCAGCCTTCAACTCTTCAGCTTGAAAAGTTTATTGTGAACAATGCAATGAAGATTTCTTTAATTTGTATTAGTGGTTAGATTAATCACGCAAGTTCTGGGTATTCCTTTGGTTGAGGGGCTGGAGTTCAGATGGCATCCTTTCACTTACTGTACTTAGAACTGTTCGAATGTAATCCAAAATCCTAGGCATTGTTGGCCATGTCGATTATCTATCACAGTATCGGAAAATAACTATGTCTAAAAAAAACTTACTTGTTTCCCGCCGTTTCTGATTTCCTGGGAATTACACATCCCATTGATCGAGTCATTTATAATAAGAGTACAATTCACGGTTTCTTCCAAACTGATGATTCCATTGGCGTACGCTGCTGGGATCTCTCCGAACGAATAACCATAGCAATATTTGGGTTCGACTTTAAGAAGTTTGAACAAGTAGATGAGTCCGACTTGAACAACAACACTTCCTAAAATGTGATATGTCTCTCTGTCGCTAGATGATTTTTCAAACGTGTCTCTGATGTTAACTCCATGGATTGAAATGTTCTTTTGAATTCTGAAAAGAAAGCGGAATCAATCATCTGGGATCATTTCAAATGTGGGGTAAGAAGACTTCATACTCTTCAATCATATGGCACAGTATAACAAAAATATTTTGAACTCATAGTTAATCGTTAGAAATATGCGGCCTTATAATTCAAATGATGATTTCTTGAATTCAAACAGTGAAGTCAAGTATCACACTTGCTTTAGATTCAACAAATCACTGTTGGAGGGAATGAACTGCTATTTTTCATGAGAGTTTTCTCTTTCGCTAGTTGAACCGTTCTTTATTCAATAAATCTTTGACACCAGGTATGTGCCAAGTTACTATTTTATATGAAGGAACGAGTTCTTCACTCTTTACACCATTATACCGACGGGGTATTGATTGCGAATAAATCGTAGAAGTTTACCTTTGGATGTAGTCAGAAAATGCAGGAAGAGCCATCAGCTGATTTCCAAAATTATACCAGTCATTGAGTTCACCGAAAGCAAGATAAAGTGGCATACATTTTCCATGGAAGCGATCGAGGAATCTGCACGTTTCTCCAGATTTGGAGACTATTGAAAAACCTCTGAATAAATGATTAGATACAGGCTTCCTGAAAATAACATTCGACAGGTTGTTCATATTTTATGCGAACATTACGAAAAGTATAATTACCGGAAAGCATCCTGTAATAATCGGATTCGTTCTACATCAAAAACAGTACTTCTCATTTCGTCCAACAATGTTTTTACCGACTGCTCAGTTCTTCCACTGACACAAAGTATTCTTGGTATGATGTCCGACGCCAAACCCGAATTTACTTTCTCTTCTTTGTTTTTTCTTAACAGAAAGTGGCAGTTTCCGCCTCCAAACCCAAAACCGTTGACTCCTGGAACATTTAAAATTCAGTTATTATTTGTGAAAATCAGTGAGAATATTACTGGCACACAGTGAGTGCAAAATCTTTATGGTATAAATACCTTCCTCAGGATATACCTGGATACAAATGAAAAGATATGAGTCTGGATTTCCTAAGAAGATAATTTTTTTTTTTGAAAAAATCTACATCTGTTGAAATTGAAACTCAACAATCTCTGAATCCTCTATGTATCATTACTATTTCACTCAAATTAATCTCATATTTTAAAACGAGCAATTCTTGTGTATAAATTGAATGTTCTGGGGTTTGCCAATTGAAGTAATTTGTTCGTGATCTCCATATTTTGCTAATCTTTATTAGCTTCATTACGAGAAGAAGCTACAGAGTTTATGAGAATATATATTTATATATTTAAACTCTTGAGCTCTGCAACGCTTAGTATTGTTGAATTGAAATGGAAAATACGAGAATACAGATCGAAAGCACCCACGCTTTTTTTACATTTCAGTAATTACATTTTCAATAATTTTTTTACTTTTTAGTCCACGTTGGAAGTGAAGCGTGTTCTTCAGTTTTTCAAACTCTCATTTTTACTCCTTCCTTTTTTATTCAATTATCATCACCTACCCAAAAAAATAGTATAAGTTCACAGCTTTAATTCTTCTATTTTCAATCATCTTTCCTAGCTCGAACAAGTCTCTCAAAGACTTCTGAGGGTTGCTCATAGGGGGACAGCCGGTTGATGGAAATAACAATTCCAACTATTTTAACAATTTATAAACATAAGAAAAGACAAAGTTTTTGGATGGTAAGATTCTGAACTTTGACCAGTCTTCTGCCTCTGATTTGAAATAATTGCAGAATTACCATCACCATTCCCAACTTGTTTCATGTCATTGGTCTATATATCATGAGCAGAACCTATACTTACCAATTAACCCCCTATCATCTTCAAAAGGCATCGGTTCTGTAACGACCTTCATTCTACCTTCTACAATTCCTGGAATATTTTTATTTGGAGTACTGAAATGGAAGTTGGGGGGAATGATTCCTGTTTCCAGTCCAATTATGCACTGTAAATTATTGTCAAGATAATAACAGGAAAGTTGAAATAGCTATTTAAGATACAAGTGTGGAAAGTAGATGTTTAAAACATGCTTGTGGATGTTTCACAGTAGTATTCCAAACATTATTTTCACAAGTGTATCATACAATAGGTTTTAAAAAGTTTTTTTTTATATTATTCAATATACTCACCTTGACGACAGAAGCTATTCCAGAAGAAGGTTCCGAATGTCCAATATTCGATTTGGTTGACCCGATTAACAGACTAGTTTTTCTTCCCGCGGTAAGAGTATCGTCAATGGCTGATGTCTCTTCGGGATCTCCAATAGCTGTACCTGGAAATTGAATATTCTGAATTGTAAACATCTCACTGAAAGTTATTCTATACAGAGTGACCCAGAGTTGAACCGCCAAACGTTTTTTTTAAACATTGACACCTTGTATATTGAAAACGAATAAAATTGGGACACATGCTTATATGAAGAAAACATCTTATTTTCACTCAAAAAACCTATACTGAACGTTTGGCGGTTTAACTCTGGGTCACCCTGTATAGTTGAATTCAAAAGAATTTCCTATATGACCGACACATTTATAAAGATAATATTTATTTGTAACCCGTTTTTTTTTATGAAACTGAACTTAACACGGTAATTTGCACGATACGTTGTTTTGGAATCGAAAGAGGTAAAACAAAAAAAGTGATAAAATTTTGCTGTTTCTTGTAAACACCTCAAAACGTACCAGGAAATATTGTTGGATAACTTCAAATTTGGATTCAGCTCCCAAAAAGACATAGGTAACGATAATGTAATCGACTGCTGGATTTTTTGTCACGTGACATTATTCAAATGTTATATCATTAAAATTGTTTCATGAACACTTTGAATGTTGATATAATTTAAGGATCGTGATGAAAAGTTATGAAATCATCGAACGTTCATTCAATATGCACTTGATAAAAAATAAATAATACAAATCAACCTACCTGTTCCGTGAGCTTCTAGATAACTCAAAGTGAAGCGATCAATGCCACATTCATCATAAAATTCCTTCAGTAGTGTCCGTTGGTCGTGTCTGGAAGGATAAGTTATACCAGTTTCTTTGTACCCATCACAATTTGTTTTTGCGTGAACTATTTCAGCATAGTTCCTTTTGGCGTCTTTTGCTCTCTGCAGAATCAGTACTCCCACCGTTTCAGATCTAGCATAACCATCTGCAGCGTCATCGAAAACTTTGCAACTTCCATCTATACTCAATACTCCCAACCTAAAATCATTGAACTAACGTGGTAATATTCATATATAGCACTCGCCAAATTAATCTCCGTATAAACAGTGTGTCTAACTTCTTATAGGTACCCGAAAAAGTTTGTTGTAAAATTTAAAAGTTTGTATAATAATAGGAATACATAAATAAATAAAATTCATATATGCATATACAGTGACCGCCAAAAAGTTAAAAAGTATGTACCATATGGGAAAAAAATTTATTGTTGAAGTATAGGAAAAAAAAAATCTGAGAAAAAGTTTGTGCATGTCCGATAACCTAAAAATCGATTTTGACACATGTCATGTGATCGCTGGAATTGCAGCAGAATGAAAAAAATTATTATGAAAAGAGTTGTCGAAAATGGGATATTGGACGCCTGTGTTGTCACGCAATGAGAACAAAAAGTATTATTAAACTGTTTAGTAATCCTACTGATGAAGGTAACTGATGAAGGTAACTTTGTTATCGAAATGCGCATTTAGGAATTAAATTACTTGTGTGGTGAAGGGGTAAAATACTTTTTGTTCTCATGAAAAGAGTTATTGAAAAAAGTTGCTTGGAATTTAATCTTATACACATCTATAAAGTTTTAAGAGATAATGGAAGAAAATTGAAAATGACTATTTTATTAAATATATTCCTAGGTGTATGGAAATATCAAATTATTTTTTTATGAATAGCATGACCATACTGAAAAATTTGTATTTCAATGATAATGACAAACTTTCTCTTTATCTCTACACCAGAGAGCACTAAATAAAAAAAAATCAGATTTTGTTAGAACAATGGCTGTTACATTGGTTCGTATCTAACAGTTATATTAGAATTCCACGACCATTGTGATGACATGACACTCCAGAAATATGATGTTTTCCAGATTATAATTAAGTTTCGATGATAATTATGCCAAAGTGTATCAGTTCGCATGCATTGTTGAAAACTATAAGCTTCTTCAATCTTACGTACTATATTTAAGATTACGTTCGAAGTTTTCTTCATACTATTCTCACGTTTATCTTTTTCTTTGAAACCTAGACGAGTCAACTTTGAATATAATATATTACTGAATCTTTACATATGCAAAAAAGTACGTACCATCAACTGTATCAAAAAACAAAGAGAAAATATATTACACAATAATGCTGCTCGAACATATTCCTTTTGAATATCTATCGAACAACAGAAATAGTTTTCGCGATTTCATTTTCTTCTTTTCATTGAATAGGTGAAAGTATCATGTTTGGCCCCATAGTTTTTTATGTACAAATCGATACCTACCACAGGGTTTCTCTAGTCACCTCACATTCAACTCACCTGGCAAACTGCAGAGAAACCAATGGGTGCAAGCACAGGTTTGCTCCACCTACAATAGCAGTGTCTATCTCACCAAGTCTCAATGCTCTGAAACCATGTTCTAGGGCATATAGAGAACTGCTGCAAGCTGTATCTATTACAATTGAGGGTCCCTTCAAATTAAGAAAGTAACTTATCCTATGAGCAATCATATTACTGGAACACCTGAAAAGAAATATTATTTAAGTGGGGCTTATATATCTATTTTATATTACGGCGAAAGAAATTTCAATTAGGTGACTCGGACCCTTCTCCTTTTGGCAATAAAATGTGAAAACTCGCGAAAATAAAATGTGAAAAATCTGTTTATCCAGTATCCGCCATTAAGTTGGCTACGAAATTTCAACTTTCAAACTATTCTGGAATATCTTCAAATAAGTTCTTTCAGAGCATTTTTGGCAAAATATGATAAAATAGACATTTTGGCAACAAAGCGTACGTGTTTATCCTGGGTTGGAAAATATTTGATGAGAACATATCATTGAAGATAACTTATTCCTATATAAATGTACTAGGTATTACATAACTTATTTCTAAGCATTCGAGAGAATTTATGTTTACATTTACATTTACCTAAAAAAAACTTGTAAACTTGAATGAGAGTTGAAAGCGGATTTCTTTCCTGAAAAACTTAATTCCATCTTTTATTTCGTATATACCAGACCCGCATTATTCTTACCCAGTTACTGAGTATGCTTGTGTTTCCATAGTGTCAAAAAACCCGTGTTTTTCGGCTTCGCTGGCACATGTTCCAACGAATACCCCAGTTTTTGTATTTGCCAGATCATTGGGATGGAGTCCAGCATCAAACACCGCTTCTATGGCTTTTTCCAAAATCAGTCTACTCATCGTGTCTTGTATTTGTCCCTGACGTTCGTGGATACCTATATATTTCAAAATACGAAAATGAAAAGCTGGATAGTAAGCTAAACGAATAATCAATATATTGACAAAAAAATAACAAATTTGTCATTTCAAAATAGTGTTGATGAACTGAATGTTTACGCACGGTTGACAGTGCGTAAAGTGATACTTTCTCGCACAAGTGGGTGAAAAAAGTCACTTGTGCGTAAGTCAATTTTTACGCACTCTTCATACATTTACACAGTTTTGAAAAATACGGTATTTTACGTCAAATATAAGTAAGTCATCATTTGATAAAACGACGACAATTCGTAATATGAAACATTGAAATTAACGATACAATTGCCACAATTTCTAAGAAAAAACTTTGTACGATATACTTTCGTAATTGGTTTTTTAAACTAGAATTTTATTTGTTTTTTACTGTAAAATCGAAATCTGACCCAGAAAACCACTACTTGTTTACCATTTTGGGCTGTCATCTTAAATTCTATGATCCCGAAACTCTCACAAACCAATGTTGAATCGAATCGATCCATAATGATAAATTTCGTACACCATCTTAAGCCACCATCTTTAATTTTCGAATTGATGTTTCAGTTGATACGTCAAGAAGAGTACTTCGACCACACCACTGAAGATGACTATTGCGATTGCAGTTGAAACGTTTGGAGATTGACTGAACACGCTGTTAGTCCCTGTATGCGGACTAACTTCAGTTCATTGAATATTATGCTGATTCATCCAGACGGGACCTGCTATCTTGTTGAGTATCTTTCTCGTGTCAGAGATTCCAATACTCAGTGGTTTCTTGGTTTTTTCAACATGAGCTTCACCGGATTCACAAGGAACGTAATAGTTGCAGTTTTTGGAGTCACCACTAGCGTAAAGTGGTGTAGTTTTTGTGAGTTGCTGCGGATGATGTTACCTGAAGCAGGTTCGTATGTTGTAATTTGACCCAATTCGTCTCAGTCTCTCCGATATACCTCTAACATGAGGAAGGCACAGGGTAGCCTGTGCTGATTCATCTGGTTGCAATTGCAAGAAGGCTTGCCGAAATGCAGGAAAGCCGGTTTGAAGTGTTCACTAGTCTGCAGAACTTGCAATGGTCAGTCTGCCCGAAATAACGGTAGTAGTTTGGGACAGAGTCTGCGAGTTGTCATTTACTGCCCAGTTAGTACGTTTCGAAATCAACGAATTCATCACGAAAACCAAACTTCGAAGAATTATCATTCGAAAGAAGTATGACAGTTCTGGAGACGTGTAAAAAAGAGTTATCATTTGCCAGTTTGTGGTTGTATGTTACATTATATATCTACAAATAAAATTACTTCGTCTTCGTCTGGGATGAACGATTAGTGCAGGATAAGTCACTCATATATGAGAGTTGATAGGAATAATCATTAATCTCACCAAAAAATCCAGCATCGAATTTGTCAATTACTGGTAGTGTTCCAGAACATGCTGGAATTTCAGGATGGACATTTCCCCATCGTCGATTGGGCGTAACCATAGGTATTTTGTTGAAAAGATTGTTTTTAAATTCTTCAATATTTTTTGAGTTGGGAAAAGCAGCAGCAGCTCCTAAAATATGATAGCAGTCATAGTACAAACTTTTCAATTATTAAATAAAACAAAATATATATTAGTATTGTTGCTTATTATTTTGTTCCAATTATCATAACAAAATAATTAACAACAATACTATCTGAGTAAAGATCAAGTCTGGTTGTAGAACTTTGCAACTCTTCCATCATTCGGACAAAAATATATATTATAAATATAAATAAAAATCTAAACTGATGAACTCAGGTTCTGCTCTGGAAACTGATCTACCACTGTCATTTCCAGATAGACAGAGCCTATCATGGATGATTTCAACTATATGTGAATGTGAGGAGGCATTCAACTCTTACGATAACAAATTTTCAACACCCTGTAACTCGCCTAATACTCAACTTAGGGAATATGTTTATTGGAATATTTGGTCTTAAAATGAGGTAAGGATTCTATCATCGGAATTTTTCCCCTTTATTCTGAAACACCCTGTATAGTTACGTCACCTCTATAGTATTTATTTATATATCAGTTTGTTTCCAGACAGAGAAATAAATATTCATACCACAGGAAAGTATGTGTCGAGAACTTCGAGCCTGAGATTAAGAATTGATTTTTTACCGACTGAGTTGTTTCTCAGTATTTCGGAGTTCATCACAACTCAAAGAATAGGTATGTGGAATGACACTCGATAGATGATATTGAATTACCTGAAATTACGATTTCATCACCAGGTAGAGGATTTGATAACAATTTGCCGTGAAGATGATTATAGTCCTCTCTCACTTCCGAAACTTTGCCAGTTGCATCCTCTTTGCTACTCTTCATTTTGGTATCTGGAAACAGAAATGATAAAAAAAATGAATAGGTAGTGCGAGTTGTTGCTGTCGCAAAAAAATTATTGATAATGGATTATACGATACTATACAAATAGTAGGCACGAATCATCATGCCATGAATGTCTTCCTAGTACAGATGAAACGGGACAAAAAAACAAAAAAAATTGACCCGATGATATAAAACTTTGTGAACTCATTTTATTCGACACGAGAAGAACACTGTCAAAGAGCAACTCAAATTTCGTCATCATAGGACGGTATCAGTATCAGAGCAGTCACAAAGCACAAAGCACAGTGCTTAGTGCTCGTGAAAGCACTTGGAGCACTTTTGTGCTCCTAAACACTGTGCTTCAGAGCACTTTTATAATTCAGTGCTTAATGCGTAGTGTTCCGAAGCATTTAACGAAAAGGCTAAGCACTAAGCATTTTCATATAAATGAATCTTGTCGAAATATGAAGTCGGGGCAGATAATACCCGGCGGCCCCCCACCAAAAAAAACTTTTAGTCACATCCTTATGTAATATTTCTATGTCAAAACAAATCTGCCAAAAACTTCGTTGGGATGACATTTGCTATCTTGATACGGGGAATGTACGGTATGTCCATGTAACCATGTGCGGTCCATTTCGATATGGTTTTGATTAACCTATTAACTTCAAAAAAATGATGTCAAAAAAACCAAAAAAAAAAACAAACATTGCATCAATATTCCTATTGAATTTGAATCAAATTTTTGTTCAAAATAGCATGTTGTGTAACAAGTGTTATAAACGTCATTTCAGTAATTCAATCACGAGTACAACGTAGGGAAATAAAAAAAATGATTTAGAAACATAATAGGTTTATTCGTTTTCATCAAGGTGTAGCACTTTCCTACACCTGGTGTATTTTACACTCGATTTCAGTATTCGTGCAGATTAATTTAACATTTTCCTTTGTTTGAACTGCAGTCAGCTACACTCGATTCAAAATGTGTTGTAAATTACACTACACTACACTGCACTGTACTGCACTGCGCTGCGCTACGCTACGCTACACTACACTACACTACGCTACGCTACACTACACTACACTACGCTACACTACGCTACGCTACACTACACTACACTACACTACACTACACTACACTACACTACACTACACTACACTACACTACACTACACTACACTACACTACACTACACTACACTACACTACACTACACTACACTACACTACACTACACTACACTACACTACACTACACTACACTACACTACACTACACTACACTACACTACACTACACTACACTACACTACACTACACTACACTACACTACACTACACTACACTACACTACACTACACTACACTACACTACACTACACTACACTACACTACACTACACTACACTACACTACACTACACTACACTACACTACACTACACTACACTACACTACACTACACTACACTACACTACACTACACTACACTACACTACACTACACTACACTACACTACACTACACTACACTACACTACACTACACTACACTACACTACACTACACATCACCACACCACACCACACCACACCACACCACACCACACCACACCACACCACACCACACCACACCACACCACACCACACCACACCAAACCACACCACACCACACCACACCACACCACACCACACCACACCACACCACACCACACCACACCACACCACACCACACCACACCACACCACACCACACCACACCACACCACACCACACCACACTACACTACACTACACTACACTACACTACACTACACTACACTACACTGCACTACACCTTGATGCAAACGAATAACCCTATTTGATTCTGTAAAAATAACGCGGTAAGTCAAGTCAACAAATTTATTTTACATTGTGACATGTTCCGCTTCATTGTAGCTTTTCCAAATGATTAATACAATAACGGCTTTAAAAAGCTACAGTGTAGCTATACATGTCGCGATGTAATGTTATTTTTCTGAAATCACTCAAGAATGCGTATTTTCTCGGAGCAACTTCAGACTCCAAAATACGCTAATCTAGTATTTTAGTCCATTGCTAAGCAACGAACTTTTACGTATCTAAAACGGTCCGGGAAAATTTTTGCTGGCGTCTCAACAATAATGACATCAATCAGAATTTCTTAATTTATAATAAGGTTGATTGCGATTTCAGGAAATATAGTATGTGTTGTACCTCGTAGTTAAAGCACATTTCCAGACGACAATTGTAAACAAGCATTGCTTTTACTACTAGATACACAATACTATTGTGAAAATCTTACTTGTTCAATTAAGTTTCACTTACTCAAGTATCTAACGGTCCGGGAAGTGCTTAGTGCTTGGTGCTCCCTGATTGGAATTACTTTTTGAGAGTGCTTAGTAATCGCGAGCATTTCATAAATAAAAGAGCTTAGTGCTCGAAATACTTTTTGTCGGTGTTCGGCACAGCTCTGATCAGTATAACTTTTTTTAGGCAGGTAACATCGTTTTGCTGCTATTTCCCTTTGATGCAGTGTGAATGAAATACTGAAAAATCAATGCGCTCTTTCTCAGATTATACCAAAAGTAAGTTTTCATTGTCGACACCCAAATTTTTCCTCCTCCCACTTTCCCGCTCCAATAAAAATGGATTCGTTTTTGTCGTGGATTTTTGGGAACATATGTTCCTACTTATTTGCCTGAATTATCCATAAGAGTCATAAAAATCATTCAGAAAATAGTTAAACCCTCGTTTGTAATCTTCTTGAGATCTGTTGAATCAAAACCGCTCGATTCTCGAAGATCTGTTTTGAATTCGGAAATTAGTTTTACTCATTTGGTGCAAAAATTAAACGTTAAAGAAAAGATGATGAAACTTTTCAAATATCCCCCCAAAACAGATTTATATGGAACTACTAATAGTCCCTTACTGATTCTGGTCGAAAAGCAAATTTTTTGTGGTAAAAATTTGCTTTTCGACGAGAATCAGTGACGTAGTTAAAATTCTGCTGCAATTAATAGTTAAAATAATTCATTTGTCACATATTTCAAGCAAATTTCAAACCCTTGTCAGTTTGAAACGGCTTGGCCGATTTCCACAATCAAAGCGGTGTTGGATAGAAAGCCTTCAATACCAGGTGCCACATGACCCCCCCTTACATTAAAAAAAAAAATTGATGGTGCCCTCTTGACACTAGGTCACGTAACCACAATCATTTTTATGCTAAAATTTAGTAAAAGTGGTACCTTTTTACCCAAATTTTACCCGAGCTCGATAACTTGTTTCGTTCAAAAGTAAGTCCTCACTGTATATTATTATACAGTATCAACCAAAAATTTACAGGTGATCAATTTATCATACTATGAAGTAACAAAAAGAAGGGTGAGATGTCAAAATATCGAAAAATATCAATTGAAAAAGTTGTTAAGTATCGCCTGTACACTGGTAAAAGGTCAAAAGATTACATTAATGTCCATTGCATTTT
Organism: Chrysolina haemoptera; assembly: GCA_958298965.1. Taxonomy (NCBI): domain Eukaryota; kingdom Metazoa; phylum Arthropoda; class Insecta; order Coleoptera; family Chrysomelidae; genus Chrysolina; species Chrysolina haemoptera. The sequence goes on along the minus strand of OY282601.1, from coordinate 23,465,477 downwards.
TATATCAATCAGAGCCAATGTCTAGTTTGCTGGAATAACTATTAGTTCCAATCCTAATGGAAATCCTTTGCAGTGCTGAAATATTACAGGGAATAGATGAACAGTGTTTTAACGAAGAGTATTCCAAAACCTGAATTGGAGCGTAGCAAAGGAAGCTTTCAGAACTACAGGAGTAACCGTTTATGTACTATTGGACAACATATAAAATATTTACATTTTATATACCTTTGGGATATGATTCTGTTTCGTTAACTGAACCGTAAAATCTGATGGAAGTACCACTCCAGAGTATTTGGGAGGTATTTTACAGAATTCCGTTTGAAAAATGCTTGAATTTCATGAAAATTATCATAACTGACATTTTTCTTGACTTTAAAAGTGCTTTGCATTGAAAATTCAGACCATAGTGTAACTGCATTTGAAATCTTTGATCTTTCGGATAGATGAGACCCCAATACATTTTCTGTTAGGTTAAATGAAAATTTATGTGAAACAACAAAGTACGCAAGTGACAGTCAGAGGTGTCTAGATAGTGAAAATCGTATCGTTATGAATTTTATTTCATACTAATAGAATATAAACAAATGAACCCCCTAGTTACCGTAACTATAAAAATTATTATAACTCCCTCTTATGTCTTTACGAAAACAAACCGACAATTGTCGAATTTTCTACTGGAATTATTTCCCGAATAGCAAGGAAAGGAGTACTACGGCATGAGCTTTCTCAGCATTTTGTAACAAATCGACTGAAATCCCAATTCTCTTCAAGTGTTCATTCGATTTAACAAATGAAAATTTGACAACCAGATATTTACAAACTTATCAGTTGATACCATGGCCTACTTGATTTTCAAATAACGCTCGTTCAATCCTGAAAACCAAAAAACTTGGTTTTTCTAATTCATTTAGTATGAAATAAAATTAATTAGCTATCACGTGAGTTATTGGATGTTAATAACCTCGGGCAAATTAACAATCTGTTGCCCTTTGTAATTAACATTCTCATTCAAGTATTCCAAGGGACGATAAACGTTTTTTTTGTCATATTTCCAGCGTTGATATGATTCATTTTCAAATGTGGTAGGCGGAAAAAATATTTGAAAGCCAGATTTTTGAAAGCATATGATCTTTTACAAATTATAACTGACATTCGATAAAGTATACAGGAAGTATACAGTAAGTATACACACGTTAACAATAATTATAAAAATTGTCAAATTTTTTAGGGTAATTTTCAGTTCTAAACAGGTTTGAATTTTCGAATTCGAATTCAATTACTCACCAGTAAGCTATTCTAGGTTGATAAATTTTCAAGAATTGTGTGCGAAATAAGTATGATACACACTCGGCAATAACTCCAAGTGCACCAATAGATAGTTTTAGCGAACTGCTAGGAGAAATAACTATTAATGCAGGATATTGAAAACACAAATCGTTTTCTTGATTACAAACGATTAAATTTACTTACAATTGGGACCTCTGCACTCTCAAGTATGATAATCATGTAGATTTGCATTTTCTCATTTTTTGGTCTTTTTAATTTTCCCACCGAAATTAGAAAAAAAAATGATTAAAATATGAACATATTATTGGAATTTTTTGAAAAGCTTCAATAACACCGAAAGAACAAGAAATAATTACATCGACAAAAGAAAAGAATAGTAAATATAAATGTCGGCTGGATGAAAAGGATCCATCCAGCCATTCGCAGATTTCCCATACTATATGAGTTTTGTTAACAAGCATCGAACAGAAAATAATCACTTTTGCCTAAAACCTGACACAATTTCCACCAGAACACACTTTACGCTTTTTGTAACAATTAGCTAATTTTAATCCTGAAATTCGAAACATGAAACATGAAACATTAAACATGAAACATGAAACATGAAACATGAAACATGAAACATGAAACATGAAACATGAAACATGAAACATGAAACATGAAACATGAAACATGAAACATGAAACATGAAACATGAAACATGAAACATGAAACATGAAACATGAAACATGAAACATGAAACATGAAACATGAAACATGAAACATGAAACATGAAACATGAAACATGAAACATGAAACATGGAACATGAAACATGAAACATGAAACATGAAACATGAAACATGAAACATGAAACATGGAACATGAAACATGAAACATGAAACATGAAACATGAAACATGAAACATGAAACATGAAACATGAAACATGAAACATGAAACATGAAACATGAAACATGAAACATGAAACATGAAACATGAAACATGAAACATGAAACATGAAACATGAAACATGAAACATGAAACATGAAACATGAAACATGAAACATGAAACATGGAACATGAAACATGAAACATGAAACATGAAACATGAAACATGAAACATGAAACATGAAACATGAAACATGAAACATGAAACATGAAACATGAAACATGAAACATGAAACATGAAACATGAAACATGAAACATGAAACATGAAACATGAAACATGAAACATGAAACATGAAACATGAAACATGAAACATGAAACATGAAACATGAAACATGAAACATGAAACATGAAACATGAAACATGAAACATGAAACATGAAACATGAAACATGAAACATGAAACATGAAACATGAAACATGAAACATGAAACATGAAACATGAAACATGAAACATGAAACATGAAACATGAAACATGAAACATGAAACATGAAACATGAAACATGAAACATGAAACATGAAACATGAAACATGAAACATGAAACATGAAACATGAAACATGAAACATGAAACATGAAACATGAAACATGAAACATGGAACATGAAACATGAAACATGAAACATGGAACATGAAACATGAAACATGAAACATGAAACATGAAACATGAAACATGAAACATGAAACATGAAACATGAAACATGAAACATGAAACATGAAACATGAAACATGAAACATGAAACATGAAACATGAAACATGAAACATGGAACATGAAACATGAAACATGAAACATGGAACATGAAACATGAAACATGAAACATGAAACATGAAACATGAAACATGAAACATGAAACATGAAACATGAAACATGAAACATGAAACATGAAACATGGAACATGAAACATGAAACATGAAACATGAAACATAAAACATCAAACATGAAACATCAAACATGAAACATCAAACATGAAACATCAAACATGAAACATCAAACATGAAACATCAAACATGAAACATCAAACATGAAACATCAAATATCAAACATCAAACTTCAAACAAACATCAAACATGAAACAAGAAACGTGAAACATGAAACTTGAAACTTGAAACGTGAAACTTGAAACGTGATACTTGAAACGTGAAACGTGAAACGTGAAACGTGAAACGTGAAACGTGAAACGTGAAACGTGAAACGTGAAACGTGAAACGTGAAACGTGAAACATGATACATGAAACATGAAATATGCAACGTCAAACATGAAACATAAAACTTGAAACATGACATGCTCTGCATCTAAATTAGGGGACCTCTTTACCCATATACCGAATAAGGTAGACTAGGGTGTTGGAGACATCATCCCGGCACGCCGTCATAAATCCCTCGGTCTCTAACTTCAGCCCACTTGAGCTGAGGAAAGCAAACGTCAAGTAATTGGATGGACCTAGGTCTTTGATCCTCTTGAAAGAGGCCCTATGAAGTGGATCATTCATATGTAGATGCAGGAGTACTTTAGTCTCTGCAGCTTCAATGTAAGCAATTTGCTTAATGGGCTCTAACCGGCGACAGAGGTTAGTTTGACCCGTTTAAAGTTGAAAACGAGAGCAAGTTTATCGCACGGGCTGCTGACCAACTCAAAAGTCTACGGCCTCCTTGTCTGGGAAAGTAAAACGAATTATTCGGGATATAAGCTTCTATAAAAATGCATCATTTTGCGAGTTTTTATGTCGAGTTCATGCAGTTCCTCTTGAATTATTTCATTTCACCACTCAAAAGGAGGAGAGTACGATCGAAAAGGCGAGTATATTATGATCAGATCAGTTGGAGTTTATGCTTGTCGCGGAGAGAATTTTCAACTGTATTACCACTTGGTAGGAGCGACATTGCTCACCCCTGAAGGCGGCTATTCACGTAACTGCATACTTAACGGTATACATGTACAAATATAAAGTATGCTTCAATGACAATTTGCCGTTACACGTGCAACTATTTATCGGTAATGATTGATTGTTGTGACGATCACACTGTATGTAATCAACAGACGAAGCTGCGTGTGCTTTGGTTCTCAAAAGACACCGAGAAAACAAAATATTTAGTAACTACAACAAAATAATTTGTATTCACATACAAATTTATTAAATTAATTGAAATCTTTTTCACTAACTTTTCACCCACTAAGAAACAAACAATTCTCGAAAATGAGTTCATCTGATGAAAATAGCTCGAAGATATCGAAGATCCTCAGTCTGATGCCCTTGTAGACTGCAAGCCCGAATAACATTTTCGGGGGTCATTTGACTAGCATGAAACATACTCACTATGTTGCTACATGAAAAAAATTATTTTCGTCAATTCTGGGTGGCGCATTTGACTATAATAATGATAATAATAATAATTTCTCATCTGACAAAATATTCCTGTACGGCATTTCTCACGTTGGTTTATTATGGAATAATAATCTCTTAGAACCTACTCACTTCCGTACAAAAATAATGGGACCGGAAGCCAGGATTTTATTTTTTTATTTTCGAAAATTGAACAATTTTCCTGGCTTCCGGTTCCATTAATTTTGTACGAGATTATTATTTCCTAACATACCAACGTGAGGAATGCCGTACAAGAATATTTTGTAGGAAAAGCACATCTTCAGATGAAAACTTATTAATATGATCTTTACTAGCGAAATATATTGCCGAAACGTTGACTCATTAAAGAATAGTGATTTCTGTATAGAGATCTATCCCCAACATCTTGTCATTATAAATACAGAAGTTCAAAACATCATCATATATCAATATTACCATTATTTTTTTCATATAGCAGCATCGTTCTGAATATGGTTAATGTTGGGTTAAATGACCCCCCAAAATGTTATACGGGCTTGTAGTCTATTGCAGCAGCATTAGCAAGTAATAAAACTTGTCTCACTTTCGGTCAATTATTGAATTCTATTGTCTTCCGTGAGGTCATTCACATAATATGAATTTTTTTTGACAATGGTTTGATTAGAAATGTAATCACAAAAGGATTTCATAATACTTCGAAAGTCTACTAAAATTTTAATAAATCATTCAATCGCGGGCATAGGTCAAGTTTTTTCAACGATTCGATTCAAAACAAATCTGAATATCTATTCTGCAACTTCCGAATAATGACTGTCATACCCATGTAAAGTATTTAATGCCTATAATTCAGGACTAATACCCAACTAAAACCACTAATACCCAAGACACTAAAATTAAGGTATTACAAAAAAAACTTATCATTTTATAATTTTCAATTGAATTTTATTTTTGAATTTTTTGAAGATTCACAAAAATGCCTCCTTTGGCGTTAGCAAGTACTGAAGTTTTTGTATATACAATGGGTGAGATGGTTTTTTCATGAAGTGTGATTTTATAGTTCCGTAGCAAAGAGATGAGCCCAATTTTAGCTTGAACCATTCCAAATCGTAAACCTGTGAACAGAAAAACAAATATAAAAATTATGGGTATGGCTATACAAGGATATTTGCAGATGAATCTAGGAAAAAAAAGACAAAAAGACCCGAAATTTTATCTATAACATATAAAACGTACCTCATTGCAGAAGAAACAATTGCGAGTGCTTTCTGTAAGGAAACAATGAAATTTTGTTTTATGTGGACAGGGGGACCATCTGCAGACTGGTTTGAGGTTTTGCCCCTCATGTGTACAGGGCAGGCCAGTACAGACAGCTTTGGGCCACCTGTTTTCCGTCCGAATCATCCCATCATCATCATCAGCGTGAGTGACCAAATATACAGATTAATAAATTGATTCGTACGCGTGGGACTAAAAATTATCTTTAGTGACCTATCCTGTGATGATGAGAGGCAAAATCCTTGAAATCAGTATGCAGGTGTTACTTCTGACCAAATCAAAACAAATTTCCCTATTTTGTTACAGGAAGCAAGAGCAATTATTATTATAGTTTCCTCAGCAAGATACTTTGCACATTTATCTGTTATTTTTTCCAAAATAAACATAAGTTTTAGAATATGCGAGTAAAACAACGGTCGCCATATTTGTGCCGGCCTAAAAGAGTCACATATATCAAACATTGTTTTGCGAGTGTCCGTATTTGAGGGTCCCCGGCCTTCTGCCCGTGCCCTCAAAAAATAGTACCACATGGAAAAATGCAGTTTCTCGCCTTGTGATACAAAAAACTATAGCAGGTACGCAGTACTGAAATATGTTCAGTGGATAACTCACCCAGACAAATTCTTGGACCCTCTCCAAACGGCAAGTATGCGAATTGAGGTACTGACTTTTTATTCTCTTCATTAAACCGTTCTGGATCAAATTTATCAGGATCGGGAAAGTATTCAGGATCGAAATGTAATCCTAGGACTGGGATGATGGTAACCATTCCTTTCTCGATTACCAAATCACTGCCAGGGACTTTATAATCTTGCATACATTTTCTGAATATGAACTGCAGAGGAGGATATATACGCAGAGTTTCTGGAACAAGTTGAAGAAAATTATAGAGGCTTTCCACACTGGACAGTTTTTAGCTGCAATTCCTCTGGTGTCGTATTTCTAAACGACCCTAATAATAGTATATTACACACCGAGGTGGGAAGAGATTCAAGTCAGAAAAATGTCAGAAAAATATTCATCTACAATAGATGAAATGAGGGCGGGAAGTGAGGTCGGAAGTAGAGGTGAGTAATGTGACACTTCCCAACCTTCATGGATGTTAATGAAAAAAATCTGAAAGTAAAAATTCGTATTTTCATTCAGAAGCTGATTTTTTTTCTTGAACAATGCAAAATGACGACTAAGGTTTGTCTTTCAGCCGCAGATGATTCCACAACAGATTTTATTAACATTCTGTTCATATTTTCGAACAAAAATCAAAACTATCAAAATGTTTGATCATATTGAAATTTGATGTTTTTCTTCAAGCATTATTCGATTCTGAAGCATACTGTGTTTGTTATATTTTTGTTATTGATATTGATATAGGTTTATTATTACAATTATCATTAAAAAAAACTGTTTCGTGTGAACCAAAACCAACAAAACCTGGTTGTGTTATCTGAAAAATAACAGTGAGTTAACACAATACCTTGTTATAAAAACTAACCACAAATAACTGTCTCCAGATAGTGCATCTCCATTAGAGCATCGTATGTAATTTCATTGTTGTATTTTGCAAGTACTTCCATTATCTCTTTTCGCGCTCTGTTTTGAACTTCTTGGTGCAATGCAAGTTCATACGTAGTGAATGCAATGGTTGTCGAAGATGTTTCAAAGCCCGCAAGGAAAAAGAAGAAACACTGTGCTGCTACTTCATTCAGTGTCAAGTTTCCTACGAAAAAAATTTGATTGAGTTCTTTTGTTGAACGAAGAGTTTTTGAATCAATGAAACTTCACATGATCGGAAGGCAAAGTAGGATAATATAATATGGATTTTTCGGGAATTTCAGTAAGCATTTCCACTGATTATTTCTCGTGTGACTAAGAGCCCATGGGCGCGATCATATTTGGAACGCTTTTCAAAGTAAGAGTCAATAACTCAGAAACGGTTCGTCGTATCGATTTCAAACAAATACAGACTTTTGAAGGGCATTTGATTCTATGTAAGCCTTAGCAAATCCAGCAAGATATGTTGATAAACGAATGGGTTTGGCGAATTATGATGAGAAAGTAGTCGGACGATAAAGAGGGTGGTATAAATTGTACATTCAGTTAGAATGTATACTGAAGTAGGCGTGCCGATTTCACGTGCCTTGCTAGATTTGCCCAGCTGAACGTGATGTAATGGAAATTAAAATTACAATCCACCTTTTCCAAAAAAAATCACATAAATGTCTCAAAAATGCAGTTAATTTTAAGCAATTTTTTGGTTAGATGTAGACATAAATCGATTTACGTTTTATCTATCTTCTGATACCAAATTCATATCGATTGGATAAAAGTCGCTTCTAATTTTAATGGAACAGAAATAACTCACTGAGGCGACATTTGCAATTCGATTCCTTTCCTTTAAAACAATCTGTTGCACAGGGTGTCCCATAGGAATGCCATTTAAAAAACATGAGATTATCGAAAAAAATAAAGAATTTGTCACATTCAAACACCGGCTGGTCGCAAAGTATTGTAATTAAAATGCTAATTTTTTGTGACAAGATGGCATTGAAGAGAAACGTTCCACATTAAAAAATCATCATCGCTAAAAAAAATAAAAAAATTTGCTTATTATGTTCAGAATTTGCTCTATATATTAAAAATGTGAAAATGTATGAGGTGTACCATTTAAAAAACTAATACTCAGACCATTTCTGGTAAAATCGGAAGTGCTACAGAATTCAGTTTTATCTCAAAAAATCACATTTTAGTTGTTCAATAGTATCCTGAATTTTCGTACTTTGAATCGGATTATTTCTCTCAAAAAATTTTTAAATTAAAATTAAGGGTGAAATCGCGAAGCACAGCTAGTATAAAATGAGTAGGCCTCATTCTGCAGTTTCAAAGAATATCACGAAAACTATCCTCAATAATATCTTGCGGGGTTATTTCAAGAAAGTTTTAGGTGTTAGGTATAAGTGATTTTCTGTTTACGTACCTGTGGCCTTCCCACTATCATCAACAAATTTTCCATTTTTCATTTGAATCATCAAATGTAAAAAGTCATTTCTCACAATATTATTATCTTCTCTGTATTTAACGGTATTGACGGCCATGTTGTAGAAGAAGTTTCTGATCTTGCTACTGATTATGGAAAAATTGATAGCTCGTAGAAGCCAATGGGGAGTAAATATGACACAGAATTGTCTCATCGCTGAAATAGGATTCATGTTGAACATCATAAAACCGTACTTCCGGAACTCTGAATTGGGATCTTTCATGGTGTTTGTGTCGATGCCAAATGCTGACGAGCCTGAAACGAAAGAAGTTTCAATTCCAGAATCTGTCTTCTCTCTGTTTTCAACACTTTGGATAAGGAAAAGAATATTGCTTTAAAGTCATGTTCATTGTGCTATTCAAATAATATCTAAATATTTTTTGTTCAATTGAACGGGTTTCAGACAAACAGTCAGATAGACAGGTATACAGACGGACGGACGGACGGACGGACGGATAGGCAGACAGGCAGACATACGGACGGACGGACGGACGGACCGATGGACGGACTTTCGTAACAGTCGAAGAAAGGCCAGAGAATAATCTTTTTTCTGGTAACCAAGAAACAATCTCGAGATGAACCATCCTATGAAGATGTCTGGAAGAGCCTCACCAGAAGTGGCCAAGGCCCAGAGCCAGCCCTGGATTGACAACATGAAAGCTTTACATGTACATAGCACATAACGTCATCGGTTCGACACCACGAGATCTTCCTTAGGAATTCTGGTACCATCAGGAGATTATGACTCGAGATGTAATAACACGTTGCAGCGAGATAATTATTGATAGTGAATCAGGTATACATCAGTTTCTCGAATTATTAATTAGCATAATTTAACATACAATTGTACCATTTATGAGAAATGAATTACCAGAAAGAGTTCAAGTCCATTTTCGCTATATTATGTTGTGATCTGACTGAAATTGAATCGTACCTATAGTGTCGATGGTGAAACGACCCATCACATTTCTGATGTCCACAGGATTAGTAAGTGCGGAGTCATGAAGAAGTTCTTCCAAAATAATCGAACACTGAACCATTATATTGAACATCATCTTTATTTTGCCCGAAGTGAAGGTAGGTGTCAATTTGGAGCGAATTTCTCTCCATTTGTTACCTTCTAGATTGAATATATTAACTGAAAGTGGGTCCACTTTTTCATTCACGTACGTTCCGTGACTGTTGAAATATTGGTGATCAGTCTGCAAGATAGCTTTGACTAGGTCCAAGTCCACTACAGTATACATTGGTTTGGCCATGAAATATCCACCTCCATGTCGCAATCCGTTTGATTTGAGTTCAAAATATATTTTCTTCCAGAGTTCTCCCATTGTTCTCTGACCGGTAGCCACATCGAGTCCATTTCCAAAGATAGCAATGGGTTTCGGACTATAGATTCCCCTTCGGGACCAATATTTGAATGCCTGGTTGAAGTAAGTAAAAGTGACCACTATTAAGGCGACGAGGATGAGAGCTGAGTTATAGCAATAATCACCAGTTGACAGCATTTTCCTGGAAAAAAGTTCAATTTCAGAGCCATTGTATAGTTTATTGGTTTTTCACGGAAAATTATTGTTGAACCAATTCTATTTCTTTCATGACTATTCTGGATATTTCATGAGCTTTATTTGATGTCGACATGGATATTTATGAAAACTGAGAACAGAGTATTGATTCAACATAGACCATTTCACATATGAAATGTTCTTACTGTAGCATTTCCAGGTCTAATGCCAATAAGTCAGACCCTATCAGTGTATCTCAACATCATTCACTTAACTTTTCCCACTTTCAAAACTTTCGCGAATAATGATGAACTCATTAGCAAACAGTCCATTGTTCATCACACCACGAGTAAGCCACGTTTTAGATAAGAAAATTAGGTCATAGTGACAGTTATGTTTATTCAATTTGAACTTTAGGGTTTCTGATGGCAAACCTCGTACATTTTGTACAAAACATTTTAATCTGGAAAAAAGTTTAATATGGAATATAAAATTGTTTTTTTTTTTAATTATAATAATTTCAAATTGCATTCACAACCAATTTTTAAGCGAAAAAAAATGCTATTATTTTTCATCAAAACGAACCTGTAGTTCCTTATTCTAGCGAAATCCCTTGTGCTTTTTAAAAGTATCTTATTTTCTGGGGATAAATGTTCAGCAATGTAGAGAAGCAAAGACATACATATTATCAAACATCCTGATTTGTACACTCCAGTAACATCATGAAGAAACTGTGATTTTTCTTAAAATATTTTACTATTAATAACTAGTAAGTATGGCATTTTATCAAAGATTCTTACCAGATCTAAGCACCTGCTGGACAGTAACAATATATCGGGACACACTTGTATTAACCAATTTCTGATATGTTTCATATATTGTAGACAACACGTACACCAAAAGTACATGAACATAATCAAATAACCATATCAGGTCCTTTATCACGTATGATTGACTAATTGAGATCAGATTGAGGAACTGAATAGTGATAGTATATGTACATTAAGTATTGTACAGCGATTGTATGCTGTTTAAATGTCAAAGTTCGAAAAAATGTTGTAGAAGGTTTCGATTACCAAATAACTCTTGTGTTCCTTGATTGAAATAGCATTCAATCAAGGAACTCTGCATGGAAATTCATTGGATGTAATTCAACGTTTGTCGTGGTATTAGCCAAGAGAGTAGTTGAGCACTCAGAAGACCGTGCGGAATTCCCCAAGGCACGGTATTAGGTTTTCTACTGTTCACTGTCTATATAGACAACCAGATGAATACATCATCTGAAGGAATCATCATAAGTTTTGCAGATGACACCACAATAATTTAAAATAACAACACATGACAAAAACTAGAAGCAAATGCGAAAAAAAAATTCAATAACTTCTCTCAATATTGTCAATTCTACGAACCAATTTTCAACATGGAAAAGACAGAATACTCCAATTTCATCTTCTATTATAATGATTTTTCACTAGCGGCTTCCTCATAGAAGAATATCGTCTAAATTTCCGTAACTCGTATTTTATTCGAGGAACGTCTCCGATAATGTTCTGTTGATGCAAAATGAAGAGAAATCGTAAAAGAAAGTGCTCCATAAACCGTTACTTTTCTGTTCAATGTTTACAATCGACAAAGCGGCTCATAAACAACGTATCTCTTATCTAGAACCCGAAAAGGCAATATTATTTTGACTGCTTGTAGAAAAAACTGAAAATGTAACTTACACTTAATGGTTATTGTGACACACCTATTCATTAGTTCTTGTTGTATAATAAACTATTTTTATTATCATTTTGTCGCACAAAGGCCCGTTCGGTATGTGAAAACAATTTCAGATATAGGAAATACATAATCGGAACCTGCATATTTAATCATTAGGTATATATTTTTATTTATGTTTACTTCAACTACTTTGTATCCACTTCATTAGTTTTGATAAATCAAGACATATAAATATAATGGAAACTCTAATGAATATGGATATCACATATAAAAATAATAATCAATATTTGCATACCTGTACTCATTACTACACCGCGCGTTCAGATTTGAACTTTGGAAGTGTTACAATATCCACGAACCTATTCAATTCATAGTTTAATACTCAGTATAAATTTTGGAAGAGTGGCGAGTTCTCGATACTTTGGTTGCCATTTTTATATTGATAACAATATCTTTTCAAGAGGAGCTGATACATAATTCATATTTTTTAATCAATATGAAACTACAACTTGGCAAATTTTCACTTGCAAGATAACAAATTCAGATTCAATTCCATTAAAATGCTCACGTGCTTAGTTTCAAATAAAAAATACAAATACGAGAATTGTATGTATAAACTGCACTGATAAAACTATTTCTGAGATAATTCAACGATATACAAGGATAAACTGTGCTCCGGTGGTCAATAATAGCTTCAAAACTTAAACATTTATTTCGAAGGCAAGCAGGTTTTTTTGGGAAAGTATCCTCGGAAAAAAAAATTTACATTTCGGATAAAAATTCTTGTCGTAATAACCAGAATGGTGAGAAGAATTCACAAATTTATTCTGACAACTAATACCATTTCAGTTTATCAGAATGCATCTACATAGATATTGAAAAATATGATTGAGATTCACAAAACTACAAAACTTGAGGATATCTAAAATAATTAAAATAGATATGTGAACATTACAGGTAAGTAACATCTTTTCGAATTCGGAATAATTTTATTATAAACTAAAAAATTTCACAGCCTATGAATGCTCATTATCAACTCATACGCCTGACGACACCAAGTGTCCTATCTTTTGTACATTTCTCTGCAAACTCCATTTCTATCTGCGATTTCTCCGGATGGACAGTTGGCTTTGATTGCAGTTAAAAATCTCCTTCCATCTTGATTACAGTTGTTGGGTACACCTGTTTGATTGTTACTGTCGGATCTTACATCAATAACGGTGCAGTTTTGAGATTGTTTTCCAACTAAAAAAAATCAAACGGTTTATTTGTTTCGAATATGAGTCATATATTTGGTGGTAAGGTAAGGTGAGGTGAGCTTTTCAACACGAATCCTTGAGTCTTGAAAATCTATTATTCTCAAACACACATTTTTCAGGCCATAATCACAGAAAATACCCTCTTCTTCTTGTAGGCACCATATGCAGATTCCAATGAATTCATATTTGACGACAAGAAGCATCAAAACCAAAGGTTTCATACAAAATTTCACTATTTTCACGGTGAATATAACCTAACTTTGGAGTAATTTTCATTTATTTTATTGTAATTAGTTGTTCTTTGAAATTTAATGCCGACGAATCTTCGATGATTAATTTGATCCATAACTGAAATTTAAAAATTTTCAAAATAGATTCAGGAAATTATTTGAAGAAAATAAACGTGAAATGTCTGTTAAAAAACAAACTCCCATTAAAAAAACAATTGAACTGAAAATTAATAGCGTGTATATAAAATCGGGAACTTTAAAAAAATGTAAATAAAAAAAAAAGAACCTAGAACCATTTGCAGCCTTTTTCCATCGAAAAAAAAGAAGAATGACCACTCCTGTTACGACCAGTGTAAACGCCCTCTATGTGCGAAACACAGATCAACATCGTGCACTCAATGTTGAAAAATCGTAAATTTTACGATAGAATAGTAATTACGTACATTCAAAACACGTCAGCTCATTTCATTGAAGCAAGGTTCTCTTCTCTCGCATATAATCCCGAAAATAGCAACTAAAGTTTGTCTTTCAGCCGCAGATGATTCCACAACTGATTTTATGAATAACTTATTCATATTTTCGAACAAAAATAAAAAAGAACCAACCCACTTGGATCTATTCTGTAAATGTCGACATCTGTTTGTGAACAAATGTGGCTTGGTCCTTTTCTTGATAGATGGCATTGCATGTTTTTGTGGGATGGTCTCGGATGGATTTTTTCTGCCTGGCAGCCTGACATGGAAGCATGTACTACCATCTCCGTATCAAAATTACTTTTGCCAGAATATGTGGGTTGGTTACTTTCTGTAAAAAGCGGTCCAATTGTTCTTAGGTGGATATGGAATGCTTATCTGAGGAAACACAACTTTTCCTATCATATTCTGGTTCTCTCTACATATTAGAGAAATGATTGGAAACAAATTTTAATATTTTGTTTTGTTCGGGAAGTAATGCCCATAGTTAGAGATTGTCAACAATAATATGTACGCAATTCATCGAATAACTCATTTCAAATATATTCGAAAAACTTCAAGGGCACTTTTTACTCACCGTTTTGATTTGATATATTAGTAACAGCTGCTTCTTCTCTTTTACCCTCAGCTACACTAGCTGTATTTTCTGAATGCTGGTTGTTTGGAGAGGGTTGGCCAAAGTTTCCATTGTTAACATTACTTGATGACGATCCATGTAACCTTCCAGAATTTTGATTGGTCGGTGACGGTTGAACAAAACTTTCCTGTCCATTTCCATACTCGACGTTATTGAAAGTTGGTTTGACAGTACTTCGAAAACCTTGTTCGACCGGAGCTGATTGACCAATATTTCTGTCCCCCATGTTGTTCCAAGAAGGTTTATTCACGCCGCCGAAATCTTGGTTATTCGAAAAAGGTCGAAAAGCATTGTTGTTTGAATTTGGTATATCTGTGTACCCTCCATTGTATTGTCTGTGCGTGAAGGGGTTCCAAATTTCAAACCTGAGTACCCCCTGGTTATTGCTGTGATCAAATGGAACGTATTGATTCTGTCCAACTGGTGGTCTGGGATCCTGCCTGTCATTGCATAAGTTTTGGTTCTGACCCCGATGGAGCACTCTGTTGCCAATGGATTGAGTTTTACATTTTATTCTTTCTAGAGTGTCACCAACTCTTTCCATTAGAATTCCAGAATGTACATCATGGAATACACCGGCAAAAATAACTAAACTCAAACATACTAACTTCATGATGTGCAATGTGAATGATATTTATCGAAACTGATTTCATAAACTTTCGATTCGAGCTATTATATTTGGGTTGAAAAGAGTGTTTACAGAAATAACTTTATTTCTTGGTATCATTCGCGATAAATTTTGAGGACAAATGTATCGTTGACCTATTTGATACCACTCATCTTGTGCAATTAAACGCTTCTTATAACGCCATGAAATGTTCTTTCATTCCATTTTCATTCATACAGGATGTTGCTAAATTCATGCGAAACAACTCAGGAGGCAATTCAAATGAAAACGATTCTTCAGTACAACAAATAGAAGATATCACCCCTGAAAGGACAGATATAAAGTAGAATATTTTGGATACCTGCCTGGGTAAAGCCACCAACCTTTTCGACACGTTTTCGAAATCGATTGCGCTGTCATGACATTTCATGTCAATTCGATTCACATATGCCACTACTTGTAAATGGTATAATTTGGGGGCATAAAAAACTATGATTGCTATCTCAAAGTGATATCTAATAGAAATGGCGGCTAATTGATTGCAGTCTTTTCCGGAACGGTCATATCTCTGGAAGTATTTCTGCGATTTCAAAGAACCCCGCACTATCCTTATTAAAAAGGGCTTCATGTTGAAAATCCCAAATATTTGGTATAAGTTTAAGTAAGTTTCTTAGAAAAAAATACCCTGTATTTCGAAAAAGAATTGGTTGATTTCTATGCATTTTTTATTCAATGTACGGTTTCATCAATTATAGCATAAGTCTGCGTACTCATTTGGCGGCTACATAGTTTTGAATGTAAGAATTTTATTGATACTGTTTGCAAACTCGTTCGTAGCCCCGTCCAAATTAGTGTTCTTAACGAAGCTCAAGCATTTTCTATATTTGCTATTGATTTGAAGATGAACCAACTTGAAACACATGAATTTCCAAAATTATTATATTCATTCATTTCCAGTACAGATAATATTAATTTGTATGCTATCGAGAATCACTAATTTATTTACTAGTTCAAATCACCATGGATATCGAACAACATATATTTTTTTATGTATTATCTTACACTGTTCTGATCTGAATTACTAAAAATACCGTCCTAGAGTCATAGGTCGAATATGCATGTTTATCCGGAAAACCCCATCGTCTTCATTGTGTATACATAAAAAATCAAAAATGCATTACCGTTTTCTTAGTTCTGTTTCAAGAGTCAAGTTACACGCAGTGTTCAACTGGAGAAGAAGTGAGTAGTTTAATAATATGAGTTTTCTAATGGTAGTGGGAAATTTGTGGAACTCAGCACTGTATTTAATTTTAATATTGAGTTTTGATAAAGGATTAAATATTCAGTATTTGAAGAGCCTGATAAGAACTAACTGCGGAAGTAGGGCAGTGGGTTCATTTTTGAATATCTGAGGGATACGTAGTCTTCGTGGAATTTCTCAGAGAGATAAAGCGAAAGTGAGAGAGAGAGTCAAAACTGTTTAATTTGAACACATTAATGATGTTTCAGAAGGGCATTGGTCATGAAAATATTGGGCTGGCGTATTTTCCTCACCAAAAATATGTTTCTACCCTGTAAGAGCAAGGGTTTACAATAATCATACAGGTAATTTCCTCACCAAATATATAGGAATTTACCTCTGTATATTCAGGATTACCTCCGCCCTGAAATATTCCAGTTTCATACACTCAAATGAAATTTATGTGTTTTCACGCACTGGAGTGTCTACGTAAGGTTAGTTTTTTCGTTGTTGAATTGTTGAATGATGAAAAAAAAGGTCTTCAAAATTGACAAAATGACAAAAAACCTAACATTAAGACACAATTCCATATTTTCATTACTTTTCTTACTAAAGCATTACTGGCATTACTCCGGGGTATTAGTTACGATTTTTGGAAATTAGTGTACACAATTTCCTCAGAGGTTTCCCCCTCGATTAGTTTAAATAATTACTCCCCACAAAATGTTTGTATTAAATTTCTACGCACTCTAATGTCTACGTAAGGTTAGTTCGTTCTTCATAGATCAGACTAAATAATAATGAATTGGTGAGGTTAACAACGATCCTTAGTTCTGGTGAGGAAAATACCTTACGGGTTATCACCTCATAATGGGAGCTTTATCTACACTCATCAACTGTATGAAATATCGCTATATCCACTAGTGGTATAATAAAATAAAAAATACAATCTTGAATCTAAAACACTCTAAAATAAATGATAACAAAAAATTTTTATAAATTGTCAACCATTTTTATTTTCAGGATGCGACCTGCCTTGGCAACCATACTAGTAATATGTTGGATGCATATTGGCATCTACCCGGCAAAATGTAATAATCCGGAAGTTTCAAGACAAAGAATGCTCATTTATCGCATTGCTGAAGAAGATGATGTTGATGTTGTACAATGCAAATATTATGACCACAAACATCCCGCTCTAACATATTTTGACATTACAAGAAATTGTGTAACAACCCCCAAAACTGGAATTTTCGTGGACAAGTGGGAGGAACGCAACACTATTAATGCCCCTGTTTCTTTTGTTGATATGAAACAATATAAAGCAAAAGCTGATCTTGTCAGAAATGAAATCAAACTTCGATCTGGAACCATCTGCAGATATGACAGAGGATTTTGTTATGACTCCAAGGAGAACGAGAACTATGCAGCTGTGTGGGAAGTGAAAAGAAGGACCAACAAACCAGTAGACTCGTGCCCGGAAAATTTAGAACAGTTATTTTATGGGCCCGTTGATATCTGGGAATTTCCAGAAAAAAATCTGCAGTACCTTGTTTTCTCTGATAATCGTGGTAATGCATTCTATCTAAAACTAATGGAGAAAATTTATTGCCATAATATCGAAACTTGGATAACAGAAGGTGACAGTTTCCTAGTAACTAGTTTGAAATTGAAACCAGCACTTAAAGATACTTCAATATTGAACCAGCATTATTTTCCGTTGAAATCTTTGAAATTGGTCAGTGAGGCTATAATGAAAAATGTTGAACTTCAAGAATACCCGTTAGATTTCAATAATCAAATGAGCACCGTCTATTTCGAAGAACCCGATAATACAAGAATATTATACCATAAACTGCGAGAAGAAATTAAATTTCAAATTAAATCAGTTTCTGAAAATATAAACGGAGGTCCATCAAATCTCATTTTGGTTGAAATTGACGATTTGAAACGAAGTATCGTGAGAAAAACTGAAGAAATTAAAAACATTTTGAACAAACTTGAACTGACAAAAGCTGATCTACGTGTCACTAAGAACGATGTGAGCAATTTTCAAAAACTTATCGATTCGTTTTCCCAAACATACAATAAAGACATTGTTAATTTCAAAATCACTTTGACAGCATTAAATAACAATATTTATTCTGAAAGTCAGCGTATTTCCGAGTTACTTTCAGCAAGAAATGTAGAATTCATTCAAAAGATTGAACAACTGAATAGTTTTATGAAAAATCAAGTTAATAATTTGAGTTCCAAGTCAGATCTCGCAGGAAAACTATCAGAACTGAAACTAGAGATGTATAAACTACTGAATGAACAGAATAACCAACTGAATATTATATTGAAAAAAACTGGAAAGTTTGAGCATTCACTTAATTCCCTAAGAAATGAAAATATCGATTTGAAAAAAGGCTTTGAAATCGCAAAGGGAGAATATGGCTCAAAATTGAACCTCTTAGAACAACGACTCAATGAAAATTTTGGTTCCGTCAGAAATGATTTCACGGAAGTTCTGGAGCTGATTTCGAAAAAAAATGGTTCTTCTGAAACTGATTCCAAGATTGCGGATCTGAGAAAATATATCGACGACTTCATAATCAGGTCAAAGAGCGATTCAGAATCAAGTTTCAGTAACATCCGTGAAACTATCAAAACATTTTCTCAAAATTCAATTACAAAAAAAGAGTTTTTCAATTTGCAAACTCAGATAGATAATATGAACAGAAACATTGCTGACGTAGAATGGGAAATTTTAAAGAATATTACAAATAATCCAATTTCTTCAGAATACTTCAATAATGAAATGTCTTCATTGAGAGTAAGTGTGAAGAGGAATATAGATCAACTCAAACAAGAGTTATCTAAAAAACTAGCGCAACACGAATCTCGTTGTAATTGCAACGAAGAAATAAACAAAATGGTCGAAAACTTTAAGAAGTCACTTGCAGCGGCGCAACATGATATTCTACAAAAAACAAACTCCCTTGTAGAAACAACTAAAAAAGAAATAACATCCCAATTAACAGGAGAGGTTATAATCTTGAGAGGTCAGATAGATATTAACAAGGGGCAACTAATTGAAATTATAACCCATAGGTTGCAGGAGAAAGAAAAACAAATCGAACAGCTAGAACGCACTCTCTCAGCTCAAATAGAGAAACTACAGCAGAAAACTGATGAGGTTTCCAGAAATCTTACTACTGTCATAAATGATTCCCAGATCAGGCCTATAGAGAGTTGAATCTCATGGTTTGAGTGTTGACTTTCGAACGTAGGACCAAGAAACTAAGAAAAATTATAATCACTGATGTGGTGAACAAACCACAGCGGATCACTGTGTTGTTTGGAATAATGTTTTCAGTATATTGTTAAATAACCTGGGTATTATCGTTGATCAACTTCCTAATGATTGCGTTTCTTATGCCTTATAACTCGAATTCAAAGTTCATGGACATAATAGTGACCCTACAATTACATTCAATAATGTATGTATAATTCTGAAATAAATTTTAGTATTACGAATGAAAATACAACCGTTGTTTCTTTTCTTCTGATGTCGATTGTCTTCATGGTTTTCAAGTACCAGATTATAATATATAGGTACGTATTTATCAGACTTTTAACCATAGGCACCTATATGTTCGGATAAAAATAACGGAAAAATAAAAAATTGTATAATTTTTACTCTTTTACTGATATATGCAAACTTCGATGTGTTGCTATAACAGTGGTGGTTAGGTTTAAGGTTTAAATGTGAGTGAGCCAATGGCCTATTGTGGCTCACCCTATGGTTATATTTCTCCCAGTATATCCAATCTCTTAACGAAATTGAGTAACATATTGGGAGAACAGTTTACCAGATCTTCTGGCCTTACTTTTGTATTGCCAAATATTGAAAATCTGGTTCTGGCCGCTGCAGGGCATGTACACAGGATGTGTTTAGCCGTTTCATCATCCTCCATGCATAGACGGCACTCTGCATCCTGTGCAAGTCCGATTTTATGCATGTGGTGTTTGAGTTTGCAGTGGCCAGTGAGCAAACCTACTATAACTCTGAGATGTGCTCTACTGAGTTCTAGAAGTTTGTCAGAGTCCTGCTTTTTCCTTGTACAAGCAATAAATGCTTTGGAATGGGCTAGTCCTGGTAGACTGAGCCAATACTCAAGTCTTTAATTGTCTGCCCAGGCGGTTGTAGCATTCTTGGCAGTGCTATATGCTAAACTGATGACCGGTTCTGGCCCAGTGAACGTTGTTTCGGCCCCCCCTTTTGCTAGGGCGTCCGCTATTTCGTTTCCTTCTAGGCCCGTGTGACCTGGTATCCAAACTAGGGTAACGTTGTTGCCTTGTGCTAGTCGGTTCAAGGTGTCTCTGCAGTTCCATACTGCTCTGGATTTAAAGCAGTTGGATTCAAGCGCTTTCAATGCTGCTTGACTATCTGAAAATATTTTTATTGTTTTTCGTGTGAGGTGTCGGTTTTCCAACTCCCTTGCACACATTTCAATGGCATATACCTCAGCCTGGAATATCGTAGCTAATTTACCCAAACTGAATGAGCGTTTCACTACTGGGTTCATACCATATATTCCGGCTCCGACACCTTCCAAAGTTTTGGAACCATCGGTGAACCACCTTTCATTTACCCTACATAGGTCAGTTTCATTCCGAACCCAGTCTTCTCTTTCAGGGAAGACCACGGTGTAGGACATGTTGAGGTTAGTGGTTTTAGGCATGATGTCTGAGGACAGTGGTGGTTACTCAGGGTTCTGCAATGCAACAATAACCTATATATCCTCATAATTATTCGAGCTTCAGAAGAGTTTGCAAGGTATTCTGTTTATTATGGGTATGTAACATGTTACTTTGGTTTTTCAAATGGTAGTTCATAAAAATATTGGAGATTTCCTAATATTTCACAAAACAAGTTTTTTTTAATTTCTTCCGAACATCCATTGTGAAATATTGAGTTCAGGTCATGCTTTAATATTATGGATCTGACCACGTTGAACATTGGTGATCTACAGGGTGTGACAAAACCTGCTTCCAAGTTGTTAAAGCATCACATATTCAACTACTTGAACATGCTGTATATACATTTGTGTCATTTCTATGTAAAAAAAGTTGTTAGTTTTTGTCGTCGGTTTCTTGAATCTTTAATAATTCATTAAAAAAGATAAAATAATTCGAATACTTCCAATTATATGGTCCATTAGGAACCGAAAGTTCTAAATAATGGAGGGAGAACCAAAAATTCCACAAAAATTTGGTCCTATTCGAGCCATATTGTAACAATTTGGACCAATCGAGTAGTCGAGTAATCACAGATTAGACTTTTCAGATCTGAGAGCTTGTTATTTTTATGCATCTTATTTTTAACTATTTATATATTAGGAGTTCAACTATAATGACGAATTCGTGCCATAAATTCACACCGAAAAAACCCATTTGAATGCTCTCAGGTACATACAACCGATTAATGCAGTATACTAGAGTAGTGTTCTCATAACGAATGATAATCCTTATATGTTATGAATAAGGTAGTAAATGAGAATCGCCTCCTTTAGGACCTTGGCGAAGCTTCACGAAATTAGGTGAACATTAGGTGAACATAGTGTGCAGTATTTTTTTTTTTTCGTTACATTGTTGAAAATCATGGTGAATAAAAATTAATTAAAAAAGTTATGAATTTCTAATGCTGATTATATCAATCAATAAAATACACATATACAGAGTCTATCCATTTCAGTCGTTGAGTTTCACACCATTGAACTGTAATATTACTATCCAGTAGGTAGTAACAATCCCCAACATTTTCAGAATTGTACCCTTTTCAATTTTTATCGATTTTGCTGCAAAGAACTCGATAGGACAAGTTGTGACAGTTTCTCTCAGCTCATTGAGTTCTCGTCCTGATTCAGTCTGGCAATCAAAATAAGCATTGGTTTCCTGTATGGCGTAACAAATCCTAGTTATTTTGTTCGCTTCTCTTGTCACTCTATCACAAGAAAGTATGGTCCAGATGATACCAACCTGTAGAAAAAAAAAAAAGAAATTCAATTAAAGATTACGTTATCACGGTGGATTTTGTTTGAAGGTTAGGGTGATGAATCGGCAGTATTTAATATCTCAATATATGTTTCATTTATTATTAATCCTGAAAATATCTCATCTTCATGAGAATTTACCTTGTATATGAATCAATGCTGTGTCTCAAATAAATTGGAAGATCACTCCATTCACTAACACTGAGTCGAGGAGAACAGTGCAAAAAACAAGGCCAATAACGATAATCAGGCATGTGTTCCATCTTTTACATTCTAAACCGGGTGAAACACCTACTCTTTCTACAAGATTTTATTCAACTTGCCATTTTAGTTAGTATGTGTGTGGTCAAATTTTCCCTTTTGCAAATGAATTTTGACCAATTTGATAGGTTATCCTAATTCCGGTGACAATGCATGAAAGAATTTTTGTTGGATGAAAAATCAAACCGGAGGCTCCCAGATGGCGAAGGAGATCTGTGATTATAGTTCACTTTAAAATTGGTATATGGGGGTTTTTGAGGTCGGACATTCTGAATTTGCCGTTAAAATTGTTAGGGGCGAAACTGCGGGAAAAGCAGGGAATATGCAAAAGGTGTTACCACTAACTGCCCCAAGAGCTCAGTCGGGGCATGAGTTCTACTACAAAAATAGGCGTCGTGTCAATTTTCTGATGCGCCACGGATGTACTGCTATTGAAAACCAAGCAGTTATATTCATATGGGTGAAAGTATTTAAGATTGGGAAAGAAATTAGTTATTAAAATTAATTTTAGAATTGTAACTCTCAGGTTCAATTCTTTATTAGGAATGGAGTATCGGACAAAGTGAAAGGTAAATGAAATTTACTCACCAACATCATAGCTACTATACATATTTTATCGTTTCTGCGTGTTTCCAAGATAAAACTGAGTAAATTCACTATCGATAATACTTTGACAATCCAACAACTCATGCAGACGAAGATGAACGTTCCAAATACAGCATTGTAACTTCTAACCATCTCCACTAGCGTTTCATATGAACATCCGATTCTATATATTTCAGTAGGAACATGTTTTCTGGTGATGGTGCGTTTGAATGGTTGAGGAGTAATGAAACTATTCAGATTTTCAATCAAAAGTTTCAAGTGGAGGGATATAGAAGAGGATACAATTGAAGCGAGCATGAGACCGTGCAGGGACATTATCTCTGCGATTACCAATATGAATGTTGTTAGTTTATAGCGGCTTTTTCCTGTAAATTCTACAGCTACGAAAACAACGTATAAGACCTGTATGATTATATATTTTGAATACTGCAGTCCTCTGGTACAGCAATTTTTTAAATGCGGTGTATCCATGTTGAGGAACTTATTTTGTGCTAATATGCATCTCCACTGCGTTGAATTCGAAATGGTGGAGATTATCAGTATAATCGCAGGAAGTATATTGGAGAATGTTGTTAATGAATACAACAACTTCGATATGAACGGCAATGCTTTCCACATTGTAAAAACATAGATAGCCCTCAATAATGTGGTGAAAAATACCAACAGAATTGTACATTTGAAAATTTTACTCAACCTTGTCTCTCTTGAAGTATCGTTCACAAATCCATTTTGTGGAATGATGAAGAGAATACGAGCTATTTTGAAAAATACTATCAGTACCGTCAACATGGTTATATTTTCGATGGAATGTTGAGTAAAATCACTAAAGTACTGAATCATGATTGTTCAATACAGTGATATTCACCATAGCGACTCAACAATAAACACACAGAATTCACAACAACCATCCATATTACTTCAGCTAATCGATGATGAATTGAATAGTGTTTTCATGTATTCCATATCGAAGATAGACTTGTTTTATCCAGAGGTCGTTTGATATACACGCAATCATTTCATATTTTTATCACTGAGTATCATACATGTGTTTGTTTTTTATCTGTTAATGTTATTGTTTTTGGACAGGGAAGTCACAATATCTTGAAAATTTCATGAAATCTATTTACAGTGTATTTTTTCTCATGGAAGCGCCCACGTATCTTCCGTATTTTTTGTAGAAGAATTCAGAATTTCTTTGAATCGATAGTTAGATAAAAGTTGTACTTATTATGTTATCGAAGGGATAATTCGCCTAGCAATGGAACCGCATTCATTTTTGAAAACTTGTATAGGTGACAAAATAGTTATTTACCTAACAAGTGCGGAAAGTAGTACTTTTCTGCGCGCGACGACAGTTGCACGAACGTCGCGGAGCGGAGTTCGGGCAAGCCGTTAAGGGCGGAAAAGACATTTCCCGTAAGAGTTAGGTACAATATTTTTCCTACGAGTGTTTTTGTCCATATTATTTATGAAAAAACAAGGTTTTCAATAAACAAGTTTTTATAATAATGCTACAAAGTTACTAATAAGACAGAATATTTATATAGATCATTTGGGTAGTCCTAAATATCCTCATTTTCAAGGATACAAAAATCGTGCGGAAAAGTAAAAATCGTACGGAAAAGTAAAACTCGTGCGGAAAAGTAACTTTTCCGAACGGTTTTAAATCGTACGGAAAAGTACAACTTTCAAAACGAACAATCCTGTGAAAAAGTTACTTCTCCGAACGCTCATAGGAAAAACGACATGCTGTCCTTTTTCTATGGAAATTCGATGGGGTTTTTCGAAAAATATGCGCCCCTTCAAAGAACCCCAGCCCCATGTCTTCCCATATCTTACTGCAATATGACTGCACATCGCTTACAACGTATAATATGACCATATATCATCGAAAATGAAACAGTCTGGGTGGTTGAGACTAGAGACCCTCAAAACTTTGTATCTACCAACCAACACACATGTTATCCTTATTTCCAAGAAAACAAATATACCTATTTCATTCTCAACGCTTAATCACCACTTTTTGCGCTCAGCTAGTGTATATTTCGTATGTCAGATTAGCCCAGATAAAATACATGGATTCTAGTTTGGAAATAATAGGATTGATCTTACTCTCATAACCTCCAAAATTCCAATCAGGATATAATAAAATTCAAAAATCGCATCAAAAAATCATTTAATATACATTTTTGGCACATTGAAATTATTTCTATTGAAATAACCATTTTTACATGAAATTCTTATAAACAAAATATAAAATATCTCACAATACATTGTACAAGCTTCATTTTCATTTGTCATGAAGAGATCGATCATCAACTGAAAATATAAAAATTAAGTACAAGTAATCCTTTTTTTGGCTAATACTACAACCGAAATATAAGTCACAGTGATATTAGATATACCACTGCCTGCAGGTAAGTTTTTATTGTATAAACACCTGAGTAGAGGCATCAAAATATTTTGTGGCTTTTTCATCGTAACTTAATAATAATTTTACACACAAGATACTATATTCACATGGTGTACAATATGGGATTATTACATTATTCCAATTTCGAAGATTTCTCCATTAGTGCATTAAATCCGTCACAGTACATAATTATCAATATTTGCTGGGTTCTACTATAGTCTTGCCTCAATGACTAAGTTACTGTGATCCAATTTCACTTCCGAATATTGAAAAGGAAGGCGCATTCAAATTTAAGGATTTCATTCATCTTCAGCCTCCCATTCTTTGGTACTCGAAATTTGTTTTGTGTTTGTTTAAAACTTGTTCCGTCACCTAGTTGTCACCTAGTTGTACTCATACTCATACCAGAATAGTTCGTTTCAAATAATAAAGGTGAATGGTTCGATTAGTTCAATATATGATTCTATTCCTTCAAATCTCTCGTCGTAATGCACCGTAACTACAACTATATCAACACTCTTTCAAGGATAGTGCGAGATATGTAAATAAAATGAAATCACTGAAGTTTGAAATGAAATTATCGACGTGGAAATCATATATTTTTTTTGTACCATCTACTATTTCCTTTTTATCACAAAATATAGTTTTTCTCACTAGGGCGGTAATATTTGCACTCTTGTCTTGGTAGCGACTTATAAGTTAAATCTCAATTTTGCTGTGCGATATGTTTATTGATATCTTGTAAAATGTATTCGGTAATGAAGATGGATACTGAAAAATTGGTCCCAGTGAGCTTAAAATTTTCAATTTCTTGAACTATATACAGCAATTGCTATTAGAGCTATAAGGTAGAGTAGGATTGGTGTTAGACTAGTATGAAGTATTAGGCGAACCCATGCAAAATATCCATCAGAAACATTTAACCATATTTCTAGGCCTATTATATCTAGACCCCAACGCTATCCCAGTCTCTGCTGTTGACATATGCTGGTTCTGTTTTTATAGGATCAACACTTTTTTCTTTCAACATCGATTTATTCTGGAGCATGTCTACATAGTTATCTGTCGACTTCACTATTTCGACACCTTGCTGTGGGTTTTCTTCGAGTATTGTTGGAGACATGAGATGATAAGTGGGGTTTGATACACTATTGGGGCTCTGCATAGGTGTTTCACAGTCTGATCCACTTGGAATACGCAACATTGGAAGTAACTCTTGTCCATTAGCTCCTTCAGAGTTTGAATGTTTTCTGTTATTGATGTTGAAATCGAATATTT
Source organism: Chrysolina haemoptera (assembly GCA_958298965.1). Classification (NCBI taxonomy): domain Eukaryota; kingdom Metazoa; phylum Arthropoda; class Insecta; order Coleoptera; family Chrysomelidae; genus Chrysolina; species Chrysolina haemoptera. Next base: position 23,438,342 of record OY282601.1, on the reverse strand, counting down.
GTCCTGAAAAGATAAAATAGAGTATAAATAGCTATTTATGATGAAGTAGGACTTTTTTGTATGAACGTGAAGTTTGTTGAATGAGGCGCTGCCGACTTCAACAAATACGCGAGTACAAAAAAACTTTTTATGAAAGTGTATCGTACAAAGTTTTTTCTAAGACGGTCATTACATTGCCCAATTGTATCAGTTGTAACATTAATTTGAAAGTTTTATGTAATGAATTGTCGTCGTATTATCAAATGATGATTTCCGAATTACATTTGACGCAAAATACTGTATTTTAAAAAAATGCATAAATGTATGAACAATGAGAACTGGCTTTATGACAGAATTTCGTTATTATTCGAATCTGCCACTGTTGTTGCATGAAACTGTCGGTTGCCTAGCAACAGCCGTTGAAAAAGTGCACTTTTTTACGCTTCTTGCTAGTCGGCAATGGAATTGAATTTGTTGAATTGTTCTGTCCCTGTGAGGGAGCAAAATTTTTTCATTTCAAATGCTAAAAAGTTGATATGCTATTATTGATTCATGGGGAAGTAAATAAAAATTCATGTTTAGCCTTGCATCTGTAGCGACCCGCCGCCCTTTTGTCTCTCCATATAATATTTAGATAAAGTCTTGAAATTGCCGGCCCCATAATTGAATGCGAACATAATGTACAAATTTCCAAATTGATACGTCACAGTAAATCAATTAGCAAACACGTATTTCGATTTAATAATCTAATTTCGAATCAGGTCTATAGGAGTCCCCTCTTACTATTGTTTTGTTTTATATAGTTGATATGATAATGGCATACATTTCAGTGGAAATGTGAAGACAGGAATTGTTACAAAGTATAAAATAGAACACTCACCCTCTATTATTCTTGGGCTGAATATTGAATTGGGTTTCATGCTCATATATCCTTCATCGGCCGATTGCTGTGGGACCATATCATCAACACATAATGGGCTTGATAAGGCTTCATACGTTTGATGGCTCAACATAGACAAATAATCGCTTTTACCATCTTCGATGCGTTTAGTGTTCATAGCCAAATACGGATCGTTCAAATCAATGTAGTGCTGAAATTCATTTATTGGTAAGCTGGCATGTTATTTTTATAAAACCACAAAGGGGATCCCAAGTGATTGGAGGGTTCCCCCCACTAAGCAAAAAACATTCCCGGGAGGTTTCATGAAGTTTGATTCAGCTGTTTTGCTTATTTTAAGAGATATGAAGGTGTGTTCCTACCTTTCTCGTCGAATCTTCAAGAATGCCCCCCAGGCGGTCTGCCAGTTTCGAGAACAAAGGACGAGCCAGAGGATTCGCAGCCCAACAATCGGTCATGATATTGTATCTAAAAAAAATTACCTCTTTAACATATCGGTACCATAAACAAAAACATTTCTTGAATCATATAGGGTTGCAGAAAATAATCCACTGTTGACTGGGAATAATTAAATCGACTTATTCTCATTCAGAATTTTTCACAAAAAGGGAAAAGATTATGGATAATCCAGCCTTTCCTAAATGTCGTACACTATAGGGCTTTTGTCGGCAAGCATCAAACAGAAAATAATCCAAAATATCTGCCAACACCTGTCAAGTTTGTCGACAAAACCACATTTTACAATATGTGACAATTATTTAGTCAATACATATCATCTGCATATATTCCAGTTTTACGATTCTGCCAATCATCAGTGCAGACCTGGTCAGGACGGATATGATTATTATCATCTTCGTCATCTCCAGTACCTGCTAAGCAAGTGGGCACAGAGCCATCTATAGGAATAACTCAAAGCACTCTGACTTCATCTGAAGCAAAAGAATAGCCCAATAATTTTCAAGTAATGCCTTTAATTCCTGACCCGAGTAATACCACTAATACCCAAGACATGTACATCAAAATTCCCCAGCAGTTTCTCCCTTGGTTTGAATGTTTTTGCCAAATAATCGAGTTTGAGTGAAAATTATGTGATAAATGTCGAAGACAAACGTGTATTTTAAAGAATTATTTTTTTCACCAACTCAAAATGTCATACTCAAATCTGATTGATGTTGACAGTTCAATGTAAACAAGAGGTATTATTGATGAGCAGCGAGTTTATCAGTATAATACCGAATATGATGGGCTACAGTAATCTATTGCCATTGGTTGTAATCACTAGACATGTGAAGAAAATATAACTCATGATGTTACTCACATGTCAGCTGGTGCATAGTCTGGTGAATCCATTCTGTAGCCATTCAATAACTTTTCGTAAAGTTTTTCTGCTTCTATTCCTGAGTAGGGTGATCTGCCAAGCGAAAAGATTTCCCAAAGTACAACACCAAACGACCATACATCGGACTGTACGGAAAAAACATGGTCTCTGATGGATTCAATCGCCATCCACTTAATAGGTAAGGGACACTGTATAGGAGGAAAATTTTGATAAATCGTCTTTATTCACCATAATAATATTTACATAGAAATAAGGACATGAATTAATTCGAGACTAATTACTGCCATAAAACATAGGAGTAAAAGACAGAATCAGCATATACATCCATAAAGTAACCCCGCCCCGTGTTAACTTTTCAACACAAAAAAAATCTATTAAAATAGCTTTGGGATGCCATTTTGACTTTTTTAATGGCGTGGTGCGTCTAGTGATATTCCATTCGAAACGTCTTTCAATTCTCATAATATTACAACTCTTATTGAGTAACCCGAATCCTGTTAACATTTGAAAGGATTGAAAATGGTCAGGTATTTCCAAATATTCTACTTTTTATAAGGTACGCAAAAAATGCCTACTCACATTTCCACGTTTCACGTAGATGTCACTTTTGTACATGCTTTTGGCTAAACCAAAATCACATATTTTGACTACATTATCGTCCGCAAGGAGAATATTCCTAGCCGCTAAATCACCATGGAGAACCTGCAAAATATTAATGAAAAATAAACTTGGCAAAGATCTCTACAAAATATGCTGGGCAATGGTATTAGCTGAATTTTTTTTTTCGATCAAATGAGTAACACTGACTTTTTTAGGATTATTGTCAATCAACAGCGAATAGACCAAGCTATAGAAGTTTTTTCATCCACAAAATAAAAGACGCAAATGGCATATGCTAATTTTCATACGATAGTTCGTTAATGAAAATCCCGGTTTTCGCCCCAGCAAAATCGCTGGAATTTTTTAAACAAGAAATAGTGAACAAAATTACAACTTTTTTGGTTTTTTGCAAATATTCCCAAAACTATAGAAGGAATCGGTTTAAAGTCGATAGAACTTTTGTACAAAAATTATGATACCTACAAAATAGTTTTTTGTACGACCGGATCGGTGCTTTTTCGTCTAAGAAGAGGTTTTCCCAGATTTTCTCAGTGGAAAGATTCAATCGACTGTAAAACGATTCCTTCAATACCTTTTGGCATATTTGCAAGAAACCAAGCAATTTTCCAAATTCACAACTGCCAAAACCTTAGCATACGTTATAAAAAAATCACTACACTTTTTGGCAGCGAGCTGATGGTCTAAACGTTTGACGCTTTCACAACTAATGTAATTACTATGAAGACACACCTTCCTTGATACGAGATAATCCATTCCTCTCGCAACTTGAAACGACCAGGCAATGAGATCTTTCGTGCTTAAAGGTCTTCCATTTTCCTTATAATCTCCGGTATAATTTGATCGCCATTCTGGTTGGGCACTGTTATTGCTCATGATCATTCCATCTTCACCTACTGAAGAAATAATTCAATTTTCAAATTGTAATATATTATTATTATTATTATTATTTTCTACATTCATTTTACATGATCATGGACAAGTTTTTAACTTATTTAACTTGGCCCGAAGTAGGCAGATGTCGAAATGTTTTTGACCATATGCAGTGGCTTGTCCTCATGAAGCTACAGGAGGACCTCAGCTACAGGAGGACCTCAGCTACAGGAGGACCTCAGCTACAGGAGAACCTCAGCTACAGGAGGACCTCAGCTACAGGAGGACCTCAGCTACAGGAGAACCTCAGCTACAGGAGGACCTCAGCTACAGGAGGACCTCAGCTACAGGAGGACCTCAGCTGCAGGAGGACCTCAGCTACACAAGGCAAGTGATTTGAAGCCAAGTTGTTCGGGTGGGAAATGAACATTTCACCAGCATGTACCAGGGAACATGATTATTCATTATCTATTCAATGAAAGTGTTGACAGTAAGAAACGTTTCGAATTTGACTTTGTGAATGCCGTTAATTTTCTTTGCATTTCTAGAACACGAACAATTCATTACCGATGCCTGACGAAAAGTGAGCGACTTTTCCACCAGAGTCTATGAAAAGATGAATATGAATGGAATGAGTGAAAAATTACATATCTGATACAATTCTGATTGATATTTCATTTTACCTTGCGTAACGGTCGTCAGATCTGATGTCATCGTTCCTTCAGTATTAGAATTTGTATTGTAATTAGTGGTATTGCTCGAAACTGGTGGATTGGAGCTATTTCCAGTGCTTGAGAACATCAATGCAGCATACTTTAAAGATGGCGAGTGGGAATTGCTGCAAAATTAATATTGTTTCAAAGTGTGTATGGTACGTACTCATTCATTTAATTTTGTCAAAAAAAACTTTCATCCCCTATAAAGCTTTGCATGTAACAACATTCAGCTTATTCAAATATCGTCTTCGCCTTGCCAATTTTTTTTTATTTCTCTTAAAATTTCAAAACATGCCCCATCGCTAAAAAGACTAAACCATTGTTTCAAATTCAGTATATTTTATATTCTAACTCGTAACAAGTTCATCGCCGTGTCTTTCGAACATGATGTTAACATAATTCTCTTTGTTAGAATCATTTTAACAATCCATATTAATTTCATGTACTACAATATCTTGTTTTACATGAGTTTTATATAAAAAAATCCGTATATTTCAGATAACGAATCGTTCAGTGACTTAGAAGTAGCATTTCTTTCATAGTGGTTTGTAAAAATGGCTAGTAGATATCGACTATAGGTAATTGAATGATAGAAACAGTGGTAAGTGCCAATACTTTTCAACATTCGAATCGGCAAAAGAATCTCATCAAATTAAAATGATTTAGGGAGATTTGAAAATACAGCATTAAAAACAGATTGAGAAAATTCAAATTCCTACGCTTGCTGCTCGGACTTAAGAATGCCCATCATCATTTCAAAGATTGATAGATGCATTCAATATGAGCAACACGTCTGGTCTACCTAGATACGTCCCTTCAGTAACATATCGAAATCAGTTTTCTTGGAGCTGAAACAAAGCACTGATTGATCACTTAGAAAAGCCGTAAGGGAAAAACTGACAAAAATTTTGCCCATCCCAGCAGTATCGGCTGCAGTTAATTAGATGGTCGATTTTTTTAATCTTAGATCATATTGAATTAAACATTTCAAACGACGGGAAAGGTACAAGTAATTACGAATTAATTTATTATTTCATATGCAGTATGAATAACATTCGGAATTCCATTGATGATTCCATAAATATGATAAAAACAAGATATCAGATAGCAACCATTTGGTTGTTCTCATATTCAGTATTATTTGGGGTGTGTTTCTTAGAGATATTGGTTCCGGCTTCGGATTTTTGCTACTTCCTGTAGGCAACCTTTTCGATAAACATAAAAGTAATGATTATATACCGTTTCATTATTATTTCCATTAACATCCAGTTTTTATTTTCTATTTTGACCCACAACCAAGTTTGTTTACAATACGATTTTTGTCTGAATTGGAGAACTTCCGGTAAATCAGTCATCTGTGGATATTCCGAAATCTGTTTTGACGGTTAATATATTCTTACCTTCTATTACTCGATACAGAGTAGGATCTGTCCAATATTTCTTGCCCAATATTATAATTGACTACTTTGGTGTGAGGATCAACTTGGTTCACGAATTGACTCCTATGCCTCAGAAGATAATTGAGCAGATTTCCATAACGACAGTATTCAACAATCACCAATAACTCTTCTGCAATAAAAAATATTTGAATTATATACTATTTTGCTATATGGTGAGAAAGTGTGCGAAGAGATTCTTTTGAGTCATTGGGTGCCTCGATGAGCATAGAAAACCTACTATACCTTTTATGACATTCTTGGTACAGGCACCTAAGAGATTCACAACATTCAAATGTCTCCCCAAGTGAACCATTATTTTGAGTTCGGATGCCAGTGCTTTGATATGAGTGTGATCCGCGTTTTTCCGCACCATCTTTACTGCTACAACGGTAATGGGTTCACCTTCGACAATGTTTTTGGCTTCACCTTTCATCACAACACCAAATGCTCCCGAACCCAGCTGCTTTCCTGGAATAAAAGTAATGGTAAGACATTCATGAATCCGGAATGATGCATAAAAATGAAAAATATAATGGAATATCTAGATGTAGAAAATCTGGTGATGTAATGAATACCTTCTAACATCAAACACTATTTTTAATATCTTGTCCTATGTTTCAGAAACAAAGTTATCATCTCCTGGAAGAAGATTGAACTTTTCTTTCAATCTGAGAATCTGATTTATTATATAAAGAAGTAATTCAGGAAGTTTGGAGACCAACAAAAGTATTATATATATATCAACTCAAGTAGATAAAATGACACTGAAGGCAACAACATTGTTGAAGTGAACTCCGTTTGAAAATTTGACGAATAATATTTATTTCAGAACATTCACATCATTCAAAATACAGTTTTTCTTAATGAAATATTATGTCATTATCATGTTTGAATATCGTCCTATTCAGCATATACACAGTAGTACTAACTGCCTCAGACTATACCTTGGTATAGGATCACTTCTAGAAAAAAAAAAAAAAACTTTCAATAATGGTTCTCATTTTCCTTTCAGCTTTACTGTTCTGTTCATGTGCATGGGGGGTACAAGTTTCGTGAACGATTCCATTTGCTTCAAAATATTTGACAAAATCATCATTGATATACTCGCATTCATTTTCTGATCAGAGAATCTTTACCAAATATTTTGTTTGTCTACGTTCTGTCAACTTCAGGTACCAATGACTAGAGAACCCATGTCGTTCTTCTTGTGGAATTTTCGTACCAGTGGCAGATATATGAAATTCATAAGTCTTAAAGTGTTTTTAAAATATTATTGCCAGTATGTTCAATATTTAAGATTTATAATAAATCAATCATCTTTATTTTATGAAAAAACATCAAGTGACACTCACCCAGTTTCAACTTCTCAATGGGAAATTCCCAAACCTTATCATATGGCAAAAGTTCTGCTTGTTCGTCGATTCCTAAATCTGGATTTATATTTTCAATTGCCCCATGCTCAAAGTTTTCCAAGCCAATTTTCTTCAGGATTCTACGCAGCTTCTGAAAAATAGAATTGTGGAAAGTTTAAATTTTGTTGGAAAATTAATTCGGAAAATCTTGAAAACCGAATGGAAATCACACAGTTTCTATTATTGCGACCTGCTCCGGAAGTTCAGCGGACAGCGGTTCCCAAAATCTCGACGGATTTTCCAACACAATTTAAACTTTCGACAATTTTTTTTCTTTCGAATTTTTCACACCTGCCATTCATTATAATATGGCATTATACACCCGCCCTTCACGGGAGTGCATGCAAGAGGCTAGATTACACTTTGTTAACATACTGTATATTTCGTGAGGTAATCTTACCCTTTCCTTTCGTATTTTTATGACCATGAATACTACTGCACATACACACGTGAGAACGAGGATTACGATTACTGCATACACCCAACCTGGTAGTCGTTGTTTATCTGAAATGAAAATGGTAAAAATTAGTTTGGAAATTATATGAAGAGATGAAAACGAACCGAATGCGGATTTCACATTCATTAAATGGTGCTGGATGCGCAATATTTCTGCATTAGTATTTTAATATTGGGACAATAAAAAATTATTTCAATGCTAGAATAAAAGTTCATCTACATTAATATGTTTCATTTTGTACACCCCATTTTTCAGAAATCCCTGAAAAAAAAATCCAGAGGCGTCATGTCTGGTAAACGTAAACAGTCTCGCAACATTCTTTTTACACCACTGAAATTATGGGCTGATGCTCCATCCTGCTAAAAATAGATCATCTGAAAAACCTCCAGATCAAGATCGTCGAAAAATTCTTCCAACGCTCTTGTTAATAAATTGATGTAACGGGGTCCGTTCAAAGAACCATGGTAGAAAAATGGACCAATAATTCTCCCTCTAAATAGACCACACCAAATATCGATACTAAATAGTCTTTGCGGATTGTGGGGATGGACTAGAAATGGATTATGTCTACTCCAGTAATGAATGTTATTTCTATTATACATTCCACGATTTGAAAAATTTGCCTCATCGCTCCATATAATATTTCAATAGAAGTTTGGATCCTGTCTTCATTCGATAAAACCCCAATCGTCTCTCACAATCACTAGGTTCTAGTGTTTGCACTGGTTTTAACTCATAAGGAGAAATCTTATGTTCCTTCAGAATTCGTTTGAATTGGGATATACCCATAGTAGGCTGAAACGTCAATTTCTGTATCTTCGGACGATGAAGCACAGCAAAAAAAACGCCGATTAGGTATTACACGGTCGGGGAACGAATTGCTGTAGTTTGGGGTGCTCTTGCGCCATTTTTCTAGCAAGCCAAGTAAGACACTACACTACACTACACTACACTACACTACACTACACTACACTACACTACACTACACTACACTACACTACACTACACTACACTACACTACACTACACTACACTACACTACACTACACTACACTACACTACACTACACTACACTACACTACACTACACTACACTACACTACACTACACTACACTACACTACACTACACTACACTACACTACACTACACTACACTACACTACACTACACTACACTACACTACACTACACTACACTACACTACACTACACTACATTACACTACACTACACTACACTACACTACACTACACTACACTACACTACACTACACTACACTACACTACACTACACTACACTACACTACACTGCACAAAATACTATTGTGAAAATCTTACTTGTTCAATCAAGTTTCACTTACTCAAGTATCTAATAGTCCGAGAAGTGCTTAGTGCTCCCTGATTGGAATTACTTTTTGAAAGCGCTTAGTGATCGCAAGCATTTCATAAATAAAAGTGCTTAGTGCTCGAGATTTCGGAGCACTTTTTCAAGAGTGCTTAGTGCTCGAAGTATTTTTTGACGGTGCTCGGCACAGCTCTGTAATGAGCTATAATTAACCTTTATACACCAAAGTAAGTATGCACTACAAATTTGTTTCCAGGTTCAGCTAGATCAATATCTGAGCCACGCTTCAATAAAGTCATATATTAATGTTAAAAACTCACTTTTGAAGCGAAGTAACCATTGTTTCGAATCTACCCCTTTGATATTTTCAGCTTGACATTCGTAGGTTGCCTCGTCATCTTCTTTTGTACCATTGAACTGAAGTGTTTGATTTTCGTCGTCTATAATAATTCGTGATTCCGTTGGCTTGAATACTTCTCCATCCTGTAAAATAAGATAAATCTACAAAAATATCCACATTTATGTTGCAATTGAAATATTGGAGAGAAAATGGAAATTTCAAATGTAATGAGCGGTCTTCTTCTGTTGTTCTTCAGATGAGATGATTTACATTTGATTTTCATGGCCAACTTTGTTCGATTAAATGAAAAACTGTATCTGCGTCAGGTTTCAACTGATATTCAATTTTTGAACAAAATCATATCATAAATTCAAGAGTTTTTCTCATCTGAAGAAAAAAATTTGAGTCACTTTCGGTTAAACTGGAATTGGAGAATTTTAAGTGGAGTCATAATATGCTTATCAAGTACTAAATCGACCTGAAGCTCCAAAACTATGGAAAATCTAGATGACTTACTTCACCTGGTGGTCACCCGTTTTATTTTCAAATAGAATTTTGTTGTTACAATGAATGTAAAGAAATCTGCATTTGTTAACAATGTGCTCTTCAAGAAAGAAACAAGGTGCCCTGCCCTACCAGGACTGCTCATTGCCATAATCCTATAAAATAGGAATAATTGGGTCGCAAATTTATCAGAAAACAATTTCCTGTCTAATACCACGACGAACATTGGATTACATCTAATGCATTTCAGTGCAGAGTTCCTACAAGGCTTCATCTGCGATAATCTCTGATGAAATCAACAGTCCCTCAGTGCTATGTAGCTCATTCAATTCACGAGCTCGAACAAGCTCTCAGATGAGGTTTCGGGGAGTTTTTCTGATGATTCATAAAGACAAATTTTCCAAAAATAACTACACATGGATGATAGTTTGTTCGGCCGTTTTGTGTGTTGATTTGAACCCACTGTACTTTAGTTACAAATTACTCAGTGTTTTTGAATTATTACTTCAACAAAAATATGTTTAGCAAGATGTTTATTAACTCACCTTATACCATGTGATCTTAGGTTTTGGTATGCCAAAAGATTCACAGAACAGTTCCACATCTTTAGGAAAATTTGTATCGATTTTTTCTGTTTTTGGATCACGTATGGAAGGTTTAACAGGATCTGTAAGTAATAATGAGAAATTGATAAGGGAATCTACTTTTGGACTGGAAGGCCATGAGACAAACGGTACGGTATACTTGGCCCACTTTGCTGCAAGGGCCTTCCAAAGGATGGTACTCTAGAACAGTGAGGCAAGCACCGTGCTAAGACGGTCAGACGAGCACAGTTCAGAACAAATAAAAATTTAAAATCAATTGCACTGGGCCGAAACATTTTTTGCGACTTGTTCCGGGATAACATAAGAATTAGGAAATGAGAATAACCTCCATTCTTTGACGTTTTGTTGATAACTTGACAAAGGTATATTTTTTGTTCAATTCTTTTTTGTAGGTGATTTTACTCATTAAAAAAGTCCACTTCCAAATTCATATTCCAAATACAAAAACAAAAGTCGTCAAAGAATTTGTTATCATCATAGGCGATATAAAATGATTTAGTTTCCTAAAATAACATTCATTGACGTCCACCAAATGTGAGAAACAATAGATTTTTGGTTGGTTGGTTGGATTTACAAAAAGATTATGCTATATGCCCAACCAATGTGAATTAAAAAAGTTTACTTTGTTGCCGAAAATGATTTCTCAAAAAATTGAATTGCTGAATCTTTGCGTCAGTTCCAACACCACATCATTTGAAGAAAACTGTATCAAATCGTTCTGTCCGCGGCTAAGTTGTACTAGTGGCCACAGTCAACTCCAGAACCGCAGTGAAGGATGATTCACAACGGCAGTCTGTTGAATTTAGGTGTTTTTTAAATTGATACTTTGAAATAGTTCAATATATTTTACGGAAATATCTTATATGCCCAAATTAAAAAAAATCACAAACCTTTCACGAAAACTTCAATTCCTTCAGTCCTGGATTCTCTTTCATATTTTGCTGTGCATTTATATGTCCCGATATCGCTTGGACTAGCGTTGTGTATCTCCAAATAAGCCTTTCTGGAGTACTCAGTCACACTATTCGTGATTGTTATCCCTAGAATTGAATAGAAGTTATATTTACAGATAAGTTGACACTTTCCAGGAAAAACATCATTTCAATTGTAACTGACAGCTCTGTTCAGTAAGATTTTTGGTTCCCTGTTGATGAAAAGATACCATTATCCTTCTTTACTTTCATAACTATTATCGTTTTGATGTCAGTAATACCAGATGTTGACCAGTTTATTGGACTTCAGTCGGGGCTATTCAAATTCGAATGATTTGAATGATTAACTGTAGAAATAACAAACTACTTACGGTCATCTGTTTTCAACTCCACATTTTCAAGAAACCACTTCACTTCTCCGTATTTATGTCTTGAAGCTCCACATAAAATTCTGATAGTTTGTCCAGTGGCAAAGATTGCACTGCCAGCGTCTTTATCCAGAACCACTGTGTCTTCGAAGTCAGTTATATCGAAACCATTTTCAAATTCTGAAAACGTATTTGCAGTTTGAGCAAGCTGTATCAAATTGGCTAATAATCGAAGAAAAAAAATTGTGTTATTAAAATATATGATTTGATGGCTGTCTGGCGAACTTTGAATAATAATTATCCGTATACAGGGTATATATAGTATATAGGATTGTATTGGTAACTTCCAAATCATACTAAATAAAAAATCGGTTGGAAAAGAGGAAGTTGTTTGAAGCATCAGCTAGCGGTGGAAACTTATCGAAAATATTATTGGCGGCTCTTGGGATATGGCGAAAAAACGAAATTCGTTCTTTTTGGTTTATTTTCAGAAATACTGGAAAATATTTTTTTAATATTTCATTAGATAGTAACTTCTCCTTGATTTGACGTTTTCAGATTTTGCATCGTAATATCCGGACCACCCTCAAGCTATTTTTTTTATTACGGACCTGTACATTTTATGCCACCATTTAGACATTAGGTTATACATCAAGGGACAGAAATACAAGATTTTGTCTGACAACTGAAGAAAGTACCAAATTGTTTTAGGTGTATATAACTCTGAATCACAAAGTATCAAAATGTAATAAAGACAATTTATTGACGATTATACCTGAAACAACGAATTCTTGGATTTCACTATCAGAGCCATTGAAGTTTGTAGCTGTACACTGCACAAGGCTAACTAGTTCTTTGGAAGTTATAAGAATTTCAGATTTCAGTGTCAGTCCTTTCGATTCTATCAAAGTTCCTGGTATCTGCAAAAAAGTGAGTTCCTCTATTAAAACGATATCAGGACGTTCTCCATTCAATCATAATTCAAGCTGGCATAGTGGACATTAGATGATTTTTTTTAAAAAATTATGAAATATATCACAAAAACATACTTGGCCGTGTATTTGAGGTTCCTCAACAAGCAGTTTGATTGAAAATCAGAAATTTGGTTTGCTGTCATGATCGATCTTGTCCGTTCTACATAAAATAAATTTGGTCTTTTTCGTAAGAGTTTGTCAATAGTCGGAATCAAGTTTATTATTTTTTTTAAGGTAAAACTCAATTATTTCTGCTTATTTCGATTGGCCCTTTAATTATGCTTTCAAACAACCCCACTTATGTTAAATTATCCATCACTGTTTTTGACCTCTATCAATATATGGGAAAAAACTACCGCCATAGTAATTTAAAATGTCTATTAAAAATTATTAAAAATTAAGATACCAAATTTTTTGAGCAATTAGGCCCATCACAGACACACTTGCATAGCGCATAGCATAAAGCCATAATGAATTCAGCCAATCAAAAAGCGAATATTCGACATTACTGGCATTTTGATTCGCTGAACTCCGTTATGCTATGTGCTGTGCAATTGTGTCTGTGATGGCCTTTAGCTGAAATTGCTGCCATTTCTAATTTTTGGCCTTAATTCAAAAGCAAATTGTATAGACTGAGTTACTCAAGCTACTCTACTTTCCCAATGAAAATTTGAAATTTAGGAAATTTAATTCGTTTTTTATTTCCACCATTACTTTTGAACTCTAACTTGAAAAGTCTCATATGGACCTCTTCAGTTGAGATTTAATGTTTTTTAAATATATTTCTTATAACATTGGACTCCATGTTATCTACCTTTCAACAAAATATGTTAATTCTTACCTCTTCGTATGTGCAGTTTTCCAAACATGGCTTATATTTCCATTCTATTACAGGTAGTGGATATCCTGTGGCTGTACAGAATACTTTGCCAGCTTCACCAGGACCATGGAACTGCTTATCGAAATCCATGGTGACATAAGGTTTATCTTAAAAAAAAATGTTATCAAAGAATTACGGAAATGAAACCTATTTGTACTAGATTGAGAAAGTTTTGGGAATAAAATCAGAGAAATTTTGGAAAATTAAGTATGAGTCGTGAGATACTCAATTGAAGACCTGAGTACCAACTAGGATAAAAAATACAGGCATTCATCAGTGGGTGGATTTTTTCATATTTATGCGTTAAGCTTAATCAAATCATACTATAGCTTGAACGATTGAGACGTACTAACATAGAAATTGTAAGCGTTTAGGTACACTCTGCACTTTTTTCTTGTTCCAACTTCAATTCAGATCTGGGATTGTTTCTTAATTTTCATTATCAAGTTTGATAACAATTTTTCTCACCACTCCAAAAAGGTGACTCGTCCAATCAACTTTCATCGCAGTCAAATTATTCAATTCTATTAAATTCAATTGTATTCAAATATTGTTGAATTATCCACAAATTATTTGGCCTCGTTTTCTATATTATCACAGAATTGTGATTTTCACTATCGAATAACTGATTAATTTTCCTAACCATAGAAGTTTTGGTAATTGTTATTGGTTATTTCTTTGTTCAATATATATATATATATATATATATATATATATATATATATATATATTTCATTTATGGAAATTCACATTGGTATTGGTATTGGTAGGTATGGATGGTGACTGATCTCCATCATCTCCTTCTGCTATCACAAGGTGTTCTTGTTGACAGCAGGCCTTCAAGCCTCAATTCCTTCAGAAATTTTATGATTTTGAGGGGTCTACCCGTGGTATTTCTCCCACAGTCAGCTCGTATGATCCCAGTATATTCAATCTTTTATGATATACAGCGTAACACTCCATCAATATATGATGGGGTGTTCTGGAAGTTCCCCACAGAATCTACAAGTGCTGTCCTCCTCTAAGCCTAGCTTCCTTAGGTATTCTTTGAGTCTGCAATGCCCCGTTAGAAATCCCGTGATTGTCTTTAGACTAGTTTTGCTGAGGTTAATCAGTGTCTTCGATCTTGCTCGGTTGAAATTGCCGAGGAGATCTTTGGCCTGCCTCAGCCCTGGAAGACTTAGCCAGTATGTTGCTCTCATTGCTTCTTCAGCTTTGTTGAGTTCTTCTCGGAAGTAAGATTTCACAAGTCTGCAGAATGGTTCCGGCCCAGTCAATGGCGTTGATGCGCCTTTTCGTGCCAGGGTGTCTGCTTGTTCATTGCCCTCCACTCCGTCGTGCCCCAGCACCCAGAGGAGGGTCACCTTGTTGTTCCTGCCTAGATCATTAAGTTTGTCTAGGCATTCCCAAACCATCTTCGAGTTGATGTTAGGAGAGCTCAACGCTTTGATAGCTGCTTGACTATCGGATAGGATCACGATTTCCTTGTTCCGGTATTTCCTGTTGAGGTTGAACTGAATGCACATTTCTGTAGCGTGAATTTCCGCTTGAAGAATGCTGGGGCATGGGTTCCGAGTATTTGATACGAGGCCCAAAGACTCCTGCTCTGGTTCCATCGGGAGTTTTGGGCCCATCCGTGTACTATGTTATGGTATTCTTTCCCAGTGCTCGAATGGATTCAATGTTCCATTCTTGCTTGGTGTTTGGTTCCGTTCGAAAAAATTTCTCGAAACTAAATTTTCTGGTAATTGCGTCAGTTGGGAGATCGACAAGGTGTGCACAGTCGTTGGAGGTTGAACTCCTTACAACGTGTGCTGTCCCTTTGAGTATTTAGCCAAACTTTAGCTTCCCAAGCAGTTCTCCTCACCATGATATGTAGAGGAGTAATGTCCAGAATTGCCTCTATTGCTGCTGTTGGAGTCAACCTCATTGCTCCTGTTATACAAAGACATGCTAGTCTTTGCACTTTCTCCAATATTTTCTTTGTTGTGGCGAAAAATTCACATGCTAGTTCTTATAGCTTTGTCGAGTTGAGAGTGAGTATTTTAATTATCAGAGTTGACAATTTCCGATCCAGCCCTTGGGGAGAAACATGCATTCACAAGATGAAAGGACAGAACAAACTAGAGAAAATCAGGTGAGACAAAATTCTGAATTATATGAAATATAACTCAATTTTTTCGACAAGAGACCCTAACTTTTCCATATATTTTTTTATTATTGTCATTAGAGATGCCGCTCGGTCAAATAAGTTGCGACAAAATTCTATGTCGTTGAAAATAAATTTCGTTACAATTTTCTTCTGCAACTTTCGTTACACCTTATTGCAATCAAAGTCGTAGTCAATGAAGAATTGGACATGATATGAATCAAACGTACCTGTAACGTTCAAGAGGAACTCCATTGTTCTGTTTGCGTACTCATTACTCGCAATCAATTTGTAAGTTCCGAAGTCGTTGATACTAACATTTCGGATGGTAAATGTCGACACATTCAAATTCTTGTTCAACGAAAACGAATATTTTGCGTTACTTCCACTAGAACCTTCGCTGTCCGGTAATATTTCCATGTTTTGATTAGTGACCCTGAAACAATATAAAACTATGAAAATTCATATTTATTATTTTCATCCTTCATTTAATGAAATAGAGGATTTAATTCTCGCGATGGTGGTCAGAAAACCGAGCGAATCGTATCTTAATGTTAGGTTTGTTGTCAAGTATTTCCGCCAGTGCTCTCTAATTTTTCGGATAATTCATGTAATTTCCAATTCCTATGTTTTGAAGACTTTTTTATGCCCTTCAACGATTATAATTGGGCCATTTCACGAAATAATTCCTGTGATCCTCATGTATCCCTCGAATTCTTCGAGGGATTTCTCTGAAATTGCTAGTTGCATGGAAATGTTTATCGAAACATTTCAAGCACCTTGAAAGTGATTTCTGAGTTTTTCCCTCATCAGGATAGGCTAGCTCTATGCAGACAATAACTTATGTCTGCAACAAATATTTCGATCGAATCTCCATTACAGATCCTCAACTAAAACCGCGCCCGCAGAATAGTGTTCATCTACCTACGAACGCAATCTCAGCCCTTGTGAACAAATGTAGATTCATTCACGTAATTCAGAATTATTGAATTCTAAGATACAACAAAGTCCGAACTCTCAAATACAAAGTCCGAACTCCCAGATACGAAGTCGGAATTATAAAATTCATTTCGAGATACCAAATCGAAATTCCGAGTAACCAAGTGGGAATTTGAAGAATAAAATTGGAATCTTCCTTTGTTCACTTTTGTAAGATATGACACAGAACATTACCACTTATATTCCGGTTCAGGATGTCCCCATACACTAACCGCCCATACAACCGATTCCTTGCCTGCATGAGTTTGAATATAGTTGGAGCCATTTGGTTCTTCGATGAAAATTTCATGCTCCCCATCGTCTGTGAAAATAAGAAGTGATGAGTTAGGTAACCGTTTGCAAGCATGTAAAATAACGGATTGAGCGAAAATATTTGGTACCGTAAATATATTACATTCGTTTTATATCTAAACGTACAAAATATCCTAACCATAAAACCCTAATTTTCAGAATAAAAGATTCAGATTCTGGGTATGTGTGTTTTAAATATTTGTTGAGAAAAAGGTTGGTGGTGTGTGCTCACAAGCAATCTTCTGGGTATCAATCAACTTTATTACCCAAGAAACATTACATGTTTATAGAAGGGTTAAAAATAATAATAATAATAATACAAATCTTAAAACATAAATAATCATATACATAAGGTGTTCAATAAATGTTGGTAAATAATAACTGTTAAAAGTAAAAATGACATTTGCTCAAACCCAAAATACTTAAAAATACATATTTAGAGATAGATTTAAACAGTTTTTAACTCAAACATATTATCATTGAAGGTGCCAAGTTCATGAAAGAAATCACCGCAAAATTTCTTTTTTCAGTTCATTTTTAAATTTTATGAATGAATGGTAATTTTTTGTTTCATTAGATATTAAATTGTAATTTACTATGCCATTATAATAAACAGAATTTTTTCCAAAATTTGTTCTAAAATTGCTAGCAGCTAATAATTTTGTTTGTATGGTATTATGGTTATGAATACTTGGGTAAAAACTAAATTCGAGATTTTCACTTTTTTTCTTATTGAGTGGATGAAACAACAAATTTTGAACTTATAGAGAGAGTTCAGATCAAGCAAACCATTTGGTTTGTATAAATTTATTGTTGGTTCCATATAATTCAATTTATAGATACATTTAACTGTTTTATTCTGTAGCTTCTTCGAAGGATTTAAAAAGCAATTACTTGCAGTACCCCATATGGAAGGTATTGCAAATGTGAATAAATAAGAGAAAAATAAATATT
This sequence comes from Chrysolina haemoptera, assembly GCA_958298965.1. Taxonomy (NCBI): domain Eukaryota; kingdom Metazoa; phylum Arthropoda; class Insecta; order Coleoptera; family Chrysomelidae; genus Chrysolina; species Chrysolina haemoptera. Next base: position 23,420,276 of record OY282601.1, on the reverse strand, counting down.
TTTAAGAAATTTCAAAGGTATGTAATTCCTTATTTTGAAAAGAATATATATATATATATATATATATATATATATATGGGCATGAGATCTTTGAACCCATCCATTATTATTTTTTGAGTGACCTTTCATCAAGCAAATCAATTTCATATTTGATAATAGTACAGGAGCCGAAGAGAGGTAGACCTTCACTTTTCTGTTTTACGGATAAAACATACTTTTTATGAAGTTTTATAAATACGCCTAAATTTGGTTGCCTATCAAAATGTGGTCCATCCAGACTTTATAAAATGAGTTTCAAAAATTTGCACCATACTGAAAACTGTTTTATTATCGATTTGTCGAAAAATTTTATTCGTCGAAAAAATTAGTGCATTGCCAAATACTTGCACATCAAATTTCCAAACGGTCTACTGAGAGGAACAATGAATAAAATTTTGATCGAGAGTGCTACACCGGCTGTGATTCCAAATTTGAATATTCTTCTCGATTCTGACCAACTTTTTGATAATGTCAATAATAAGAGGTAGTTTACTCTTGATCGAAACTCCTATTTTTTCTTTTCCATGTACACCGTTTGAAAATTTGAAATTTTGACAACTCATATACGAGTAATCTGCAATGAAATAATTTTTATGAGCAATAAAATTTTCTGAAAAATTGATAATAAAAAAGTTTTCCATATGGTGCAAATGTTTGAAACTCACTGTATATAGTCTGGAACATTTTGATAGGCATACCATTTTAGGCGTATTCGTCTAAAATCATCATCATCCGTTAAACAGAACGTTGAAGATCGACCTCTCTACGGCTCTTAGACTATAATGTAGATATCTAAATCAGCAAAGCGAGTTATTGTTTCAGAAGATGTTATAAAAACTTACCAAAAACTCTCACACTTACACTGGAACTCTCGTTATGATTCTGATGATCAAAAACGTGACAAGTGTACACTCCTTCGTCAGCGGACGTTACATTGGACATCTCTAAAGCGGAGAATTTAGATTTACTTGTTTCGTCGTCATAGGTGATATTTTTTATTTGCTGTTTCTGAAAAATTTGTATCAGTTGAGAGAAAGGGTTCGGTTTCGAGTTGTCGAAAAAACGCAAAATGCGAAAGGTTTGTATTTTTTGAATTTCATTACAAGATAATCATCTAGATCTTGAAATTTTTCGTTCAAAAGTGTAAAATATATCTTTTACCATACTGGGTACAATCAGAAATACAGTCTGTCCATAAAGTACCACCTCCCCCCCTGTTAACTTTTGAACGGAGTGGAATTTTTCTTTGCTACAATGGTAATCCGTAAACTGGTCTTTGACAATAAAAAAAATCTATCAAAATGGAGGCCTGGCGCCATTTTAAAGGGGTCTAGTGATACCTCATTCGAATCGCCTTTCAATTCTCTATATGACAGCAAAATTTCAGACAAAAATATTATTCCTACCTGGCGGTACATTATTTTAAAACTCACATAAGAGAATCCTTTCGAATAAATGGCTATAAAAGAGCTTTAGTGCAATGAACAAATATCTTTTGGTTTCTGCAATAGATTCCTGTCACTCAAAATGGCAGATGGGTGCCATATTAGAAAAAAATTCATATAAGTAGATAAGTAGTGTGATATTATGTACCTCGTTTGATTGAATCTCAGCAAATCTCAAAAATCACGTGCCATGGGTCATGTTACATGACCCATGTAGCTCAGTGGTTGAGACTTTCACGTTCGAAACCATTGTCTGCTGGTAGACTAGGTTCGAATCATAGCGAGTACAGATTTTTATCTGATGGCCCGAGAAAGTGCTAAGAATCGCACGTTAAAGGGTAAGACCTCGTTAATCCTTGGCTCGCACTTTTGAGGGCTTGGTTTCGACTTTTGAGGGCTGCCATTCGTAAGGGGACGACAGCTGGTTAACGGAAAAAACAATTAACAATTTTAACAATATTAACAATTTTAAATTTTTTAACAATTTTAACAATTTTAACAACTTTAACAACTTTAACAATTTTAACAATTTTAACAATTTTAACAATTTTAACAATTTTAACAATTTTAACAATTTTAACAATTTTAACAATTTTAACAATTTTAACAATTTTAACAATTTTAACAATTTTAACAATTTTAACAATTTTAACAATTTTAACAATTTTAACAATTTTAACAATTTTAACAATTTTAACAATTTTAACAATTTTAACAATTTTAACAATTTTAACAATTTTAACAATTTTAACAATTTTAACAATTTTAACAATTTTAACAATTTTAACAATTTTAATAATTTTAACAATTTTAACAATTTTAACAATTTTAACAATTTTAACAATTTTAACAATATGCAATTGAATGCAATATTTTTTCATTTCAATTGAGCTCGTTTAAAGCCATTTATTCAAAGAATTCGCTTGTAAATGTTCTAACATAATGTGTCGCCATTTTGTTTTCGTACAATATTTTTGTCTGAAATTTTGCAGTCGTATACAAAATCAATCGATTGAGGTATCACTCGACCGCCTATGCCATTTAAAAAAATCTTTCGAAATGGTACCCAGCCGCCAATTTGAAAGGTGGACATTTTTTATTACTGTCAAAAAGTGGCTTATGAACTACCAATTGACCAAAAAAAAATTCCACTCCGTTCAAAAGTTAACAAAGGGGGGGTTTCTCTATGGACACACTGTATAACAAGTTAAATATGAAAATTATTGTGGAGGCCGTGATCTGGCGATCCAGAACTATACAGTTCCCGTCCAGTAAAGGACTTGTACAAACTTGTACAAAGCACAAAAGTACTGGAATGGGTATTGTGATTTAACAATACATAGGTCAGATACAATGGGCCAGTAGGCCCAAGTGCAAAATTGAATTGAAAAACTGCATTGAAAGCACAAAAATACTGAACATATTGGAAAATAATGAAAGACGAAATCATTCATAAAGCAAGTTATTTCAAATATCTGAAATATTTCTGATAATAATGAATATATCAAATATTGATTGATTCATACTCACATTATGATTTTTATTTGGGTAATCCCATATGAAGTCCACAGATACATCTGCTTCGAGCTCACATTTCAATTTGATGGATCCACCCTTCATTGTGTGACCCCCACTTTGATCGGTTAACTGTGGTTTGGCAATAAAATTCCTGCGGTCTATGAAATCAGAGTTGAATTCAGCAAAATTATGCAGAGAAATACACCAACAGTTTCAAAGAGTACACCTTCAAGTTGTGCATACTTTTCATACAGTTGTGCGTAATTCATTAAAACTGTCATAAGAAATATCTTCAAAAATGAATAACAATAAATATCTACACGAGTTTTCTAATATTCAGTGAAAAATTGCCTCATATTGAGCAGAAAAAAAGCATTTTATCCCAATGGCAAACTCATATTAAAAGAGAAAATCATGTGTCATGAGAAAAATGTAGTTCTGGACATCTTATAATACCTTTTTTCTGCAAAAGTAAAAGTAATTATTCAAAAAAAAGGAAATATGAAATTACTTTTTGAATTGTTGATTTTGTTTCATCATTTATGTTGATCACAGATAACTAGATGAAGCTTCATTTCAAGTAAGATCTAGAGTAATCTTCTCAAGTTTGTTTGAAAACTGATATTGCGCGTTATCAAATTAATCCGTGAACTGAATTTCATTCCAATTTTTCAAAAAAAAAAAAGTTACTTATATGGGCGAGATTTCAGTATTTTTTATGCCAAGCGAGCAGATATTTTATTTTATTATTTATTATCAAGAATTCAGTGGTTTTTAGGAAATTCATGATTTTCGCGAAAAACTCATTTTTTTCAAGTATCTGAAAAATCTTTCTTTTGCATTGTATATAGAGTTCTGTGGAGAAAATGTTTGAATTCATTGGTGTAATCAGATTTCTTTTAAAAAATTGCCAATTATAATTTATATTTTTTACCTTGAAAAATAAGAATATTTGGCACTAGAAATAAAGGTTCATTCATGAAATTTTTGAACGTGTGAATTGCAGATCTATCCTCCATTTTAGAATGACAATACCATAAAACAACAAAAATTGGTGAATAAGAAGGTTTCAAAAAGTTTGCCTTTATACCAGTTGAACTCGTAGATAAAAATTGTTATTCTAGAATCATATTCAAGTACAAGAAGAGAATGATATCTACTGAAAGAATATTTGTGCAACTCTGATATCACTCTGTTCAATAACCAAAATAATTGCAAAACCAAAATTACGATGGTTATTCATCATTATACAGGAGATGGGTCATAACAAATAATTAATCTTTTGAATAAACAAACATAGCAATAATTCTTCATATAAGTACGATTTGGAATTGGGAATTTGGCTGTTTTACTGAAATGCTGGACAAAGCTGTCAAGAAATCGTGCAAAAATCGGAATAACTGTATTATCCAATATTTGACTAGGTGGAATCTATATCACTTGCACTAGATAAGAAGACAGTAACCAAAAGTGGTACGAAGTCTTACCATGAATTTTATTAACAACAGAGAATGGCATGCTTTGGTGACTTAATCAACCAAAAATAGTTCTTTGCTCGATTAATTTATATACAATTAGATGTGGAAAACTAACCTATAGAGGAAACTGAATGGAAGATTATTAAGTTAATAGACAGTATTTTCTATTTCTCAAAATTATGGAATTGGATGTAATACAATAATAGCAGTTTAGTTGAAAAATTATCACTTTCATCATAGTATGCTATTTCATTTTATAAACTACCTCTGAAGACGCAATGAAATGTAAACTAAATATAACAAAATATATTATTCAATATCAATAACAATTCTGTAATAGTAATTCAGTGTTATAACCCATCTTCTACAATAATTATTGAAAATGAAAATATTAAGAGAAACTAGGAATGAAAGATAATTTCCAACACCAAAAACTGGACATTCAACAGGAAAGAAGCATAGAAACGGTAACAAGAAATCACAAGGTAGGTCAGAGATATTTATGTTATTGGAAGAATCTCCTTTCAATGAAGAGAGAGGTATAATTACCGTAATGGAATTTTTTTTATATCAACCGAGCTACCCTGGATTTTTGAAATGCAAGAGACAAAAACACAGATATATGCAAAATGGTAGGGTTGAAATAATATACAACATTTTGTGAAAATGACGCAAGTTTCCATTTTTCTGTCTTTACCGCAGTTGGCAATATTTGTTGCTTTTGAGCAACTCGTGACAAAAAAATGTATGATGATTATGATGTACATAAACAAGAATTACATGACCGGTATCTGATGCAGTTAATAACAGGAATTGTGATTTTGAATTTTATAAACCATAAAATTGGATTACTGTTGATTTCATCTGAGCAAGAATTCCAGAAAGAGATGAAATGAGTATTTTACTTTTGTGTTTCATGGCTTCAACATCCTCTAAATTATGACTTCCCACTAAAAAATAAATGAAACTTGAGGAGCGATTTCACTCGAAAGGGATATTGATCATCTTGAGAACATCAGAAAAGCAAAGTTTTACTAATTGAGTATAGCTTTTGAGTACGAGCGAGCATAGCGAGCAAGTAACTCAAAATTAAAATTATTTCCAATATCAAATAAACATTTTTCTATCAAACTGTATTTTATTGACAGTGACAGTATGCAGTCAAGTGATAGTTCTATGTGGTAAAGTGCCACTTTATTACGATCAAACTATTTTGAATTTAGTAAAATATCACATTATAAGTCAAAATACGATAATTTTTTTTTTATTACCCACAAAGATTTTTCTGAAAATTTGTAATTGTGAGTTTGTAATGGGTATGAAAAAACTTTGAATCAAAAACAGTATGAATTCGATAGATTATAAAAGTCAGAAATGTAGAGAATGGCTGCGATAGTTCATATAATTTGCACTGGTAAATACTACCTAGAATGATATGTGACTGAGAAATTTTATATCCTGTGGAATATATTATTTCGTGTTTCAGCATTTGTTATGATGAATATTTTTTTACCGCAACACATGTTCATTACTTTCTGTACAAATTTGCCTTTGGTAACTAGCGGGTACAGTGAAAGGAGATATTATATCATCTCAACCCCAGAGGAAAAACAAGTACAAGGACCCATCACCATAAACATGCTCTTTGTCTCTTACTTACTACCCGATTCTACATGCAAATAGAAGTACATCTCGAATTCTTCCAAATCTCGTGAAAACTTGCATGCAGAAATTCCCTGCATACTTAAGTCTGATACGTAAAGAGAAAATCCAGTTTTTTTGTCGAAAGTGGCATCTTCTATCTGAAACATAAACGAGACAATATGGAATTCAAACAAAGGTACAATTCCTGTAGAAGAAGGAAAAAATTTCAGACATTTTATGAGGTTCATCAATGTAAAAATAAATGTGTAGGAAGAAAGACCATAGAAACTTGTAAGTTTGTTTGTTACCATTCATCAAACCATGACTATGTTGATTGCAATATGACAAATCGTTATGAATAATTTTGCAGTGAAATTGAAAACGTCATAAAACGAATATATTGAAAACTATCGAAGATCTTGATTATATGATTCGAAATAATTAATCTCCATTTCAAAAACCATCATAGGAAATACCTTATATTGCCAAGAACATATATGCTTATTATTATGCAAAACATTTTCAAAGTTTTCTCCATCTTTTATTCCTAATTGAATTCAGAATTCGTGTATTCGAAAAATATTCGTATATTTTACTAACAGGCGTGACGGAAGAAAAAATTAAAAAATATTTTTTTCTTTCTTGCCATAATAATTATTCTTTCTGCGATGGTGAAATATTATGTTGTTCAGTCGTGGTATCACTCGGTAAGAATTTTTGTTTGCTTGTACATGTGATTAAGGTGCCTATATCAATCCTTATAATTCAATATAAACCTAATTGTCACAAAATACTCCAATTATAAAAAAAGATCATCAAACGTATCGACCATTTTATAGACATGTGTGGTTTCGAAAACGAAATTTGCTCCTTTCGCAAAGTAAGTAAATGAAGAAAAATCAAAAAGCACACGAGCAGTCTATTCATGATAATACGATTTGTCATTTTGCAATCTATGATTTTGATTTTTTTTTTTTTTTAATACGGTACATGTGGCTCATCCATCAACATAGCGAAAAGAGTTTCATTATCGTTATTCCTTATATTCCAAGAAAATAATCCACTACTAGACTCCACATTGGTGCCTGTGCCGGTGTTATTATACAATCTGTCCATGAAGTCACTCACCCTGTTCACTTTCGAACGGACCAAATTTTCTCCCAAGTTTTGTTTAGTTGAATGTTAGTTGATGAATTGCTCTTCGACAGAAATAAAAAATATCTATATTTCAACATAGCGTGGAGGCGATCTTTCAAATAATTTTCTTGCAGGCAGTTCAGACAAATTTTTCAAATCTAAGCAAAATATTTTTTCTACTACCGTGCGGAAAAATCCACTTTTCCGCACTCATTTTAGTTTTGAAAGAGTCACTTTTCCGCACTAGTGCTGAGAAGTAGATTTGTTTAGTTTTTGCGGATTATACTGACATTTAAATATTGCGTCGCAGATGGTTAAAATAGAAAGGTATGGTTGTATATAATATATATTTAATAATAAATGTTCTTTATGTCGAAAGTATCACTTTCCGAACTTGTTAGGTAAACTACTATTTTGTACCTCAGTGCCAAAAACTTTTTTGGATATCAAGAAAGTAATCAGTGATTTTACTGGAGCTTGTTGATACTCATCTGTTAAGAAGGATCTTGATAAGGAAGCTCTAACAATTTTTTTGTTATCATTTACTATTTTCGTCTGGCATTTTGTTGTCCAATGTATGGATAATTGAAAGGCGTTTCTGAAAAAACTGTTTTCATTTGTTCAAAGGTGAACAGGGAGTCGGTAATTTTCTGGACAGGCTGTACACTGACGAAACTACCACAAAATTTTTCAACATATGAAATATCATGATATTTACAGTAAAACAAACCTAGCTGAACACGTTAAATTCCCACTCCAGTGCGCAAAGAATAACGTAAGAAGGCAATCGGAAGGAAAAGGATAGACTGCACGCTCGGGTCACTGAGCAAAAACAGTTACAATCGGATACCTAAATATAGGAACCGTTATACAGTATCGAAAAGTTTTCATCTGGGGTTTGCTATAATGTTGAGAGAGTATTACAATTTCTCCTCTACTCGCTCGAGGAAGGGATATCGACTGAGCTGTTAATTCGTCGGGCGAGGCAACAGGAGAGTCGCGAGCGTAGTGCGTGTCTCTTATTTATGTGATATTATCATAGCATTGCGTTCCTTGTTGCTCGAGTAGATTTCTGTCTATACCCCAGATGAAAAGTTTCGATACTGTATGTATTTAAAGCCTTCAAAATCAGATTGAAACTTCAATTTTATTGTGCATTAGTTTTTCACAGACTATGTTTTCTCCTGCCTCATCACTAGGTATTCGTCATACAGCTACTGCGCATCGTGAGCGTGAATATTTTCGAATTTGCTGCTAGATTTGTACTACTGTAGGTATTTTTGTGTTTTTGCGTCGAGTCACCACATGATTAGGGTATTCTGATTAGCCTTATAGGTAAGTATTAATGAGTGAATCATACATTCAACTATAAAATTATGCATAGTCTGCTCGGATTGCCCATTCCTGGTGAAGTAACAAAAGTACAGTCTACGTCCTTCTCGGGATGTTGCTTTGATGGTGAATCCATAAAATGGGTTGTAGTTATCATAGTCAATTTCCTTTGAAGTCAGAAAAATTCAAATGAGAGAGAGTTATAATATTATGAATATATAGAGTATATAGAGTAGATATATAGAGTATCTTATATACAATGTGAGACAACATGATTTTCTCAGTCAATTGCTGCGTTGTGAATCAAAATCCCCAAAAACTGAATTTTAATATTTTATAATTTCTCTAGGGTACTGCTTGGAAATTATTCCGTCATAACCAAACGCGTACAAAAATTTATTTTTATTTGACTGCAACCAACGGAAGTGATGATCTCGGCAATTATTTTGTTCAAGTACAGAAATTTGTCTGGCAGCGGAATCATTGAATGGATCAGTTTAAAAAGGCAACGTACAAAATGAGCTACTGTTCAGTGCTCAGCAATATAATTTTTCAAAACGAATCGTGATCAAATAAACGAACTGTCCTGGGAATTATAGTAAGCTGATTATAAGACGTCCATTTTTGAATGGCAGGAATTGAATTATGACAACGGCAAATTCGGTTTTTAGGAGACGCCTGCGGAAAACCGAAAACCGGGAGAGGGGGTATTCACAATTTTTTTTATTTTTTTTTTATATCATATTATAATATTATTTTAGTGCAGAGACTAGGTGTAGAATCCAGTGAAGAAAGTGAATGAAATTAATAAAAGACCCGCAGTGTTTTTGCGACCAGGCAAAGGATTTTAAAGCAGAGTGACTCCAGACGATATAATTTGAAATAACAGTTGGTTGAAGATTTTCTGAAGTATCTGAAAAATCTAAAAAAAAATATTTTTAGAAAAAATAATAATTCTCGTATTTATATATTATTTCATGTTGGAAAAACGTTGAAATGCGTTAATCAATTAAAAAGTTTTTGGAGAATGAAATTTGAAAAATTCGTTTAATCAACCTACCAATTCAATTTCAGAACATTTATCAATATTCGGAATACGCCACTGTATTCAGGAAGTCTCGAAATATCACTGTTTCAAATTTCATCGAAATCTGTTCATAATTAGGAAAATCATAACATAATAAAATTTGAAAATTATGTTGATGGAATTTAAGGAAAATAACATAATCTTAATTTCTTTTTATTTAAAAACAGACCGTGATGAAATTGTGATCAATGATATTTTGAGACTCCCTGAATCCAGTGGTGTAGTCAAAGTTCTGATTAAACTTTTGAAATCGAAGCGTTATATTGATTAAACGGCATATTTCGAAAATTTTCTCCTCCTATAACTCTTTTATCAACTAACAAATTTCCACGTTATTTCAACATGAATTAAACGAAAATATCGCTAATGCAGTGATGAAGTAAGATTTTGAAAAATCGCAAATTTTCTTTAATATTATTTATGTCCTTGAAATATACGAACAGTTGGCACTGAAAATGAAGATTCATTCATGGAATTTGGTATTTTAATGGACTTTTTCAATGTCTACCTGACGAAAGACAAAGGAAAAATCATTTCCATCGGTTGAAAAATGTAGTTGTGATTTATAAGGGTGCTTCCATTTTGAATGGGTCACACTGAACTAATAATGTTACTTTCTCTTCTTTTCTCTACTTTTTGTATACTCCTATAATAAAAATACTTACCGGATTTTCGGATTCATCCTTTAATTTGACTTTTACGGAAGGAGATGTTGGCCTGCACGGTATATGAGCAGTATCATGCTGTTGCACATAGATCTGAGTTACAGTGTTTGGCGAAGAGGTACCAGTTACAGAGAGGTGGACTTTATCTGAAATGGACAAGTTTTCATTTTTTGGTTATGGAATAATTTTAAAAATTTAGGTAAAATGAAACAAAACTGTGAAGGAATCATTGCACTTTCTCTATAAATGGAAAAGTTATAAGACTTTAACGTTATAGAAAATATAATTTCATAATAATTTCATTGCGCCGAGGAAAGTGTCTGGCGGTGTTCAATACTATTTTGAAATGGTGTTTTATGAAATTTATAGTATGAAAAGAAGTCATGAGAGTTTTAGATATGTTTATCCTATCTTCACTCACCTCTCTCATCTCGTGAATTGGCCGTCTGAACTGATTGGCGTTCTACTGTTTATTATATTTATATATTTAAAGCATATCTGCCAAGAATATTATTCATTGATTCATTGTTCACCTATAATGGGTAACTACACACTTCACCTTCTCAATACTCACCATCTACATATAGGTACATTCTGGCCTTGTTATTGTCATCATTTTTATAATGACAGTAGTAAAAGCCGACGAATTTATAAGTCATATTGGTAATGTACAGTCGAAGCCCATATTGAAAACTTGGATTCGGTGGTTTCTCTGCTTCAGTTCTGAAAGTTGTCCATGTGTCATTGAACCCTGATTCCTGAAAATAAAAGAAAATCATAAAAGCGTGGTTTCAACGAAACAACTGGATTGTTGAGATCCGCCAGAATTTTGCCACAATATTAGTATCTATTTGGACGCATCCTCCTATGGTATATGAATATAGTAATAGAGTCAACACTATTTTGATGATAAGATGATGTTATCTTTTGCTAGTCTAACAGTTCGCTTGGAGGTGTTATAGGTGGTTTTGTGTACTAGAATGCCGGATTCGTGCGATACAATTTGTGTTGCACATTTATCTTCGTTTTATTGTACACCATGAATCCGAACATATTCAAATCATACATTTTCGGAATCAGCATAAAATTTTGAGTGGTAATTTCAAGTGAATCTGATGACTTGGCGATTTTTAAGGTACCCTTTGCTGTTTTTCTGGCTGAAAATTCATTTTTTGCCGAACAACTTGAAAATCACAACATATACTGACGGCATGCTGAATCGATTGGCGTTCGCCGAATTGCTCTTTCTCAATCCGGTCGTCGGTTAAAAATGTTATCTAGAGGTTGCAGCTGCCCTTTTTCCGCAAAAATATTTCCAATTTTTTTCTATATTAAATTCATTAAATTCGATATTTTTTTCTATACGCTGACCAAATTTGAAATCGATTGCTAGTCAAACAATGTGTGCACTTTGAGTGCAATGCTTATGCCTATTATTTTTCGGTGAGACAATATATCTGTCTTCATCTCCCAGTCTATATAGTCCGTATGAATATACTTATGCTAAATATCCTCGAAAAAAATGTTGATGCATAAAGCAATTCCATTTCATTTCTTATACTTCTAAAGTGAGAATTAATCGAATAAAATCATTATAGCTCACCTCTGCATCTGGTGTTTTCCATATAAGAGGTTTTTGGCCTTGGCAAAAAACTGAATAGTTACTATTTGCCTCTACGATGTCTTCTGTTCCTTTCAACAGTATGGTCGGTTTCAGTAGAATTGATTCTGCAAAAAACATAAAATAATTTTTTTCCACTCACATAACTAATACCGCGCTAAAAATTTAAAAATCACAGATTCACAGAGCAAATTTTTTATTTTGAAAACATCATCATGGTAACCCCATTTTTTGAATACATCACTATGATTATTGTTTGATTACATTGGTTAACTATGTTATAGTAGGTCTTGGCCTGAGAGATTGAACTGTAATGATAACTTTTAGAGAAATCAACTTGATGAAATACACTATAAGGTCCGTCTGTCAATATGACTGCAAAAATTCTCATTGTGCTTCTGCGTTTTATCTCTTTGGCTTTCCCAGGATTCCCATTGTCAACATTTACAATAGTAGTTTGGGGCTTGTTTTAAGTTCAAACTATATCGTAGAATTTTTTTTTTTTCGTTTTAACGAAGAATAATCCCTTTTGTACGTCTTCGAAATGTGTCAAATGGCCATTCACGGTAGAAGTCCTTCAGCCAGAGTGTTCTTGGAGGCTTTGTTACTAACTCCAAACGTCACATTACAAGCAGCACTGTAAATTTGAACCCAACAGTGAATGCTGGTCAGTATTAAAAATTTTCAAATTCAATCTACTACCATAATCAGATGAAAAAATTATTTTCCTACGAGCGTGCGGAAAAGTAACGTTTCCGCACGATTTTTTGTTTTGAAAGTTGTACTTTTCCGTACGATTTTTACTTTTCCGCACGATTTTTTTATTTTTGAAAATGATGACATTTAGGACTAACTAAATGATCTATGTAACTATTCTGTATTATTAGTCATTTTGTAGCATTATTATACTATAATAAAGCTCTCTTTTTCTACAAGAGAGCTGCAAAAAAAAGGAAGAAGTGGAGAGAATTCCTAGGTATTGACTAGAAAGAAGTGATCACAGGTAGGGTCTGCCTATTATAAGAGGTGACTGGAAGACGAAACTGAAGCAGAGGCCTTTAGAACCCATTCGAAGGTAGTCCAGAATACTGTCCGAAGGAGGCGATCAGAAAAACACCTAAACCTTGAAAACAATCTTATGTCCAGGCTGAAACATTCAGAACAATTTGTCTTGCGCCGTTTATGCTGAAGGCGATGGAAAAACTGGTTAATATGAATATTCAAGACACCACCAAATCATGAAACAGTTGACTCGTCTTGAAAAGTACATCGTCCATGCGACTGGAGTTGACAGCTATAATGGCAGTAGAAGCATTTTGATATTTGAAACAAAGAAGACCCGAAAAAAACAATCAGAACAGTTGCCAGTTTCTCTACAATACTTATACGAAAATTGATGCAAAACCCATTTCATCTTCATTCCTTTTCGAGCAATGGAGGTGTTCGTTCCTGAAGATGATAAAAAATTAGATAGAACTGCGTTATTTCATGTGTTCCATTAATATTCAGCAATTCTACTACAAAAACAAATGTAATCATCAAAGTGAAATATCGAAGAAAGTGGGCGCAATTTCCTGTGATAAGTAATTCATTTAGGCATAAATATTCATAAAAATGTGAAGCAATACACAGAGAGAACTAAAAATCAATGATGGCTATTAAAATAGAAGAAATTCAGTCGAATATGATGAAATCGGGTAGTTATTCAATAAATTCTCAATTTGGCCCATTTGGAGCAGGATATTTAAATTTTGCGAATGTAGGACAGGTAGTGATAATATAACTAATACTGATAATCAAGAAGGCAGCATACCGTAGATGGTTGAAAAATCAGGTTTTCGAGACTAGATCGGAATATGCAAGAAACATCTGCAAAGAGGCAATCGAATCGTATAAACTGGGGGAATTTATTGAACAACCTCTCTCTTTATTCATAAATAACTGAAACGATAAGGGTTGCTGGAATGGCAGCAGATTATATCGGTCTGGCGGAGACAACCGATCCGATAAGGGTATCTTCCATCCGTCAATTCTAGATTAAAAATAAAAACAACTTCAGCTTCCTTCTCGTTCAAACTACAAGAAAACAGAATATCATGAGGACCACACTATTTGAATTTTTCAGAAAATAGGGAACGAAAAAACCAGAATGAATTTTCAATTCTTTGTATAAGTATAAAGAGAGAACCATGGAAAATATACAGTGTACTCTACCAACGGAAGAAGTAGAAAACAAAGTTAAATTTGGAAATCTGGACAAAAAAAAAACTTTTGCAAGTATACGGAAGCGCCGCTCTCGTGGTGTTTCTATACAACAGAGCTTTCGTGCCAACAAGGCATTTTTCCGAAAATTCTGCTTTTTTTTAAATATTATCACTAAAATATTTCCTACGATGAATATCAAGTTCGGAGTGCTCACTGAATTGTAATAAATTATCATAAATTCACTCTGGAATAATTTATTTGACGAAATGCAATGTTTCAATAATCGCCATACTAATAAACAGAATACACTAATTCATTTTACAATTACTCGACTATTATATATTTAAGTCTGCCATTCCAATCTTCCCTTCCGGCACTATCACGCTATTCATAGCTGTTAACAGACCGTCTTGGCATTTCGGAAGATTACTACCATTTTCTATTCGCTTCTAGTCCAGGAATCTTAATGTCACCGATCCTCGTTCGTAGATGGCGATAGCCGTCACTCGCACCACCGCCATTCTTTCCTAGATGGAGCCAGCCGTTACTCGGATAATTTGATCTGAATATACGTGACAGAATTATAACTCTACTTCATTTCTACGCTGGGGCAGGACTTCACCACTGGGCATGTTTTGATATTGAATACCCCCTTTTTTTAATATGTTCATGATATCCATCATCATCTGCAAGTTTCACGTGGAAGGAAAGGCGGCAATTTGCTTCTTCATGCCATGAGGGTGATGTACAGTTGTGTGCATACAAAAGTCGTACAGCAGTTAAAGGCTATTGTGAGCCAGACTTGTCAATCTCAATTAAATTACCGACGTTGACAAGTAGAGTCGAAATTAAAACTAATTTTGTTAGTAACGCGCTTTCAACATTTTTTTAGCTCAAGTACTTAAGTGCAATACAATGCAATTAGTGCAATGCCTTCCCTAACAACACAGAGACATCCCTGGTAGGTACGTCCCTTTTATGTCCCGAAGTGTCCCGTCGGTACAAGGGCATGTTTGGGACTTTCCTGGGATGTTCCGCAGGGGATTTGCGTTGGATGCCTTAGCTGGTACATCCTTGGGACAACCCAGGGATGTCCTGGGTACCGAATATATCATGTGATATCCCATATTTGTCCCTTTTGGTGGCTAGCGGATGTCCGTGGGACGTTATTGTTAAAAATACGATACCTCACCGGGATGTCCAGAGGATGTACCTGTGTTGTTGGGGTTGTACGACTTTTTTATGTACACAACTGTACCACATAGATCAAACTCTGCGACAGATCCAATAACGGTGTCAGGGGTGCAGACTGTACCTTTCGAACACCACATCAACTCGTGTCAGGTTCTCTAATAACTTATAAATGTATGGCTTCAAAATTTAGTAATCTGAAAACGTCTTTGCTTTCAACGGAGGAAATAAATGTAATATTACTGCACCATCTGGTACTGCTGCTGTAACTTTTTTGTTCGATTATGTCTGTGTTTGTACTGATTTTTGTCAAGTACTTTTCGATAAAGTGTACAATATCAGCTTTACTGCCTGGCTTTCGCGATCTTTCACCTCCAGAAATGGGAGATGGAAAAGATTGATAGACTGGAATCCCTTAAAGGATCACAAATTTATATGATAAATTGGGTTTTCTTATGTTTTTATGTTCCCCGTCAACTATTCTACCACTTTGTGCAACTTTACAATCCCAATAAAATGAAAATCGCGTAAGTAAGTATGTACTCAGGAAAAAAGATTATCCATTTCCCCAATCCGCATATGGTGAGAGTTAATTTTTAGATCGATATTGAAATAGATACATGATTTTATTTGACTTTTTGTCGGGATGAAGTTAACGTCAAGCGTATAGAACTAGTATGTGTTCCAAATAAACGTTTCTCCAACATTATTCGTAGAAATCTAGAAAGTCTTTAGAAAATGTAGTGCACGAACAGGCATGTAATCTGTGCGGTTTCCTCTTCTGATTATCAAACTGATTGCACTATCTAATACTACGCCAATTGAATGTGGAAGCTTTTTTGATTATATTATTCGAATCAAAACTGCGTATATCTTGAATATTTAAGAGATCATGGATGACGCGGTTAGATTCGTTATGGACTCATCGAGTCGAATAAAAGAAATATAATGAAATCGTACGACATAATTATCACGCTTTGATGTACCTAATCTTCATGTCATAGAAAATGAACATTGGAACCTTTGGTGTGACGAAGCTGCACAAAACAGCAAAACTACGTCATTTTCACTCGTCGCGCGTCTTCGGTAGCAAGCTTATAGCTCTAGAGGATGCTAACTTTGTGGGCGAAACGCGCGTCGAGTGAAAGTGGCGTAGTTTCGGTGTTTGGGGTAGCTTCTGTCTATTTCTTAAATATATACCACTCGTGATATTGCTCAGCAACACAATTTCGTGAACAAAATAGACAGAATTATTACGGATATTCGGAACATCTTGTATTACTCATGACAATAATAGTGGTCTTTGGATTGTGGTTAGTAAGATTACGTGAAAATTTCAAGATGAGTGAAATAGTCATTACTACGCAAATATCATTATTGGTTAACCAATCTTTTCCATTGGATACTTGATAAACTAGAACTATCCGTCATTATTCCTGTAATTGAGGAAGGTGATCAAGAACATAATGCTTCTCTACAGATAAAAAAAATCACAGATATAAATAAATGTTCGTAGGGAAAAGATGTAGTTTTCTGACAGAAGTTTGCTTCATTGTCCACTTGGTGTGGAGAGAATGGGATTTTGACTTGGTCGAAATTATTTCTTTCATTCATTTAAAACTCTCTGGTACACTTTTCGAAATTTGTTCGAATTATGCATTAACTCTTTCTTGAGTCTACTCTAAGGAGGATTCCTTCTTGTTGTTGAGTATTGGGTGTTATCGTTCTTTGGGTGGGCCAGTATAACAACTCTCCTGTTGTTTGACCCATCCTTGCACTGACGAGCTAGAAAATTTAATGTCTGCAGGTGGTCATTCCCAACCAATGGAAGATAATATTCAGTATTCAATTGCATTCCACGGTTTTCCACGTAGGTGCTTCTGGATTCAGAGAAATAACAAATTTAAAAAAAAATGGTACTTTCAGTCTGATTATTCTATCGCACATTAAGAGCAACCATAAAAACTACCTACCTATTACCTATCAAGTTTTCCAAAGGATCTGTATTACAAAATGATTGAGTAAAATTGTATGCTTCCACCGGTTCTATTTCATCAAAATAAGCGTGCCAGTTCCAAAGGATATTCCAGTTCAATGAGGCAAGCACAACAAGGAATTGTTTGAGTAAATATAGAAATTCTCAATGTCTTCAAATAATACAGTTATTTTATTTTATATACCTCTCTTGTCTTCCACGAGTAAAATTAATTTTTTTCATTTATTCGAGTTTTTTTAATGAATTAGATACGTATAGTTACTTAATTAGTTTTTGTTTGAATATTAGCTTACGTTTCCTTTTCACGAAATCAATAAAAGATGAAATGTTACTAGTCATTACGTCAATCTATGGTGTTCATTACCAGACCTGGTACCTCCATGTATTCAACGAATAAATTATGCGTCATCGATAACTGTTGCTTTCTCTTTAATTTTGTTGATCGTGTAACTATTACGTGCAACACTAGCGTAAGACGTGAAGAAATTCATGACAATTCTTGTCTGAACTGTGCGGATGATTTAAAACAATATATTTGTACGAAGATATCTGTTAAATAATACTCTGCAAAAATTTCAAGATCAAAGCTTATACACTTTTACACCGACAAGAAGAAATGGATACCCAGTTGATAATATACTTATTTATATATGTATCAAGCTTCGTACAGAACTGAACATCATGCCTGTTATAATCAAGTTTTCCTGAATTTTCCGGCGTTTCTCCAAAATTGTCGTTGATGATACTTTTCCAGGACGAAGATGAAGAAAACAAAAAAATAATTATGCATATTCTACGTGACTTATGGTCAGCACTTTCACTTTTTGGCAAAATTCTTGAATTTTCCAGGCAACTTTACCAATTTTTATTTTCCTAAAAACCTTATTCGGACGTGCTGCATTCTTCCTTTCCTCAATGAAGTAATCTCGGCGAAAAGAAGAACTGTGAGAAGAGTGTGGGTAAAAATCATACAATAAATGACTAAGTTTTGCTGTTCCTTTACAATTTAAACAACTATTCTAAAACGAAAATTAAATGAAATAGGGAAGTGATCTGTAAATAAATATACCGTGGAACGCTCTCGCACTGAAAAATGATATACCGATTCGGGAATCAGACTTGGTGAATTTATCAATGATTCTATGCACTACTGTCGGCTATTGCAAGGTTCAATTTTATAGTCTCAAAACCTTTTAGTATATATACTTACTTAAAGTTTACAATATCAAGAATATTATTCACTTGTCAATCGATTTTCAATAAATATTCACTTCAGTTATCAAAAGATCTCAATAACAAGGTAGTATCACGTGGGCAGAAATTAATATGGATCTTAAATTCAGCAATAATTAGAGCAAATGATATTTGAGAGAAGGCTTATCTGTGAATATCCACGTTCGGCGAAATAGTAGCACTGGCAGCTGTCAGCACAAGTTATCGGGGCCTTGAGGTTCCTTCAAATCAGCCCTGTCGTGAAGGGTATCTCTGCATAATCCATAGACACAACACTGTATGTGCCAGACTGATAGTGTGCAAAATAGGGCTCGGAAGGCGCGCGTACAGTAAGAGGTATTGGTAAGAGGCCTAAAAATGAGTATTACCTTGAGGAACTGTTATCAGAGGTTAACTGACCTGTGATGTTGGTATGCCTCGAAGAGATTGGGTTTGCAAAATCTTAGAATAGTGGGAAATCCTATCCACAACGGTGTGTGGTTGTTCAGAGAAACCGGATCACTTATATTCCCAAACTCCTTTCAAAACATTTCAAGGAAAATCCGCATGAAACGACGTCAAAAGCTCCAGTTCACCTGGACAGCAAGAGACTTTTTCCTTTTTTCCAAAATTTTCTGGCAAGTATCATAAGTGACAGATATATTCTAAACAATAACCAAGATAAAATGAAAATGAGAATCATAAAAGGCGACTTCCTTTAGCAAACAGATTTTGTTAAGATCAATATACCAGAAGATACTTCGAAGCGGAGCCACAAGAGCACGAAGAAAGAAAAAAAGGAAGAATAATAAAAACACTGAAAGAGCCAAAATGTAGGTCAGTCGGCAGGTACATTTTCAATCCAACAACCTATCAGCAACAATACTGACAAAATTAATCCCAACTCATTGGCGAATCGGACATGTGACAGACGAACATAACAAAAGAACAAGCCGTTCCTAAGTGACTCGGAATTAATTTTTAATTATATTGGTACCTAAATGGATCGAATGTGGGATATTGGACGCCTGTGGTGTCACTCAACGAGAACAAGAAGTATTTTCCGCTTTGCCACATGAGTAATTGAATTCCTAGATGCGCCTTTCAATAATCAAGTTACTTAACTGAAACTAAAACAATAGTTTATTAATCCCTACTGATGAGGGTAACTTGGTTATCGAAACGCGCTTCTAGGAATTCCATTACTTGTTTGGAAAGGAGAATATACTACTCGTTCACAAAAATGGATAGAACATACATGGGGATTTACCTTAAATGATTCATAGGATCATCAACTGAAAACCTTAAATCAAAAGTTCTACATAGATGACTAAAAAAAAATAAACCAGCATAAAAAAGGCAATTCTCATTTATATAGCTGTTTATGATTTCTTCATGAAATTATATTAACCTCAAGTTTCTTCCAAGTTTCTAGAATGTCCCGGATTATTTTCGATTTCAACTCTGTGGAAAAGTTGTTCTGGAATGTCCATTTTTTGACAAATAAAATGGAGTATGCTTCTATAGCAGAATATCTCTGAGGAAAGTTCAAGTGTTTCAGTTTTACCAACTGAAACTAATTTATTTACATATGACAGGATTGACAGGCACTTGTTGAAAGCGGGAAAGTCAATCAACAGTGTCGACACGAGAAACCAATTTAAATTTCATTTTGCGAATGCGTCTTGCAAATACACTTGTTTCACTGTTTTCCTGACATGAGGTAAAATTAAATTAATAAAGTCTTGTTACAAAACAATTTTATAACCCATAAACTGAAAAAAAAAATGCTACAGATAAGTAGGTATAGTGAAACACGCTGTTACAGATAAAATTAGGAAAACCACACTCAATACTGTGACACATTTGTTGACTCATTTTGTTATTATTCTAATATGCCTCGAGGGATCTAAGTAATATGATTTGTTGTTTGCCTTGAAATTAAAAATCAATATAGTGGCACCTTCGTTCAGACACGGTTTCATGAAATTATATCAAGATTGATGAAATGCCAGTAATAAATACCTACACTTCAACAATTTTTAGATAACAAATATTGAAACAAGACAATTTTGTTGACAATATATTGTTTGCAAATAACAGAAAAACCGCATCTACTATACACCAAAATTTTTATATTCTGACTCACCTGCAGAGCAGTCGAATATACAAAATACGAAAACGGCAAGATACACTATTTCACTTTGTGAAGTCATAGTTTTCAACTTTGGTAATGTTTTTCAACACAAAATCGCATTTTTTTTGGACGTGTTCAGTTTCGCGCGAGGATTAAACCAGACTGATTGTCAACAGGAGGCGTAACCACTAGGCTTGGAGAAAGTGAGATAAGCAATGGAGATGCAATGTGAGCGTCAACCATAGACAACCATCATTACTGATAATTTTGAATGAATTGAAATATCAATAGCGAAAAATATACCTTCACAACATGATCACTGATAAGAATTTCTCTAGGCATATTTTTATTTGAATCAGTTTAACTGTCTAGTTTCAAGATGTTTTCCATTAAGCGCAAAAAAAACAGTAGCTAGAAAGCTCCTCTCATGGACAAAATTCAGGTAGCGGGTTTTTCTGCGGTTCTATATATTCTGGGTGCTGAACAAAATTTCCTGGAACGTTCTGAAATATTCGCAAAAACAGCGAAATTTTCGCACATTCTTCAGTTTTTTGTCCGTACCTACCTCCTAAATAATGCATTCAATCAAAAATAAGTAAATATAAAGTTGTACTTCAGAAGGTCTACTAAGAATTTTATTGAAACTTCCACACTATACAATTTGAAAACAGTATCTATAAATTTTTTGTAGTCGTCAAAACAACGTATTTGTTTTTTTTGGAAAAACGCCCCCGAAACAAAAAAGTCACAGAGGAAAACAGTGGCAGACTAGATCCAAAGAAGCTATACAGAAAGTTTAAAGAGGGTATCTATTATTATTATTATTATTAATTATTGTTTTGTACTCGCAGTTTGGCTGTTTTTAACATGCCTTCCTCCACCTCCATTCCTCCCTCTCACCAACACATTAAAATTTTATTTTATTAAAAATATACTTTGCTGAACCAGTCGAAACAAGAGAAATCACTAAAAATATGCAAATTAAAACAAAATATGAAACCAAAATAACAAATAGTTTAAAAACGGTATTTATGATCATGGTGAAAAACAACACTAATTTATTATCAAAATGGCCGAAAACTGAAAAAAATGCCATACAGTTTCCAGTATTTGGCTGGGAAACTAATATCCGGAGGGACCTCGAGATCGAAAACTTGACCAAAGTACCCGAACATAATCTGAAAAATTGTGTAAAAAAATCGCTACCACCTGAATTCGTGTTCGTGAATTGATTTTAGAATAAATTTAACAGTACTATCAGTTGAAAAGGGTAAATTTCAGTCAACCTAAAATATCTCGTCAAAATCTCATAAAAAACAAACAACTTTTTTACTTTTTGATACGAATTTTCTCCTGTGATTCAAGTAGGCCTCTTCTCGATCTCAATGAATAGAAATGAAATGAAATGAATAGAAATTTGCAACCTGCACCAATCTCAACATTAACATTTGTTATCACGACGCACCAATCCTCTTCTTGAGAACATATAAAGTCATAGATCGAAATACGATGAAAGTGACTAGTATGTAGAACACATCGATCCAATAGTTTTTTTTGTCCATGCCTACGAATTTCAGAAACAGTTCTGGAGACGTGTACTGACAATAATCCTCGGTGTCCGCACAGTACAGAAGTCCTCGATCATATCCGTACATAGCTTGAACCAGAGCTGGAAAAAACGAATATGGTTAGTTCACTAGTTTAATATGTGCAACAGGTCATATGCATGTATCACAAAATCACTGGAATTTTTGTGTGCACCATCTAATTTGTTATTAAATCATTAAACATTGTTTCATTTAATTGTAACTTTTGAAAATTTTTAACAATCCAGATTTTAAAATGTGAAGCAAATTTGAATTTGGTAAAACGCGCGCCTTAGTATGACGTCAAAGTTCATGTAAACAAAATGTATTTTTCATGGATCAACGATCAACGACAAGTCAATCGTTGATCAGTCTATCTAGAGTTTTTCAAGTGATTGATTATTATCTTTTTATTATTGAGTTATTGCAAACCTACCGAAACTATGTTTTCTTTGGATAATTTTTGTTTACATGTATTTTGACATCACACCCTACCGCCAAAAGACAATCGTTTGAATTTCCACTATTTTTCAATCATTTTTATTCTTGTTAATTATTGATATTGTAGCTATCTTATTTTCCCAGTATTTGAATGGATGGTGTAATTTATTGGAACAAATAGGAAAAGACATGCATGAGACCTATTGGCACCGATCTCATGAAATTTGACATCCGATTACTGTACAACGAGTAGTCTAGGCTCCTAGGGAAAACCAAATTTTCAAATCAAATCAAATCAAAATGTGCTTTATTGTCGAAGAAAAATTAGTATTGACAAAGCTTTTAAGTATAAATGTAAATTTGCAAATAACCCAAAAAAGATGTATATACACAGGTACAACACTTTAAAATGAGTTAGTGATAGTACAACAAATAAAAAAAAATTAATAGTAATAATAAAAATAGAGCACAAGGTGCACAAGTCAATAAGTAATAGTGATAACACAGTGTGAGTAACAAAAAATACACCATATTATGCCATGCCTAGACAGTAACACAATTTAAAACAAATTGAAAACAAATAAATAATAAAATAGAACGTAAGGTGCAATAAAAATAAAAAATCTCAGAAAATTGGATTTTTTACCTTAAGCACCCTTTTTCCGGCTAAATCTTATATCTGAGAACATAAAAAATCATATATTTTCGGAATGAGCATGAAATATTACGTATGAAGTGCAAATTTCAAGTTGATGTGACGACCTAGTATTTTTCATGATTTTTAGGGGTGAACCCCTTGCAACTTTTTCGAGTAATTTTTAATTTCTTTCGATGGACTCGAAATTCACAATACATATCAATTCGACCATTCTGAATCGATTGGAGTTCGCAGAATTCGTCTATCTCTAACCGTTCTCGAGTTGGTCAGCTCTAAATCAGTTTTTGGATGGTATTTTTGCCGCCAAAAATATTTCCGAAAAAAATTGAAAAATTTTTGAAACTTTTCAGCCATATCGGTGGAAAGCAGCAAAGTTGAAATTCGAATTAAGCATTCTAAAAAACATATAGAACAAGTGAGAAAAAACTGCTAAATTCTTTCCTGGTCAAAATGCCGTTTGATTGATCTAAATACAATTAATAAATTTCCACTACTTACCTTCAGTGGCAAAACTGATGAAAGAACAATAAGTGAAGAAGTACGCAATACTTGACATATGCGTGTACATGATGAGAAACCCTCCCAGGCATATCATCATAGCCAAAACGATAGAACCAAGGAATATTCCATTCTGCAAAAAAAATTAAAAAAATATAGTCATAAATTCAGTAAGACAACAGACAGTTTTGTTTCTTGAATGAATACTACTAGAGCTTTTTCGAAATGAAGGGAGTAAAAATACCGACTGTACATTTTTCGCAAAATACTAGACAAGCAGTTGACCAATGTTTTCTGCTCACTGCCCTTACCTACGTGTATTTTTTGACCCCTGAAGAAGGGAGGAAAATGGTATTTTTCCTCCCGACGGGAGGAAACAAATTTTCCTACTTGTGTATCTAGTGATAAAGGCATTACAGCCGGACGACAATGCAAATTGGAGCCTGGGAATGTGCTTTTACTATACATATGACACATACTATTTTTTCTGAAATCGCAATCAACCTTATCAAAAATAATTTTTTTTTCAAAAATGCATAAAAATTTTCAATTAATTGATGTCATTATTGTTGAGACGCCGGCAAAAAATTTCCTGGATCGTTTTGGATACTAGATGTCTATATTTTGCTTCTTCAGCGACATCTTTTGGCAGATCGTCTTCGTTGGAACTCATTTTCAAAACTTAGAAGCAACTCAAAAGGGTGAACAACGTGACAGCTTATGTTTGTTTTACTAAATATGTCATAGCAACAGCATTTTGGGTACCCGGGCCTCCAAATTCTAAGGGCCCCCAAGAAGCCTAGGCTGTCGTGGTCTAGTTTGAAAATGAGTACTAAACTTATGATACAAAGTACTCGCTTTTTATTTGATTATCCCTAAACCAAAATGGTTGGGTTGGATTGATTTGTTTACATCATACCGTAAGTAGGAGACCCGATATCACTTAATTGATATTTTGTCATAAAGCCGCATATAGCTCTATAATTTTCTACAGTTGTTCTCATAAGTATGCAAGCATTATAATTTTTAGAAAGTTATAAACATGACGACCTTAATGGTTGCTATAATGAATCAATAAATGTCAAGAATTTTCGTATTTGAAGAAGTCAAAAATTTTATGAAATCGTTTCCAGTTACCTTTGTTTAAGAGGCACTGGTGTGATTCTCCAGGCCACTGCGTGTCTGCTGCACGCTGGCCGTGTTTCAGCGAGGTTTGCGCCGGCTGTAGATCTCTTATTAGTGATTACCGAAAATAGTCTTGAAAACTTTAAAATTCAGTATATCCCAAATTATTTTTTTTTTTGACAAAAAAGTATTCTATGTAAATAGCTATCGACCAACATACTCACCACAGGATTTAAAGACGAACCTACTAGCAAACCCATACCAGAGGATGCCAGAGAAGTAAGGCATTCAATAAGCAAAACCATGAAAAACCGCTTAAACTCTCTTGATTGGTCACTGAGAAAATAAGATGGAATGTGGTAGGTCAGGCAGAAGATTATCTGTGGGATATAAAGAAAAAATATCAGGAAAGTCACCATCAGCAAAGAAGTTGGAGTGACAAATTTTTTTTTTTCGAAAATAAAAACTCTGAGAATTGAACTATTCGGTGTGAATAGAATTGATCGTTCATGATTTCAACCAAAGAGTGATGAACAAAAGTACAGAAGACCTAATAATGCAAATTGTAATTCAGTGAAATTATTCACCTGAAATGGTATTTCATATACCAAAAAAGCTGCGAAGTATGTTTTCAAATCATACCAATGGTTGAATACTTCTTTTTTTAATATCTGCAACTCCGATGGAACTGAAAAAAAAAATTGTTGAAGCGGTGTTGCTCAAGTGGCCAATTAGTGTGATTAAGTCTGATATATGACTCATATCTTATATAAAAAAAATCATCAATAGGGGCAGTTGGCTTTCGCTGATGATTGAACACTAATCATTTTGAGAATGAGTTCCTGAGAGCATTGCAAAGTATTTATTGTATAAAACTGTCAAGATGCCAAGAATCGAAAAGATATATTTCAACGTTCGTAGGGGGCGTAGCTGTTTTCTGTGGGAGACTTGCTGACGAAAACATCTATCATTCAGATTTTTGCGTATGATTGAAATGATACATCCATTTTTATTTTTAGTTATTGATTTTCCTTCAAGAACTGTGGTCACTCCCTATGGTTAGGTAGTTATGTTATTTCCTTGGATAATAAAATCCTGTTATTCCTAAGATAGAACCAACATAGATTCAGAAAAGAGAGTTGACGAAAATTCAACTTCATATATGATTCAATATATGAAAGGGTGGTCGGTAGCTTAGCGGTCTAAGGCGCAGCCGTTCGACATTTCAGCATAGCGAAGGCCGGTTCGAGCCCGGTGTACAACATTTTTTTTTCTGGATTAGTCATTATCGTAATCGATAGATAACCACAGTCCTTGTTGAAAGCAAGTGTATTGTGTGTTGTCTAGATGCCAATCCCCTCTAGTGCTAGCTCGGAGTGCACACCGACCACCCGAAATGGTGCTGTAGGTTTTCCGAATTTTCCTACAGCTTTGAAGTGAATACAGTACCAAAAATCAGTCGCCCCCGCGGCGCCACGGCAAATAATGATAAAAGTCGTGCTCCACCCGTACAGGCTATGCCGTTTGGTACACTGTACGTGTCTTCATAAGGAAGTATTGTTATTATTGTGATATTTTATTAACTTTGTTGTTGAATTTTTTCTCGTTTCGAATGAAGCCTTCGACTCCTTTGAGTTTGCAATCATGTCAGAAAAGCTATTCAATATATTATTTCGAGGATACATTGAGCAGTTCATAGTGATTTTCTTCACAAACAAATAAGAAAATTCTTCAGTGAAAATCCGTAATTGTAGTAAAATTGACATCCCGAATCCGAATTATTTGGAATTTTGAGCCTATATATTTTCCTTATATTATTTTTGGTAAAACTGGGTGATTCAGATTCATCGGTATATCTACCTATCCTGAAATTACCAGAATTCCACTCCAATAATTATTGAAGATACGGAGGTGTTTCAATGAGAAGTGAGACATACTGTAAACTTCAAAACTACGGGATTTTACAACAACTGTGTAAATACAAAATTTGTTTTTTTCAAAAAAGGAGTAAAATGAGCTTTCAAAAATATAAATTGTACCACTGGGTACGGAGATATAAAATATAACAATTTGGAGGCCATTTTTATATATGGCCACCAAACTGCCATGATCTGGACCATGTGACCAATTTTTTCCCATAGTCATATAGGTGTTTCACAAAGCTCCGCAACAAACCTGAGGGTATATATGTATAACTGCACACGTTACATGGGGTAGCGCCTAGACTATTAGAGTTAAGTCAGCTGATGATATGCACTAAATCAGTGATAATATAACAAACTCATTATTAGATAGATTAGATAGATTTACTTACATTTCAAAACTGCTGGCATCGCGGATATGAAGGATAAATATACTAAACCTGCAAGCAGATATCCAACATTGACTATTACTTTCGTTGCATCATTTCCAATATTTTGGTAAGTTATTCCAATTCCGACTCCAACTAAGATATTCAAGAATATCTTTAAGTACAACACTGACTGGAAAACAAAATTATTAAAAATTTATGATGAAAATATGTTACCGTGAATTTATCTAAAATCAATGGACACGATTAATAGTCCGGAAGGAGGCGTTGAATTTTGGATGGTAATTTCCGAACGCTGAATTTTGTGTGCAGTCGATAGTCTGGATATAGCAATCCGAACAAGAGTCCGATGTCAGGGTAGCAGTGAACCTAGTTTTGAGAAAATGCCAAAAAAAAATCTAAAGAAGCTTTCAGAAAATTTTACACATCACAAAAAATGTTAGAAAAACAAGTCGTAGGGTTTCATTCGATCTGTCTAATGGTTCAAGTCTCATTTATACAGAGTATCTCAAAAGAGCGCAGAGTTTATTTTTTTAAATGGGACATCCTGTACATCATTGCATGATTGGTTAGGGATGATCATAAGGAATCCAACAATACCAAGTTTGATGGTGCTATCTCTATAGCCTACGGAAATATCGTCATTTATTTCATCCATAAGCTCAATGAGTGTGAGAGAGAGAATTTATTGACCCGCCAGAAAAAGATGCTAATCGCTTTTTGTGAGTCGCTTTCTTGATTCCTGTGTACGTTTTTCCTGTCTTATATTATTTTCCTTTGATTTTCAAGTTCCTTTGGTATTGTGTTTTTTTATGCCTTACGCTTTTTTCTATTCCTTACGCTTATCTGCGCCATAAATTTGCCTTTGAATGCATTGGTCACATCCTAATTTGACACATACGATCGTTTTCTAAAAATACTCGAAAAAAATCTCAGATGATAAATCCAATACCGTTTGTCTTCAGATCGATTCACCGAAATAATTTATTATAACAACGCAACATTGGGGTGATATGTCCCATTTCCCAATGTGAATTCGACTATAGTACTTGTTACATACATACATAGTCTCTGGTGAGAAGTCTAGCATTTCTCTTTATCAAAAGGCAAAATCTAGTCCATTCTGATGGTGCCTTGCAAATGAAGCTAGGCTTGTCAGTCATATCAGAATCTTCCTGAAGGTCTCTTCTGTGTTGAATACTAACTGAAATATGATAATTTTTGTTTGATTACAATTTTGGTGATGATGATGATGAGGATGATGATGATGATAATTTTTTTTTTCAACACGTTCCTGGTATTTTTATAACAAAAATCAAAGCCATTAAGTGTTCTGAAAAACTTCATATATTATTTAAAGTTGTTTAAACGTTTTTAGTTTATTTTAGACATTACTTAAAGTCATTCAGGAAAAGCCTGCTAAAAGCAACCCCTAATTTCGATCAGTCCTTGCTCGGAATTCATTAAATGAAACAAAATAAATGGAACATTTACTTTATAGTACGTATAAAATTTTCTGTGCGAACAATGGTGTCCGAACAAAATGAGAAAAACCACCGCAATGCTTGCCAGGGGTGGTTTTTGAGGGTGAAGCTCATACTTCTCAACAAAAGGCTCGTCAATTGTTGTTATACTATACTAGACTTATTGACTTATTGACTAATCTGATTCCCGAAATGTTTGTGATACATTAGGACCTCTAATAACACTTCTAACTAATGTTTGTAATGAGTATTGTTTTTCATAATACTCACAGGGAAGTGAATGTCCCCTCCATTTTTCATCATTGACCGCATCAGCTAAGGTGTCGACGTAGTCCCCATATTCTCCGCTAATAACTTCCAGCACTGTAAAAGAGGTATAACTTCCATAGCAATCATTTCCAGAAATACGGTTTAATAAAAAACTGGGTTTTCATATTTTTTTTACCATAAATGATTTAAGTTATTAGTAGGTATTTTCAGAGAATCCGAGATCATTTACTTGATCTATTTGTTTACCAATCTTTCCACAAGCGACACTGATGATGAACCACCTATATTTTATCTCTCAGCTTTGGTACTATCGACTGTTATGGTTTCACGCGAATCAACAACTGGACGCGCAGTCTGTCAGTTTCAGTTCATCACGCACAATTTTGAATGAGATATTCATTTCGACGTATTTTCGGTAGTCGATTGTTCAAAAGTTATTAATGTGACTTGTGCTCAAAAGAACATTGTGTTTGTGTTTATAGGGTATGATAGTGTACTACGGCTTCCCATCAATGTAGGCATAGAACAAATATATTGGTATTGATATTGGTAAGTATGGATGGTGACTGATGCGCTGCGACCTGATTTGATCTATTGTGTCCCATCTTCTTCTGCTATCACAAGGTGTTCTTGTTTACAGCAGCCCTTCAAGTCTCAGTTCCTTCAGAAATTTTAGGATTTTGAGGGGGTCTACTCGTGGTATTTCTTCCGCAGTCAGCTGGTGTGATCCCAGTATATTCAATCTTTTACGATGTACAGCGTAACACTCCATCAATATGTGGTGGGGTGTTTCTGGATGTTCCCAGGTAAGGTGATGTCCTCCTCCAAGCCTAGCTAGCTCAAGTGTTCTTTGAGTCTGTAATGCCCCGTTAGAAATCCCGTGATTGTCTTCAGATTAGTTTTGCTGGGGTTAATCGGTGTATTCGATCTTGCTCGCTTGAAATAGCCGAGAAGGTCTTTGGCCTGCCTCAGCCCTGGGAGTCTTAGCCAGTATGTTGCTCTCATTGCTTCTTCAGCTTTATTGAGTTCTTCTCGGAAGTAAGATTTTCCGAGTCTGCAGAATGGCTCTGGCCTGATCAATGGCGTTGCTGCGCCTTTCCGTGCCAGGGTGTCTACTTGTTTATTGCCCTTCACTCCGACGTGCTCCAGCAGTACCCAGAGGAGGGTCACCTTGTTGTTCCTGCCTGGATCATTGAGTTTGTCCCCAATCATCTTCGAGTTGATGTTGGAAGAGCTCAACGCTTTGATGGCTGATTGACTATCGGAGAGGATCACGATTTCCTTATTCCGGTATTTCCTATCGAGGTTGAACTGAATGCACCTTTATATGGCGTGAATTCCCGCTGGAAAAATGCTGGGGAACTGGTCCATGGGTTCGAAGTATTTGGTGCAAGGCCCAAAGACTCCTGCTTCAGTTCCCTTGGGAGTTTTGAACCCGTCCGTGTACCATGGTATTCTTCTCAAGTGCTCGAATGGATTCTATGTTCCATTCTCGCTTGGTGTTAACTTCCGTTCGAAAAAATTCCTCGAAACTGAATTTCCTGGTAATTTCGTCAGTTGGGAGATCGGCAAAGTATGCACAGTCGGTGAGGGTTGAGATTCTTACACGTGTGCTGTCCGACTTCAGCCAACCTGAGGTTTGCTTCCCAAGCAGTTTTTCCCACCATGATATGGAGAGGAGTGAGGTCCAGAATGACCTCTATTGCTGCTATTGTAGTCGACATCATTGCTGCTGTCATACAAAGACATGCTAGTCTTTGCACTCTCTCCAAAATCTTCTTAGTTTTGCCGTGCCACACTACTGCTCCGTAGGTGATCATAGGTCTCACTATCATGGTGTACATCCATCGCAGTACTGATAGGGTACAGCCCACTGTTTTTCCTGCAATATCGGTGATGATTTTGCCTTATTGGCGATCTTTTCTACGTGTCTGCTCCAGTGTAGTTTCGAATCTAGGGTGAGCCTTAGATACTTTACCTCTTGCTGCCATTAGAAGTCTGCTCCGTCAAGGCGAACAGTCTTTAGGTGCTGAATCTTTGTTCTTCTAGTGAATGGTACTACTGTGGTTTTTGATGAGTTAATTCTCAACCCCACCGAGATGTACCACCTTCTGGTTGTCTCTAGCTCTCTTTCTATGAGATCGCAGAGGGTTCCTTCGAATTTGCCTTTGGCCATAATGACTATGTCATCCGCATATCCAAGGCAAGTGACTCCGTTCCCGGTAGAACAAAGATTCAACTCGTATACTTTTATTGCTTACATACAGTTGAGTTTTTTTGAACTTACGGTAATCAGCAGGATTGTGATACTGCGGACACTGCAAACCGAAGGTAGACAGATATGGCACGGTACTGGAGCTCGCACCTTGGTAGACGCACCTTCCAGCAGCTACGACGAAGACATGGTCGAACAACTCGTAGTGACTTGCATTGGGCTGGTGGATCGTGCAAATTATAGTTCTTCCTCCTTGAGCCAAGTTCTTCAGCATTTGGATGCACTGAGAAGCCGAAGAGCTGTCCAAACCGCTGTAATTTCGAAAAATAATACTGATAATGATTGGTATTCATTTTCCATAGCAAATATTATATACATTGAGAAATTTAAATCATACTGTTACGGAAAATGCCTGTTTTAGGAAAAAAATATAGTACTTGTTTTCTCACTTGTATGTGTTTTTCTGGGTGCTGAGTTATAATTTTAACTTCGCTATAAAATTTGCGAAAATCCTCAAAATTTCCGACAATTTTTTAATTTTTGGTCAAAAACTACACAATTTTCGAGGTTTGGCCGCTAGAACGCGTTAAAAAAAGGCCAAAATTTGCTACTTTGTGGAAAACCCAGTTTTCTCATTAAATTTTTATTTGTTATTTAAAGACTAAATTCAGTCGAGACCTATATTATTACTCTTTTCTAATACTCTTTCGGAATACACTTTTTCCCGTAATGATTTTTTTTTAAATACAAAGTTTCTTCTTTCAAGTATTATAATTCCAGACGTTTGGTTTTTGTCAGTAAAATTGACACTTACGTGGTTGGTTCATCCAGGAACATGACCGATGGGTTGTCCACCAACTCTAGAGCGATTGATACCCGCTTCTTTTGACCGCCTGATAAATTTTCGCATCGTGTATTCCTGCACTTGACCAATCCAAGATTTTTCAGAATTTCATCTATCTGCAAACAAATAGTGTGGAAGTTTGATATTACAGTGACACTGAGAGTGTGCATGAAATTAAAATATTCCAAACAAAACGCCTGCTTCCATAAATGTCTTATACCGAATGACCCGGAACCAATTCACCCCCTGTATCTCGGTTATTATCAATGTACAATTCAGCAAGTATCAGACCGAATATTTTAATTTTTTTATTTTATTTTATATTTATATCAAAACAGACCTGATGGTCTAATTACTATGGATATAACGTGTTCTGGGTAGGCCTTGCTACTTACTCCATACGCCACCTTAGGAGCAGCACTGTTAATTATTAACACAACAGTGAATCGTGGAGGATTATCCCCAGCCAGCAACAAGTTTCAATCACTCAGATTTATATCTGAAACTGAAAAAAATCTTGCCCTGCCTGTGGATCGAGCCAGCGACCTTTCTATCACGAATCCTCGGCGTTACCACTGCGCCAATTCCCGCTATGACACCGGTTTGACCGGAAGCGCATCCAGTATTTTTAGTTTAAATAAAAAGTACAATTTTTTCTTGAAAATTACGGTTTGGTCCACCATCCCAACGATATATCACAATCATACTTCCAATTCACAAACCACTGATATATTCAAAATTTTATAAAAAATTATTTTTTTTATTCCCCTCGTAACAGAACACTTTCATGAAAGTGTGCTACGGAAGATAAAACAGTAAGTTTTCACACTGTAACTATTTCCCCAATTTTTTTTTCTTTAAACTCATTTATTTTAAATGGTAACATAGCGCTTTTATGTAGGTTAGAAACTCCTATGTGTATTGAAATGCAAAACATGAAAAGAACTTCTTATTTTTGTTCCTCAATTATTTTTTTGAAAGATTCAATACAAATGTAGGTACAGTATGGAGAGTATCTTCAAAAAAAATAAATAGGAAACACAAATAAGCAGGTTTTTTCATGTTTTTTTTTTCAATTTAGATAGCTTTCCAATTTTTTTTTCTGAAATTGAAACTGATGCATGTACACGTTTTTTTCCCCACCGAAAGTTGCCCAACAGTAACTCACCACAAATTTCCTCGATTTCTCAGTCAAGTTATCCAATTTCAATCTACAACACATTATCATTGATTCTTGTACTGTAAGGAATGCTGGGAGGTGGTCGTCTTGTAGTATATAGCACGATTGTTTTTTGTATTTCGTGGTCCTCTTCAATTTGGGACACCTCCGTTCAATGGTACCTTGGGTTCCTGTGAGTCTAGAGAAGAGAATTCATATACTAGATTCAATGCAGAAGTCAAAAACGATATGAGAAATTACTTATAAAATTCAATGTCAAAGTTGATATTTTTGTTAAAATCTCAGTTAGCAAAGTGTTTTCTTTTGTCTTTTTCGTTCTAGAACGTAGAGGACTTTTACGTTCTAGAACGTAATAGTTATTTATGATACAAGTGTTAGAGAGATTAGAGAGATCTATATTACTGAGTATCCATCATTTCCTCTGTCATTTTACTTTTGTGAAAACGTCAGTTTTTAGTTCATATGACAACGAATTAAAAATGTAATTTTTAATGACAGTTGTCAAAAAAAATATTAAGCTGTGAATACCACAGGTATCACCATTACTGTCCTAATATAGTTATAATTTTAATCAACTTCTAGGATTTGTTGAGCCATTATTCCACAACATCATTATGATAATATTATTCTTCCATTATTCACCCATGTTGGATAGATATTATTCTTACATGTGAAATATATCTTTATTGAATCAATGTAAAATCAAGATTTTGTGAGGAGTGAGAAGTTAACTGGGTATTACTGTAATACTCACTGGTATCCTGTGAGGATGTTCAACAGGGAAGTCTTTCCAGATCCGGATGGGCCCATGACTGCAGAAAGTTCACCAGACAGAAATCTCCCCGATACTCCTTTAAGGATTTGTTTAGTTCCTGAAACAATACAGACACAGATAAAATATTTCCAGAGTGCATGAAGCCTTGTTGTGCATGAAGAAAATGAAAACTCTTTGATATCCAGACTTTCGGAGTTGTATGTATGTTAAGATCCCAGTTCCCGTTAAATTTTTTTACCTGAGCTATATATATAACAAATGCGTCTACTGAAATACATAATAACAGGATCAATTTTTCTAAGCACTCTGCTATACCCAATTACAATAACAGATCTGCGGACTTGTTAAATCCTCAAAGACACAGCTTAGCTATATGCTACCAAAACTCTTCAAATCTCACTTTATACTATATTGTCGATAGATCAGTGAAATTATATACTAGAATTCGAAAATAAGAATTAACGGATTTCTTCTCGGAAATTGTTCATACAGTGTATCGGGATACCTCTAAACAGCCAACTCTCTAAACTTACAAAAACTTCAAAGATCCTGCTTTTGATGTTCTTTCTCTCTCCTTTATATTATAGATATGATTTTTTATTCATCCTGTATTATTTTAATGAGTTTTAATGAATCACCATCAATGTATCTCACGTTACAATTTTATTACCCTACTCTAACCTGCTGCGAGCTCAGCTAGCGAGTTACTGAGAAGCTATATGAGTTTAGTAAAAAAAATAATCATAGACATAAAAGCATAACAAAGTTACAAATTTGAGGAAATTCATAGTGGGTACCTGTGTAGAATATCCGTAACCTAGTAACCTCACGCGGTTTGTTTATTTTCAATATAAAATGAACAATTTTCTATCGAACTGTGTTTATTGACAATGACATTACTATGCAGTAAAGTGACAGTGCTATGTGGTAACATGCCAGTTTATTAAACGATTTTGAGTTCAGTAAAATTACACATTATCAGTCAAAATGCTAAAAAAAAATTTTCTTTGTAGTGTTCTAAAACCTTCTGGAATCCACTTGAACATTCACAACAAATTTCATAAAAAAAGGTTCAGCCGTTAGCCGTTTAGGAGTTCACTGACATACATACGCAGAGGAGAATTATTATAGATATGTGAAACTCACCCTCTTTATCTTTGGTCGTGAAAGTAACATCCTTAAACTCGATATCGACTAGATTTGCACTGGAAATATGTATCACATCCATATTTTATATGTTCAAGATCGATTACTATATCACACACTATATATCATTAGGAATGTTCCTCGAATAAACTTCGAACTGACTATTTCAACTCATTTGATAGAATGTCTGTCTTTCGAGACAGACCGACAATAAAACTGAAAAAATTAAGCTAGACCGTTATGGTTCTTGAGATGGGTGAGCAACCTTGATTTCGTACGATTAGTGTAATTTTTTTTGTTGGAATAAATTTTCGAATTTGTAAGGCAATCTTGGTTGGTGAGGCGTGGAATCCACTTTTCTAAAAACTCGCGCTTGTTGAAATTTCAACCATGTTTTGGAGGTAACGGTATCTGTTGGAATTCACATAAATATACTAATACGGAATCAATCGAAATCATTATACTGATTTAGAATGATCATTTGTATTATACTTCACATAATTCAGTCAGGCCTGTTCATGAAACGCAGGAAACATAGATTCATTGTTATTATTTATCAAGTTCACTGTATAAAAATAGCAAACAGTGGAGGCACAGGTGATGACCCTCCATTTCTTTCCTCCATCGATTGAATAATCAATATTCGAAAGCAGCCATTAGCCTTGTTCGCAAAAATTCAAAACAGCATTTTTTGTGTTCTCTTTACAAAAGTCTATTTTTTTTTTCAAATAGCCTAACTGGGGCGAAACATTTGTATTTCGGTGATAACGACATGATTTTCTGATTTACTCCTAACCAGACAGCACTAAATTGAAAATCAAATTGTTTTGCCAGGACACTGGTTCGAATTCAACAGTTATATCAGAATTCCATAACTATTGCGATGATATGGCAATCCATGAAGATCGTATTGTTCTGATCATAGGTTCGATGCAGTCCCTCCCAAGTAACCATAATCGTTATCAACCCACACAGCATATAGTTAGGTTTCTGAAATATTGCAGAAACATGCTTCGGGCATATACGAAATATTTTCGTCATATTGCAGAAGATATATTATTTCAGGAATATTGCTAAAATACCTAAATGTTCCCCCAGTACCTAACAATATTGCAGAAATATTTTTTTCCTGCAATATCGTGGAAACATTTTATTGTATTCACTCCATATTTTACTTATATTGCAAAATATATTTAAAATATTTGTTGCAGAAATATCCAAATGTCCGTTCCATTTCTGCGATATAGTAGAATATGGCAGAGTTTCAACTTGTATTGAAAAATAATGAATATTTTCTATTTTCGATTCACTTTCTGGCTGTTCTACAGAGTAGGTATCGGTTATTTTCCATTCGTATTGATACAGCCATTTATATAGCAATTGGATCAAGATGAACTTTATAATGTAGCCGCTTCTTTGTGTATTAGAAGTCTTTGAAAACATACCTCGGATATAAAACTGAATAAGGTCATTTCAAGGAAGTCATATGTAGAAACTGATAAATGAGATAGTATTCTACAATGATCCATCTTTATAGAAAAGGAAATACATATGTATCATTCTAACTCCACAGGAAGTTTTTAGGAGATGGCGTTTCTCTTTCGTCAGCCAAAAACCAACGATAATTCAATAACGTCAGCATGGAATCTGCCGGATGAAGATGTATAAAAACGGACAGTTCAAATATAAAAATTGAAAAAAAAAAATGTGTATGAATCATATCTAACCAGTAATCCGCTTGCTTCCTTGGCTACCGAGGGGGAAATCGCTGGAAAATCTTGGGAAATTATTGAAAAATAAAAAAACTGTCTTCAGAATTGTACTTGACAACAAACCTAACATTAAGACACGATTTAATATTTTTATTGGCATTACTTTGTGGTATTACTCTGGAATTACTTGGGTACTAGAGGCATTACTTACGATTTTTGAGAATTAGTGGTACAGAATTTCTTCAGCGGTTTTTCCCTCGTTGGCTACCTACTTTGTTTCTATAGTAGTCAAGAAAAAACATAATACACGTGATATTGACAAATCTAGCAATGAATGTGATATCGGCACGCCTATCAATGCGCGGTAGCAGAAGAGCTCAGTGCATTCTGTATAAGTTACAACTGGAGTGTCTATCTCATCGCGAAATGCACTGTCCGAATTCTTCCTCATGTTAAATTCGCACATCTCGTACGATCACCGACATTCATTACTAGATTTTCCAAGTTGTACCTACCACGTTGGAGTTTGTAATCGGATTCCAATTCCCTTTCGAAATAACGCTCAAAATTATTCTATAATACACATTCACCGTCCTTCAATGTGAACTAGTTTTTTGTTTCCACCATAGAGTGTGTTTTAATGAAAACAATGATTTCAATGTTCACGGTCAGGTATAATTAAGCTGAAAATTCACACCCGGTATTTAATGTCTTCCTGTGAGCATCTAGTATAAAATAGATTTCAATATTTTATTTGTTTTCGACAAGGCCACTAGAGGTCACGGAATCGATTCAAATTGACGCGGACGGATCGAGCCTATGCTTGAAGGCGGTTTTTCAGAATCCATGTTTTAGCAATTATTGAAAGTAAAAAAAAATCCTCGGCAGCAGCCGGGTGCGATAAGTTCTTCTCATCTATCTTGTCTAACACTGTACAACTTTTTTGAACATAGTTAACCAGTGTTGATTTCATACTGTATATGTATTATTATTATTCACTTTTGAACGGTTCGACGTAGAAACATGAATAAAAAACCGTTTCGATGATGTCACCAATAATACTTTTTGAAATAAAAATATGATGAATGCCCAATAGGAGGCGCGGGGAGGCCCATCGACTTAAAATTCTTAAATGGCATGGGGGGTCAAGTTGAAAAGAGAATTCAATTCTCTTTACAACCATCTAAATATTTTTGGATTTTGTTCATAATTTTTTTCCTAATTTCAATTTTTATGCCTTTAAAAATTTTTAAATTAATGCCCCCCCAGCGCAATCTGTCAAGTAATTGCAATGTTGTTTCTCTCAAAACTTAGTATCCTTAATACCCTTCAAAAAAATTTTGGTTTCCTTGTTCCACATCAAGCCGTCAACAACAACAACAACAACAATTTGTCGAGGTATGAGTATTATTCAGATTCGCATTTATGTTTGATACTTCGATTTTGAATTGCCAAAAAATATCAACGAAATTCAAAAAAATGTAAATGGTTGTAAAGATAATGGAATTTCCTTTTCAACGATGTGACACTTGAACCCCCATGCCGTTTAATAAATTTAATGTGATGTGTCTCGCCGCCCCCCCTGACGGACAATCACAATTTTTATTATTTCAAAAAGTATTTTTGGTGAAACCCTCGAAACTTTATTTTTTTCATGTTTCTACGTCGAACTGTTCAAAAGTTAACAGGGGGGTCTATTGAAAGCCGCACTGTGTAATATAAATAATGATAACATTATTGTTCATGAAATAAAAATAATTTAGTAAGTTTCAGACGGACCTGGGCAGTGTCAAATTTTTAGAACCTATCTCAAAAACTTATTATTTAATTAATATATTTAACGTTTTTTCATCATAATCTTGAATTGTTGGATACAAAGATAATTATTCATAATATATATGGAAATTCAAATGTTTCGAAGGCATTATTATGATATTCAATTAACGCGAACATTAGAATACATTACACACATGGGGAATTGTTGGAGTAATTATTCTTGATGAAGGAATATGCGTTTGTTTACACTCCTGACTTGTTGTTTCACACTTCATGAAAATAGTGTGACTATAGGTACATTTTTTCAAGTTGTCACTTGTCAAAAAATTCAGTTTTGTCTCTCCAAAATTCATTTCAGTATCTGCTAAACCAAAAAGTTATGAGGGCGAGCCACTTTTCGTGGACACCCTGTTTATAAAAATTGACGTGTCCGAACATTTCTCATTTTTTTTTGAATTCTGCCTGATATAATTATATTCCATGAGTGGTTTCCAGAATCTTCATCCTCATATAGTGATGGGAAATAAAAGTCAAGTTAATCAAAATACAAGCATACAGAAACTATCTACTATATTAATAACTTGAAAATGGATGAAGATAAGAACAAAAGAAAATTCGCTGAAAATATTCGTTCAAAAGATTCCATCACCGACAGGTCTTCTCGTTATTTGTTTAATTGTATAGGTTTATTAGGGCATCAGCTTCTCTATATCCAGTCTCGATAGCTCCATGCACTGTGGAGTAATGATGAGGATGCGTTGCTTCGCCGGCAAATAAAACAATCGGTCTGCCTCTGAAGTCCTTGAGTGGAGCCGCTAGATGTTCCTGTGCCGATGTTCTTCTATTTTGCATCCTCGAACGGACTGTTTGGAACGAATACGTTCCCCTGAAGTGTGGGTTAGCATACCAATCCGATCTGAAAAAGAATTTATGAAAATAGTTGAAAGGAGACATATAAAAAATTTATAGTTTTGAAATATTGCTTATTCGGCAAAATATTATTAACTGAGCACATAAAAATCATAATTTTCGGAATGCGCATGAAATGTTACGTATAAAATTTCAAGTCGATGTGACGACTTAGCATTTTTTATGATTGCAACTTTTTTCGGGTAATTTTTTATTTTTTTCGATTGACTCGAAATTCACGATACATACTAATTTGACCATTCTGAATCGATTGTCGTTCGCAGAATTTGTCTATATCTAACCGTTCTCGAGTTGGTCAGCTCTGAATCAGTTTTTGGATGTTTTTTTGCCGCCAAAAATATTTCTGATGAGTTTTCGACATTTCTGTTGAAAATTTTGGAATCAGCACGTCCAACTACGTTCGAGGACAAAATTTTGAAATTCGAAAAATGAAAAATTAAAAAATCTCAGAAATTTGGATTTTTTACCTTAAACACTCTTTTCTGGCTAAATCTTATATCTGAGCACAAAAAAATCACAATTTTCGGAATGAGCATGAAATTTTACGTATAAAGTGCAAATTTCAAGTCGATGTGACGACTTAGCATTTTTTATGATTTTTAGGGGTAAACCCCTTGCAACTTTTTTCGGGTAATTTTTAATTTTTTTCGATTGACTCGAAATTCACAATACATACTAATTCGACCATTCTGAATCGATTGTCGTTCGCAGAATTTGTCTATATCTAACCGTTCTCGAGTTGGTCAGCTCTAGATCAGTTTTTGGATGGTTTTTTTGCCGTCAAAAATATTTCTGATGAGTTTTCGACATTTTTGTTGAAAATTTCGGAATCAGCACGTCAAAATACGTTCGAGGACAAGAATTTGAAATTTAAAAAATGAAAAATAAAATATCTCCAGAAAATTGGATTTTTCACCTGAAAAACACTTTTCCGGCTAAATCTTATATCTGAGCACATAAAAATCATAATTTTCGGAATGAGAATAAAATTTTACGTATAAAGTGCAAATTTCAAGTCGATGTGACAACTTAGCATTTTTTATGATTTTTAGGGGTAAACCCCTTGCAACTTTTTTCTGGTAATTTTAAATTTTTTTTTCGACATTATTTTCAAAAGATTCGGAATCAGCACGTCAAAATACGTTCGAGGAGACAAACTTTAAATTCTTACGTATTTTGACGTGCTGATTCGGAGCCTTTGAACGAAAATGTAGAAAACTCATCAGAGATATTTTTGGCGGTAAAAAAACACTCTAAAACTGATTTAGAGCTGACCAACTCGAGAACGGTTAGAGATAACCAAATTCTGTGGTGTTATTTAAGCTTCACTTTTTATCTCTGACACCTTGTATCTTGAAAACTAAAACGATTTTTTGTGCCCATTTTTTGCGGGGTCCTTTATCAAAACGCCATTTTCCATGAGAAAAGTGCAGGTCCATTGTCATACACCTTCATATTGAGAAAAAAGTTGAGTTCCTATTCGGTTGGTAGCAAATCACTTGCTCTTCATTTGTATGAACATTCAATACCGAGTATCACCTTACCGTAATATTTTGTCAGGCCTTCTGATATTGTACAAATGACCCAAAAATTTGTCAAATGTGAAAAGAATCCCTCTCATGAGTAGTTCTTCAGGAAGGAGCTCAATAGCTGGAACGAGGTGCCCTGTGAACCACACTGTGAGAACGTTCGAGTTGTAATCTGCAGCGATGATCATATTTATAGAAGTGAGCCATGATCTGCCTTCCTGTAAACAAAAAGGTGATGATATAGAGTCAGCTGTATTTCTTCATGAACATTACCCATATCGGCCCTTCAGGAAAATCATAAACAACTGATTTTTTGTCCTCTTCGGTCCAAACAAACAGGAACCCTGGAGAGTCCTTCCACCAAGCTTCAGAAAAATACGTAATAACTTTCATAACTGCTCCAAATCCAATTTCGTTTATTGCTCTCAATTTTTCAGTAGGTAGATTTGGCCGGAACAATTTGTTGGATTTTTCTTTCAATACACCTATCGAAGGCGTGAATATAATATGGTCAGCTGCATAAGTTGAATCATCTGAGCATCTAATATCTAT
The DNA here is from genome assembly GCA_958298965.1 of Chrysolina haemoptera. Lineage (NCBI taxonomy): Eukaryota > Metazoa > Arthropoda > Insecta > Coleoptera > Chrysomelidae > Chrysolina > Chrysolina haemoptera. Next base: position 23,378,537 of record OY282601.1, on the reverse strand, counting down.
CTTCTGTCTATCGCTACGAGCATTCCATGATATGTGAGTAACCTCTTTATTGAAAAGAAATTTGTCATCTATCGGTAAACTTTGGCGAGGGTCAGGATACTTCTTCATCATGACATCGAGAATCATTTTATATCCCTTTCCCTTCCAGTTCAAATGAAAGTCCCCTTCACTTGATTTGAAATCCGATATCCAGGATGGATCGAACCATGAAAATGAACCTTCGCTAGATAAAAGGTATGCTTTCAGGAGGTCTATGGTATTTGAAGCTATCCTTAGTTCTTTGGAGTTATTGCCATATTTTTCATGTATAATTCTGTTGTACCTGGAATAGGAAAAATATATATGTTAATCAATATACAGTCTGTCCATAAAGTAACCCTGTTAACTTTTGAACGGAGTAGAATTTTTCTTTGAAATTTTTTGTGGTTGAATGGTAGTTCATGAGCTATTTTTAACAATGATAAAAAATTGTATCTTTCAAAAGGGCAGCCAGGTTTGAACGTCGAAAGTAAATTAGGAAAAATCCATAATAATCGAGAATATTTTGGGATCATTGGATGATTCAATATTGAAAACTTAACCGCCTTGCTACCATGAAACCCATATAGAAAAGGCGTTAAATTTCGCGTAAATTTAAAAAATCTTCTTAGATACAGTTTTGTAGATTCTGCTTGAGGAAAACGAAGATATACATTCGTACAATACAGAACATGCTGAAGAAAAGCCTTTGGTAGTTCGTGCAGAAGAAAAGCCTTTGGTGGTTTGTGCAGAAGAAAAGCCTTTGGTGGTTCGTGCAGAAGAAAAGCCTTTGGTGGTTCGTGCAGAAGAAAAGCCTTTGGTGGTTCGTGCAGAAGAAAAGCCTTTGGTGGTTCGTGCAGAAGAAAAGCCTTCGATGGTTCGTGCAGAAGAAAAGCCCTTGGTTACTTCTGCAGAAGAAAAGCCTTTGGTTACTTCTGCAGAAGAAAATCCTTTGGTTACTTCTGCAGAAGAAAAGCCTTTGGTTGCTCCTGCAGAAGAAAAGCCTTTGGTGGTTCGTGCTGAAGAAAAGCCCTTGATGGTTCGTGCTGAAGAAAAGCCTTAGGTTGTTCTTGCTGAAGAAAAGCCCTTGCTCACTCACGCTAAAGAAAAGTCTTTGCTTGCTCACCTACACAGAAGAAACGATTTTTAGAAGTGAGTGATGAATAAAAATTCAGTCGGATGAACATTTTGCGTGAGCAGCAATCTTTTGGTGAAGGGGTTGTTAGACTTCTTTCCTGAACAGAGCTAAAAATGCAATTCTTCCTAGAGTTACCAAATTTGGTCTGGAGGATTCTGAAGTCATTCACAACTGCGGAATACACCAGTGTATTAGGTTATTTGAAAGAGCTTTCGTTTACTCATACTGAAAAGATGCCTTTGTTTACTTGCGCTGAAGAAAAATTGTTGTTTACTCGCGCTGTGTGTGTTGTGGGTGTGTTTTGAGTGTATTTTGTGTGTGTTTTTTGTGTTTTGTTTTGTGTGTATGTGTTAATCTCATATATGAAAAACATTTCTTCCTTCCATCTTTCTTGTGTTCTTTCTTTCCAACTTTGAGTCATTGACATTTTTTTTGTTTTGCTATCATCTCATCTTAAAAATACTGGAAAAACATACCTCTGTTGACAAACTTCTCCTACAGTTTGAAATTGATCATCTTTATCAGTGGATGCGGAATCGTTTATTTCATATATAATATTCAGGATCTCTTTCCCGAACCTCTTTTCCACCACTTGCTTGGACGATAAATAGAACGTTTCAATATCTTGAGTAGAATCCAACAAGTGCAAATCTTTCACCATATTATAAACGACATTACCCTTTTCTCCATGACACCATCTAGCACCTAGATCTACATATGAATCGCCAAGTTTCACGCTTTTTATTCGCCCTCCAATTCTGGATTCCGCTTCTAGAATTCTGATATTTGTTAAGTTATTTTCCAGCAGTCTGGTAGCAGCTGCAATTCCTGCTGCACCTCCACCGATGATTACAATTGAAGGTGACGCACTAATAATTTTAACCGATGCAAGCAATGCAATTATTGAAATACTAATTCTTGTCATATTTAAATAATTATTGTTTCTGGAAATGTAATATATTGTCTATTGAATCTTCCATCAAGGAATTATATAATGATGGCTTTTTGGGGTCAAGGAAGTGGGCGATAAATCGAAAGTTCAGCGATACAAATAATTTTTTCATAACAATCGTATGTTTCTGGGGAAAATTAGTTCTCCGTCACATTATTATTAGAGTATTATATTCAAAACTAAAATACCATTGACTGATATGATCTGGTAACATGTCAATTTCATGCCAACATGTTTTCTTCAACTACGATATCTTGCAGATGAGTTGGTTGATCAGCAAAGTTGATATGAGCAAAAACTGACCTTCAAAGACAGAACAATGGATCTTGTTATATTTTTTCAACTGTAAATGGAAAGACCATTGCCTCGAAAACATTTTACTTGTAACATCATTATCTACATGGAAGTCCCACTTGCAACATGTGATGTAATTGTTAAAAGTTATAGAAAAATACAGTGATAGGTGATAATAGTGATTTATGCACTACCTGGCGTGAAGTGGCACTTTATCGCCCGCTGGCGCAGTATGGCCCGCGTGCCGTAAAGTAGACAAAATTCTCAAACTACCTATATTTACACATCATCTCATACAAAACCTAACATGAATCAGAATTATTTCGATAGAGAAAGACTCTTCCTAACATTTCTTCATAATCGACATATTTTCAACATGTAACTTAGTCATAAATATGCCTGAACATTGAACATGAACTTGGTTCAGTTACTGATGTTGAAGACGGGATATTCTTTTGAACATAATTATTACATATTGAAAGCTTCGTTAGAGTATCTGCATCGATACAAGAACAAGTATATTCATTTTGGAGTGGATGGTTGGTTCAAATAACTGTCTGGTATCATTCCATTACAATCGTTGTCAATTTTTTCAGTGATGATCAATTTATTTGAAATGATTCTTCGATATAAAATTCTCAGCTACTATGTTACTCTTGATTAATGTATACATAACGTATGAAACGTGTAGACCATTGGAATTCAAGTCAGCTTTTGTGATCCGCGCTAATAAACCGCTAGTGCATAAAATGTTGTATGTATCACGTGCGTGGAATGAGTTTATAGCCTTCGGCCTGTGATGCCTCTCGGCTGACGTCATCGGGCCATCATCCACAGCGCAGGCCATAAACGCCTACTTTACGCCCTTGATACATAAATAACTATTATGTATCAAGGGCGTAAAGTAGACTTTTATGCCATAAACGCAATTTACGCACGTGATACATACAAAATTCCGGAGTTGATTATTTTCTGAGATACAGGGCGTTAAACTCCGGACATATGTTCATGAGAACTTTTTTCTCAAAACGACCTACTTGTCAAGTTAACAATTGTTGCAATTTTCTCAATGTGTTTCAGACGCAACTTTTGGCATTGTATTAATTAAGTATAAAATCATGTTGATGGGATACTATTTGCACATCATTACGAACTCCACCATTTATTTGCAATAAACTGTGTCAGGTAATAGAAGATTTTCATTGTGATAAAGACTTTTATAATAATTATTATTGTGATGTTATAAATTGGATCACCATACGTAGAAATTGATTGGAATGGTTTTCTCAGTATCTTTCAGACTTGTTGAAATAGTTTCGTTTTTTTTCGGTTCATTCTAGAATTTTTCAATAAATCATATGTAGCTTTCCTGTTGTACTTGACTATCCTATTTCGCTCCGAGTTCCCCTATCGTTTGATAACCTAAGTAAACCCAAGATGTATTTACAGATATGAAAATGATTACACTTTTTGTGTTAGTCTAATAAAGTCGGTCTCGAGAAACCTTCTTCCAATTTCATAAACACAATGATATTAATTCTAAATACCCTGTTTGCTTTGGTATGTATTGTACAAATATTGCAGAATGGTTTTCATTCGATTCAATTTAAATTTTTCTGCAATTATATTAAATTTTATACATTAAGGTCCTTACTAAGCCTAAATGGGTACTTATCTAGATATCAATAAATATTCGAAAGAATGTAATAAATAATTCAATAATATTTGTCAATACGTATCCTTTGAAATCGATTGAAAAAGCAGGATGGAGAGGGGATACTTACAAAGAAACAAGTGATATATATATAGTGGTATATCAGAATACATTGGCCTTTTCTAATAAAAATATTGGAGGGTTATTTAAAAAAAAACGATGAAGGTTTTTTGGAAATGAAACGTCGAAGTTGAAATCAGATGACGTCGTTTTGTTGAGCCGAAAAAATGGCAATGAAAATGTATTCTTTATTTAAATAAATACTAATATGGAAAATATTACTTTATTCAAAATATTTCGAAACTCGGAAAAGATACCCTACTTTTGTAAACTCCATAGAAAACGACTTTGGATTGTGTAACTTCTCTAATTCAACCTATATTGTATCTTCAACTGTTTCCGATATCCCGATGATAGGCCATCCTTATGGTGGACACACTCTACGAAAAATTAACGGAATGACCTAGAAGGGCAGCTACTGACATTTCCGAAAAATTATGATAGAACGCAAAATAGGTTAAAAATATCTTTGGATTCATAATCAAACCAACTATGTTACTACTAATTTACTTTGTTTCTTAATGTGTAATTCATTTGTGAATAATCCAAAATGTGTCTCATTTATCACGGGAGAATTTCAAATTTTGGCGAATCATTCGATTTGGCATTTTTCACAACTGTACGTTACGAAAGTTTAGAGGGTGTTTCCTTGACAAGTAAGACAAACTTGGATATTACAAAACTGAATTTTTTCAATTATTTTAGTGGTTATATTGTTGTTCTAATTAAATCTGAAGGCAATCAGATTAAGACGATGATTTTTGTCATAGAGTTCTCATCAGGAGGAAAAACAGACCGAATATCAAGATTGACTTTCTCTACTCTGGAGGCTTTTCGTGGGCCGTTCTGTTATAAATTGGTGTTTTTCATCATGGGGGTCCTTGGTGGGAAATCGAACACACTGTTCTTCAATCTGAAAACTATCGGCTTGACTTCAGACGGCAGAAATCTTGACCTGACGAATGCAAAGGGCCGTAGGGCCGTCACCATCATTTCAGTTTGTCCACTCAGGGCATATGATTCTCGGACCCAATGTTCACTAACCCTCAAAGTTAAAACAATAATGATAATCTCAAGAATTATGTTATGATTGATAGTTTTTTCATTAGTGTTTATGAACATGAATCAATTTTTATGCATAATTGATTGAAACGTATGTCTCCCAATTTATTCAGGATTTCATCACAGGCACCATTGATATGGCAGTATTCACGAAGCATGTGCTGTCACTGGGAGGATCGAATGTTTTCATAGGGATGCTTGGAACATGCGCTGCGTTCATCAGTTTCATATGGAAGCCAATTGCGGTGAGTTGAACCATAGCATTTTTGTTGGGTTCGAATATTTGGTAATAGTATGAGTAGAATGTTCAAACACTGCCAAGCTTCATTTTTGGCGAAACTCTTAATATACAGGGCAATTCAAATTCGACCCCCACCATTGGGATCTCCTAAACTACAGAAGATACGTCGAGGCTTAAATTGGGGCAAAGTACTCAGCCAAGTGTTTGTCCAAAATTCCGAATAATGTTCTATCCGGCTGTTGTCTTTCCGGATATAATTCAAAATAAAATTGTGCTGTTTTCGTACTATTCCTATCAAATTTATAATAAAGTTTCAACATATCTCGTTTTTCTTAATTTTGTGAGAATGAGGACATTTCGACTGAAGTATTTGTGCAAACTTATGATGTTTAATGAGTTCTGACAACTAGTGTTTATTAAACAAAATTTTTCGAGTCATACCATCTCAGATGAAGTTGTTTTTTTTTTATTATCTGTGGTTTCAGAAGAGTAATCATAACATGAAATCAGAATGAGAATCACTATTTTTCTGTATAAAAAAACAATATGGCGCCCATAACAGAAAAAAAAGTTGGTGATGAATGCCAGAAGACGAAACGTCGGATAGTAAATCTGAACATGAAAACGTGTAGCTAAGGAAAAGTATCAATGAGAATGTACTTTTGGTTTTGAGCTATGTTGTCAAATAACGATAGAAAAAAATAAAAACGAAAATTCCGATTTTCAGTTTTTTCCTGATATTTCCGGAAATACTCGGAATTTTCCAAGTTTCAAAACAGCATTTTGTTAAGCACAAAAAACGCAACTTTGTCCCAATTCAAGCTTCGACGTATCTCCTGTAGTTTAGGAGATCCCAATGGTGGGGATCGAATTTGAATTGCCCTGTATAATAATATCTCATCTAGTTCATTGTGATCATAGAATCTGAGGATGCAAAGAAGGTCTTTGGTTTAAATTATGGTCTACCCTGCCGAGTCTTTTTCATTGCATTTTCCTACTATTTTCCTGTTGTGATTCGGGTTAACATGTGATAACTTTTTTTTCGATTTCTAGGGACGTATAAGCGATTCCAAAGGAGCCACAAAAGTTATACCATGGTGTCTTTTCATTAATGCCATTGGATATATGGTGATAGGCTTCAGTTCATCGTTGAACTTTGTTTCTCTGGGTAGAATATTGAGTGGTGAGTATCAATTTAATATTTGAGGAAATATCAGGCTTGACTATAGTGGATGACAAATTGTAATTCCACAGGCGCACGCCTGTTGACATTACGATAGATATGTCGTCATATGTCACTTGTCATCTGCCATTCGTCATCTGTCACTTGTCATATTCCTCATATTATATTTCTCATATCATGTGTCACATGACACCTGTCATCGTCACCTTCCAGCTGTCATGGTCATCTGATTTCTATCGACTGTCTACCATGCATTGACCGTCATCACTCAATTATCATCTCAGCACCTGTTATCGTGTCACTTCACCTATCTATCACATATAATATTACCACTTGCCATAGAACGTTTGGTTTATAGAAAACTAGTCATTTTTGTCTGTCAGCTCTATCGAATCTGCTCTGCGCTCGTTAATCATCGAGTGATCGAGCGGAGGGTAATCGGTTTTCTCTCAGTGGGAAAGCAGAGTGAACGAATTTGATCTGTTGTTGTCGCAGATTTCTTTATTTGTATCAGTGGTTGAATTAATCGAGCAAGTTTTGGGTATTGCTGTGGTTGAGGGGCTGGAGTTGAGATGGCGCCCGTGGTTCAGTGAACGTTAGGCTGCGGGCGGTGTCTCAGCTTGTCTTGACATGGAGATTTTGTTGAACCATTCTTTGCAGACGTTAGTTATTGTCTGAAGAGATTTGCCTCATACTGAAAGGGCAAGAACCTAGAAATCGATCTATAGGTGGTCCAAATGTTTCAATGAACATTTCCTTGCAACTAGCAATTGCGGAGACATCCTTGTAGGAACTCTGCACGGAAATTCAACGTTCGTCGTAGTATTAGCCAGGAAAGTAATTGGATGTAAACTTTGGAATGTTAAAAGAAAACCTTCATTTATTTTTTATTTATTACTAAGCGAAGAGTACTGGATCTGATTCATCACCGAGTAGATTTTTTTTTCCTTTAATTTTGGTAAAAATGGAAATGATGTAATCCGACGAGAATAAACATAAACTGATAATTTAATACATGAAATACAACGGGAATTAATGTATAATTCACAACGCTATACTCAGCAGAGTAATTCATAGCTTAGTAGATATAAATTTTGATTGCATCTCTTGTATTTACGGTTGTATACTTGGATAAATATTAAAATAACCGGTAGCTCCTCTATCCGAATATAGTTTGTCAAGCCTAATCAATTGGCAACCTTAATGATTACGTAGACATTTTTTTATTTCAGTATTCGGATCATCTGTGCCAGCTTTACTCAGCACCATTCTGACTACACTGCCGAAAGAAGATAGAACGAAGGTTCTCAATAAAATGAATATAACCGCTTCCATGGCAGTCATGACCGGTGGAATAATCGGTGGATATGTAAGCGACTTTGGCGCCGTTTATGCATATCTTCTCATTTCGACGTTGAATTATTTCGTAATAGGTTAGTATATTGAAATCATTACTACGAAGGAATTCAGTAGATCAGCTACCAACTGTATAGAATACTTATGATAAAGATGCTAGGGGAGGCAATGAAACACTCGATATTCACCGAAATATATTTAATGCCCTCCTACAAAGTCACTTTAAGTTACTGATTGTATCAAATCGTCAATATGATCCCTATACATGATAATATACACCTTCGACAAAGATTATGTGTGACAAGTAAATTTATCATTGAAAGAAAATAAAAAGAGTACTGAAGATTTAAAAAAATTAACATCACAAATACATAAGTCATACAAGACCTACATTATTGATAAGAATCCAATGTAAATTGGGAATAAATTAAATGGCTCATTTCTGAAAATTTTTCAAAGAAAATGTCGACGTTTTCCAAAGACTTATTAGCTGTGTGACAAATTCTGAACAGAGGACAATTCTGTACAGAGGATAATTCTGAATTATTTCACATTCATCTTCTAATCCCTTATCCACCTCATACAAAACTGATATAAAACTACCAACGCTACATAGAAGTATACAGTGTGATGCAACTACAACTCATAAATATTCGGCCATCCTGTATAACCATTAGCCATCAACGGATTTCCCTAAGTTAGTATGGGGATAGGGATGGGGATGAATATGATTTTATTTAACAGGTAACATGTACAATAAAATGGAAACACCTGTAAGAAATTTAATTCTTGTATAAGTTGAAAATATGTTGGTTGATAAATATAAATAGTATACGAAAAGAATCTACATTTAAAGTATGAGATCTGGTGGTGGTCGGTGGTCTGGCGGTCTAAGGCGCAGGCCGTTCAGAACTTCAGTATAGCGGTAGTCGGTTCGAGCCCGATGTAGGTACGAGGGATTTTTTCTCAAGTACCCAATATCGGAATCGATAGACGACCACAGTCCTTGTTGAAAGCAAGTGTATTGTGTGTTGTATAGATGCCAATCTCGGCTAGTGCTAGCTTGGAGTGCACGCCGGCCACCCGAGGTGGTGCTGTAGGTTTTCCGGGTTTTCCTACAGCCGAAAAGTGAATTCGCCATCAAAAATCAGTAAATCGCCCCGGAGCGCCCCGGCGAATAATATAGCCTTCCTCTACCCGCACAGGTCATGCCTTTGGGTACGAGTGTTTATGAGATACATAAAGGTTCATTCAAACTGATAATTCATTACTTTATTTTTAGGGCTAGTACGTCAACTCCCATCAGAATCCAAACCAGATGAGGCGGAAAATGTCGAAGGTTTTCATGAACAGATCAAGTCCATATTGAATAATTTGAGAAATATTATTGTGTCAGAGAGGTACAGGGATTTGTTTGCTGTGAAAGGATGTATCGAAATTATGTACTCATTGGTTCAGATGAACTTCGTGTATATGCTGAGCGTTATATACCATCTGAACGGTAAACAACTAGGTTCTTTGATGGCTTTTTTTGCCTGCTGCAGAATCATAACAAACTTCATTATGATGAAATTAAATAAATTCATCTATCCTGATGACAATAGTTATGTTAAACTAATGCACGGAACTTTGTTAGTAACACTGTCATACTTGGGATTTTATTTAACCTCAAGTGCGTACCTCCATCTTTTATTTGGGATATTTTCGAGTATTTCAAGGGCCGTGATAGAACCAGCCGTTATGGGACTGATACTTGAAAAAGTAGAAGAAAGTAATAAGGGTATGGTGATGAGTTCTATTGATAGTCTACGTTCACTGATTGCAATTGTTACTCCTATGCTTACAAGTATTCTCGTAGAGGTTCTTGGACCAAAAGGCGTTTTTCCATGCTCTGCTTTCTTCGGAACTCTGGTTTTCAGCATCAGTACCTTGAGGAAGGATAAGGCGAAATGAATATATCAAAAATCAATCAATTGATCGAAAACTATACGCTCTTTGATGAAATATATTTGGTACCTACGTCAATAACTCAAAAGTAAACGTTTGTTCAGCTTAACCAAAGAAAATGACACACACAGTGATATTTTTTTTCTTACTGTATATATGTATAAAATTAAAAATATCTCAACGACTCAGACATTTTATTTTAAGCTGAAAACTCCGTCTTCTTCAAACAAAGAGCATTGTATACATTAATGGAGTATTACAATCGTGGATGATAATTTCCCCGGGGCGGGGATTGGTAGTGCCCGGGCTTCGTGATCGAAAGGTCGCTGGCTCGATCCCCAGGCGGGGTAAGATTTTTTTCAGTTTCAGATGTGAATCTGAGTGATTGAATCTTGTTGCTGGCTGGGGATAATCCTCCATGATTCACTTTTGCGTTAATAATTACCAGTGCTGCTCCTAAGGTGGCGTATGGAGTTAGTAACAAGGCATATCCAGAACACGTGGCTAATGACCATAGCAGTCGATGCCAACACACCAAGGAAAAAAAATAATGATTTCCCCATTATTCATCAGAACATACTTATAATGTCATTTATAAATAAAATAAATAAACTTGGCCCCATTACCGACCCTTGAGCTACTCCATGCTTGACTTGTTCTTAATTGGAGTATGTGTTATTGTATCCAACAAGTTTTTCTCTATTCCGTAAATATCTCTGAAACCAATCAAATAATAAATTTATATTATGTATGATTTTTTCATTAAAGAAGGTTCTGCTACAGAATTGAACCCAAGTCAACAAAATATATTTGGCTTAGAGGCTTCGGTAACTAGAGAGCGTTGTGCATGCTTTGAAATTTAAATATTTTATTATGAATTCTTGGTAATAAATCGAACCTATTGATTGGTGCTCTATCAATTGGACACAAAAAATGAATAGGATAAAAAAATTGGGAGTAGTCTCCTCTTCCAAATAGGTCACCTTGTATGAATAAATCAGTGGAATAAACAGTCTAAAGATCTTTTTCCATCGAACCAATAATTGGCGAAGAGTTTATCAAAGTTTCTCGGAAGCCAAATTAAGATAAATTTCGTTTCGACGAAGAAGAATATTTAAATTCATTTTTTCTAAACTTATTTTGAGAGTCAGTATCAGTTAAGTCACCTTGCTGACCTACATCTCAAACGTCATACACAAATTGTGCAACTGGATTACAAAATACTGTTTTTAACGAATACATGTTCATACATGAAGGTAACGTCAATAATTGTTTCAGTTCTAATATTAATCTTAAATTGATAATTATTATTTCAGGATGTCAGCATAAAAATCAAACATGTCGAAAATAAGCCCACCGTGCTGGAATAGCAATATTTTTCGTTAGTTCCCATCCCCTAAAAAATTGTGGCAAATTTTATAGGGTATCAAGATGTGATAATGATGAAACATAACTTTTCTTTTTATATGCCAATTAAACCCAATAGTCCGCAAGCCCTCGTACAAAATCTTAAGTGATAACCAGCAAGTTGTAACTGTGTATACTGTTTAAGTATGCCGAGTCTGTCAAGGTTTCGCAGAGAGGAAACCTTGACAGTGATAAGTTTTCGTTTGGCTCTCTAAAAAACATGTCAATTTCGCATTTATATGTAAGGTAATGACCAGCATTCAGTTTTTAAGTTAAAGTCAAAGATATTCACTAGAAGTAATCTAAAAAAATTAAAAATAAAAGAAATCTGCATGCATTGTTCACAATAAACTTGTCAAGAGAGAAACAAGATGTCCTGCATTACCAGGACGACGCTTATTGCCATAATCCTATACAATAGGAATAATTGGGTCGAAAATCCATCAGAAAACAACTACACACTGTATAAGTATTGCGATCTCATAGATGTAGATGATGTTCACTCTGCCAGTGCATCAGAATCCGAGACAAACGATGAGAGTGATTCTTTCAGTGCGAGCGATGAATTTACTGAAGAAGAAGATGATGAATGATTCGGCATACTTAAACAGTATACAAAGTACAACTTGCTGGTTATCACTTGAGATTTTGTATGAGGGCTTGCGGACTACAATCTGTCTTATTGTCTTTCAAAACCGTATTTATTCTGTACTAGTGACTTGCTCAAAACTTATTCATAACTTGGTCAAATGAATCCGTTCTATTCCATAATATCCTTTAACGACACCGAAATGCTTTAAAATATATTTCTAAAGATAACGGAGTGTATAATTATCATATTGGTTCATTATTACAAAGGGGCATAGGTCACTCTGATTGTAATTGTTTACGAACTGTATCGTGCCATTTACAAGAGTGAGTTTCGCCAAAATATATCATTATTCAAGAAGCCATTTCCGTAATAGTTGACAGTATAATTCAGTTGTGATGCCTCCGAGGTCAGATTTTGTACCCAAATCTTCTCTAGGGATTGTTCCTCCTGCGACTCGATCGAAGCCTGTGAAGTTGACAGTGGATATTTGGTTGGAAGACAAGAAGAAGACGGATGGCGCGGAAGGGTTGTGGCGGGTTCACGATAGAATTTACGATTTGTCGGAATTCGTTGAAAAACATCCTGGAGGATCAGAATGGCTTGAGTTGACGAAGGTTAGTGCCGTTCTCATTCCTATAGCTGACTGTATCCGATGAAAAATAGTCTCCTGTTTAAATAAATAAAATGACATTTTCCGTCCAACGCACCATTTTCCAGCTACAAGCAAAAAACTGAAAAAAAGTGTAAACATTTGGCGGTTTTTTGGCTATCAAAAGTTAAGCTCACCATCTGGATGGTGCAAACTCAGCTTACATGCATTCAGGAGAAAATAGAGGTATCAAAACGATTTTCAGCCTGCTAAAAATGTATTCATCAAAACGGGTTTTTTTATTCAATTTTATTCGCCTAAATATCTGTCAACTTCTTATGAATAAGTAATTCAAACGGTTAATCCTATCGCAATTGGCTTCTGACCATCCACACACTAAAGTGAAAACAGTAACGACAGACAAACTCGAGCAAAAACTGAAGAATGAATTGTAGTACTCTGAAACTTGGCATATGACATCTCGACATCATGTATTATTAGAAAATAAATTGTTTACCAAAAAAACAGGGGTGAAACCTAAAAAATTTTTCATTTAAAAAAATATTATTATGTTTTGTTGTTATTTCAGAAAATATAAGATTTATCAAAAAACGGTTTCGATAGGTTGGGAGATAATCCAATTCTCCACAAGAATGATTTTCAGTAATACCTTATGAATTAGGTACGCTCGTTTTCTCAAAAAACGTGGTTTAACGCCGACGTCACATTTCATGCTCGCGCTAACCGCCACTGCGAGTTCAGGCAATGCTAAAATTTAGATTTGTCATAACTTTGCTAAAAATTATAGTAGAAGAAAAAAAAAGTGCATATCGTTTCCTGAAGACTTCTACTTCCTCATTCAAATGTAACATGTGAATATCTGAGTACCTAAAATGTGTTTTGTCCCACTTCACATAATCCTTCTACGATATTTACGGAGGATTCGAAAGTCATGGATATTTTAGTTGATATGACATAATTATACTGGAGCAGGAATCAGTACCCTCTTTGGACCATATGCAACGATTTAAGGCTAGCGAGAAAAGTCTCACTTATATATACATGCCAAAGAAAAAACTGGGTTTTACTCGTGCTTCAATTTTCAACTCACCCATAATCTCAGCAATTTCTTCAGTAAATGTTAAAAATAATCACTCATACACATCCTACATAAAAAATAAAGTATATGATTTCAAGCTTGAGGTTTGCACTTCACGATAGTGTCATTAACTATATATATGCAGGATATGAATAAGCGATTATTTTCAACATTTAGTGAAAGAATGCCGATTTTATTGGTAAGTTGAAACTGAGGCAGGAGTAAAACGAAACGAATTCATATTATTCATTATTATTAGTGAAATCGCCTTTGTCTAAAAAAGACGCCTATATAGGTGAACTTGAAATGCAAAACTTCATCTAAACACAAAATTTGATCCAACTCAGTAGAGCCGTTTCCGAGATCCAAAATTCATATTATTATTATTGTTAGTAAAATGGCGTTTTATAAGAAAAGGCGCCCATATAGATAAATTTTATCCAAAAAGTTGAAGCAGCTTTCGAGATCCAAAAATCACATCATTATTATTATTATTTGTAAAATCGGCTTTTTCTGAAAAAGACGCCAATATAGATGAACTTGAATAGGAATATCTTATTTTAATATAACATTGATCCAAATCGTTGAAGCCGTTATGGAGATCAAACATTATTATTATTATTATTGTTATTATTATTATTATTATTATTATGATTACTATCAGTATAACCGTATTTTTTTCAAGAAAGACGCCTTTATAAATGAAATTTAAAAAAACCCCATCGATATACAATATATCTTCTAAATCGATTAGGCCGTTTCCGAGATATCAAACTGTGCGTTTTGTTAACGAAAACTGTGCGATTCGTTTATCGTGCGAAATGAGCTCTTTACTGACGCTGTATGTCGTGTGTTTTGGCCTATTTTCTACAGTGGCCGTAGGTAAATGTTGAAACACAACAGAAAACAGCGAATCAGAAATCTATCTTGAGAGCGCTACGTGAAATTTCTGGTTAATGAACTCTTTTACTTGAACTTAGTTCGAAATACATTTTCGTTTTTGAATAATTCATGAAAATCCCAACATTTCTAGTCGTAATATTAATATTTCACAATGGATTGCATTATTTATCAAATTTCAGGGACACGATATCACCGAAGCATTCGAAGCCCATCACATTACGGATCTTCCTGGGGAGATGTTGAAAAAATATTATGTATCCGAAGCGAAAACTAAGAGAAACGGCCCTTTCACTTTCGCAGAAGACGGATTTTATCGAACACTGAAGAGAGAAGTGAAAGAGGTTCTGAAGACGGTACCAAAGCAGTCGTATAATAATACAAACTTTTTCTCGGATGCTTTACTCGTTTTTACATTCCTATTTTCGATCTTGGCCGTGCGGTTCTGGAGTTTTGGGCTGGTAATCATAGCAGGTGCATGTCTAGCTATGCTGACTGTAGCGGCTCATAACTATCTGCATCGAAAAGACAATTTCAGGATGTACTACTTTCAGTTTTCATTGCAACAAGTAAGGTGAGATTAATTTTTCATACGAAATGTCTCTGGTGTGTTTTTAATGTTCAAATCGAGCTACTCGATTTTTCAAAGTGTTCATTAGCATTATTGATAATAGAGAAAATAGAGAAGGCAGGGGTCTAACCAACACCCTGGGCCCTTCTGAGTAGCGACTTTGACTACCTAGAGCATGCCACTGAAAAATACTTCATCACATCACTCCTATTGACAATCATATGCCTGAGTATATTTTTTGCTAACGAACTATCAAACGCATTTTGCTAGCCTTAGCAAAAAAAAGCTAGTGTATCTATTGGAATTACATTGATCGTTCTTAAGATTAAACTAACGCTAGTTTCTTATTAATCCAGTACCATTGGGTTTTGAGACAAGAATCGATTTTAGCATCACCAAACTTGGTATGCTAGAAGTTGGAACCATGATAAAAACGAAAAAAAAAATGGTTTACCAAAATTCCAGGGGTGGGTCATTTTTTTTTTTCGTTTATAAATATATGAAAAGATTTTTGCTGTAATCTTGGAAAGTATATGATTTATCGGAAAAAAACTCAACAGGGTCAAAAACAATTGAATTTTCTACAAAAAATATTCCTGGTAATTTCGTATAAAATGCACTCGTTTTCTCGGAAAACGTGATTGATCGCCGACATCAAATTTCAGGTTCATCCTTAGCCGCCGCTGAAAGTTCTGGCGTAGCCAAATATTTGATTGGTCAAAACTCTGCTAAAAATGATCGGAGGAGGAAAAGAAAAAGTTCATATAATTTTTGAAGACTCCTACCTTCTCGTGCAAATGTAACATGCTTGTATTTTTTGCACTTCACGGAGATGTTTGCGGATGATCCGAAAATCATCGATAATTTAGTAAATATATGGAATTATTATACCGAAGCAGCAATAATTGGAATACTTTTTTTGGAACCTAGAGGCATTTTTGAATAAACCGCCATCTCTCTCATCTACTCTTGTGTAGGAGAACTAGTACTTGAATGTTATAGCGACATATACATGCCTCAAAGGTATAAATATTTTTCACTAACTATTTTTTTGTTTTCAGAGAATGGAGAATAAGCCATGTTCTGAGCCACCATCTTCACACCAATACTGTAGACGACCTAGAAATATCTTTATTAGAACCTTTACTACAATATTTACCAATTGAAAAATCACGATATCAACGGAACGCTTCTGTTCTGATAGCACCTTTTCTATGGCTCATCTATTTTTGGATACCATTTTTCAGAAGGTGAGGTAACTTAAAAAAAAATTGTATCGATCTTCATAACACTCACTATGAAAAACTTATAGTTAGGTTTCCCCAGTGGCTTTTTTTGTTTCGGAGGAATTTTCACTGCAAACTTTCCGAAATACTTCGTTTTGACGGATACAAAAAAATGTATAGATGCTTTTTTTTAATCGGATATAGCTTAAAAACAGAAACCGAAACCCGAAAATTATAAAAAGTACATAAGCAACCCTTATTACAGGTTAATAAGCCAAATGTTTCAATGGCAATGAGCATCCTGGTATGGCAGGACATCTAGTTTCCAACTTTATAAACTCACTGTTAAATAATAGATTACTCTTGTTATGTTACATAGTAATATTCAACTACTTACAGAATATGTTGAATGATTTTAGGTCCCGAATTATTTTCAAGAAGAAGAGATGATTTTTTTTTTGTCTAACTCATAGCAATCTCAATGAGTGTTTTTGTTTCAGGATTGGTGATGCACCGTCACATAACTACCGAAATCTGAAAGTCACCGATCTCTCAGCATTCATATTGCCGATTTCTATGTATGCCCTTGGAGGTCAGCCAATTCTTTATACATTAGGGATGTGGAGTTTCATTATATCTGTTTCGTCATTCCATTTTGCATTCGTTGGCCTCCATGCTGCCCATCACCATCCGGATATATTCCACGATGGGGATACCCCAAGGTGAGTCAATAAGTAGTAGGACTTATGTGGAGCAGAACCCAAAAATTTCATTTCACGTCCTTCTCTGATTCGAAATTTAAAGGTTCAAAATCACCATAGAAATTTTTGCCTTTTCCATCAAACGAATGATTCATACTGTAGGTATCATAAAACTTTTGATGTACAGATGGGTTGAATTTCATAAAGTTATGAGACAGACAGACAGACAGACAGACAGACAGACAGACAGACAGACAGACAGACAGACAGACAGACAGACAGACAGACAGACAGACAGACAGACAGACAGACAGACAGACAGACAGACAGACAGACAGACAGACAGACAGACAGACAGACAGACAGACAGACAGACAGACAGACAGACAGACAGACAGACAGACAGACAGACAGACAGACAGACAGACAGACAGACAGACAGACAGACAGACAGACAGACAGACAGACAGACAGACAGACAGACAGACAGACAGACAGACAGACAGACAGACAGACAGACAGACAGACAGACAGACAGACAGACAGACAGACAGACAGACAGACAGACAGACGGACAGAGAGACAGACAGGCAGACGGACGGACGGACAGACAGACGGACGGACGGACGGACGGACAGACAGGCAGGCAGACAGACAGACAGACAGACAGATCGGCAGAGAGACAGACTGACACATGACCAAGAACTAAGTGGCAAAACCTATCAAGCCTACAATCGTGTGGGGATGTTATAGCCATCCCCATATTTTTTTTTTAATGTTTTTGGTTAATTCTATACAATCCGTGATTAGAAAATGAATAATACCTTTTAAATTCCACAGAGCTAGAAAAAACTACGACTGGGGTCTGAGTCAGTTAGATGCAGTAATGGATCGAAAGGAGATAACTGGATCCCAATTCCTGGTATTGACAAATTTTGGAGATCATGCCCTACATCACTTATTTCCCACATTAGATCATGGTGCTTTGGAACATCTATATCCAGTACTTGAAAAGGTCCTCAAAAAATTCGATGCTCATTTGAGAATGGTTTCCCAATGGGATACTGTGTGTGGAGGGTTCCAACAACTGAGAAGAGAAAAGCCCAATCCCAATCCACCAGATTTGAAGAAACATGCCTGAGGATTAAGTTTTTTCTTCATCGTTCCGAAAAATTTGTATTTCCATTCATTTCTGATTGTGAAGTGGTATGACCATAGGACAGAAATAATCAATGTTTCCATGAGTCAAATCTTAATAAATTTTAATTTTTCGATCTGTACAATATATCGTGGTTTAACCTTATTGTAACAATAGAAGTTCATGCCGACGAAACGCATATTTATTTGTCATTTCTAAAAACTGACGTGGAAGCTAATATCCAATTGCACTCGGATTCAGAGTCAATAATTTCAATTTCAGAAAAAGTTGTAAAAAATATGTAGCGATGTTGTTCGGCAGGAAAGTGGCCCGTAACCGTTGTTCTGATGCCCTGAATATCAAAATCAAAGAAACATCAATTTTTTCTACTGAAAGTACTAAAAACTTAGGGTTTACTCATAACACAAAGATATTAACTGCCTAAATAGAACTAAGTATTTTTTCTGTTATTTTTACATCCAAACAAGTTGATTTGACTCTGTATTTATATGGAGATCTTCTGCCATTTTAATTATTTTGGTTCTGGGAATATATGTATCCATTCATGAAATAATAATTATCGGTTTCAAAATATTTCAACTGGAAAACAAATTGAATTCACCCAGTACATATTTTTCCTGACGTTCTGTATCGAACAGTGTTAAAATCCTTTTTCCTGCACGATTTTTCGTTTTGAAAGTTTTTTTTTTCCGTACGATTTTTACTTTTCCGCAGGATATTTGTATCGTTGAAAATGAGGATATTTAGGACGACCCAAATGATCTTTGTAACTATTCTGTCTTATTAGTCATTTTGTAGCATTATTATAAAAACTTGTTAATTAAAAACCTTGTTTTTTCATAAATAAGATGGACAAAAACACTCGTAGGAAAAATATTGTACCTAACTCTTTCGGAAAATGTCTTTTCCGCCCTTAACGGCTTGCAACTGCCGTCGCGTGCGGAAAAGTACTAATTTCCACACTTGTTAGGTAAAAAACTATTTCAAACTCAGAATATATCTGGTACATTAATAATGCCTTTTATAATATGGTTATTTATATCCAACTTTCACGGATAAATAACTCATTAAGATCCCCTCTGTATATACGAAAAATTCTGTATGAGAGAGTACAAAAAAACCCTTTACAAAAGTGTATCATACAAAGTTTTTGCTTCGACAGTTATTATATTGCCAAATTGTAGCAATTGTATCATTAATTTGAATGTTTAATGTTATGAATTGTCGTCGTGATATCAAATGATGACTTTCGAGTTATATTTGACGCAAAATTCTGTATTTTTCGAAAACGCATAAATGTATGATCAGTGTGTAAAAATGTACTTTACGCACTGTTGATGATTTTACGCACAGGTGATTTTTTTATGCACTTGTGCGCAAAAGTATCACTTTAGGCACAGTCGTAGAAAAACATATTTTTGATGATGAATTACACTCTAGCTTTTTCTTGTCAAAGTAAACTGGACATTTATAATTCGAATTTTGTTGCCATTAGGACAATTCAACTCAAAAAACTGCCAGAAAAAATTACTCGTCCTGCGGATTCGTAATTTTTTTCAGGGGCAGTTTTTTTCGTTGAATCGTCAGGCAACAAAATTCTCCTTATTATATGTCAAGTTTACTTCGACAAAAAAAAGCTCTCGTGTAATTATAAGTGATAATAACTACTGGGTATAGATATAGACAATATAGTGCTTGTTATGATTTTATTATTTTTGATAAATATGTTTCATAGGAATTAAAATAATTATGGATTTGGTTTGCATCCTGTCTGTTATAATTTATTGGCTTGAGAATTAATCGCTGAATTCAAAGCATCTGCGAGTTTCAAATTTTCCACAATCGTATTGTGATTGCCGTCAAAAACTTTGACGTCTACTTTTTGTTCACTGATAGAAGATAAACCAAAATCTTCTGAGTATCCACGGCTGCTAAGTTCTTTTGATTTAAAAAGATTTATTTTGCATCTCAGTTTATTGTATGACGGCTTGTATGATTGTAAGGCTTTCATTCTATCGTATACACCAGTGAAAATCTGTGCGGCAGGTTTTCCCATCAATTCTGTAGTCATATGCATCCGCGCTTCCCACGATGAACATTGGAGAAGATTCTCCTGAAAAATCATAATATTTATTTTACCAAAAACACTAGTTCTTAAATATCATCTAGTGAAATGATAATCGGATTTGCATAATTTTTCCAAAGTTAACAGGAATTATTAGACCATGCATTTGGTATGATTTGCCTTGACCAAGTAGCATATTATATTGGGTTGATACTGGAAAAATATTATGAAAATACTAGCAAAATATGTCGCGATATTAGTCTGATAGTAGAGTACAAAATAATGTGGAGGGCCTATACAAATGAGAACGCAATGATGAACAAATACATTTGGAAGGAGATAATACCTGTTGTTTTGTGATGACTTCTGGAGGAATATAGTATGACAGTATAGTACACAGAAGTTTCGTTTCCATTTCTGCTTCGGGTAGATTATCGAAGTCTATCAACATCTTTTTCACTACTTCAGGTGAACCATCGATTAAAATAACGGTGCCCTGATAATTCTTTGACTCCAGGATACTAATTGCTTCCAAAGCAATGACGGTACCGAAGGAATATGCCACAATGGTGAAAGGTTCATCGGGAGTAAAATGTTCTTCTAGAGCCTGTAACAGAGATTCAAGTCAACATACACTAGAATATATACATACATAAGTTTGTATATTATACAGAGTACCCTAGAATGAAGGGTATAAACTCCGATGGTAGAATCCTCACTACATATTGAGGCTGAAACTTCCAATCAACATATACCTTAAGACGAGTATCAACCGAGTTGAGGTGTTCAAAGCGACAAAAAAAATATGTTTTCAAGAATAACTCCATGACAGCTCAACTCCTCTTGATGCAATTTGGTATGTTACTTGACAGCATTCAGTTTCAAATTTCAATGCAACTGTATTTGTAACTTCAACAGACGCGTACGGCCGATGGGTACCGATTATCGCAACTCCCCAACTTTCACGCCACTGGTATCATATTCTACATTCTACATATTGATTTTAATCCCGTACGATTGGGTTTTGAGGCAAGAATCGATTGTACCAACACCAAACTTGGTATGCTAGCAGTTGGAACCATGATAAACACGAAAAAAAATTAATCCTAGTAATTTCTTATATAATACGGTCGTTTCCTCAGAAAACGTGATTGAACGCCGACATCATATTTCTCTGCTGAAAATGACCGGAGAAGGAATGGAAAAGTTCATATCGTTTCTGAAGACTCCTACCTTCTCATGCAAATATAATATGCCAGTATTTGAGTACCGAAAATGTGTTTTGCCGCACTTCACGGAGATATTTGCGGATGATCCGAAAATCATGAAAAATTTACCCTCTTTGGACTATATGCAACAACTTTGAAGTAGTGTGACAGGTCAAACTTATACACGCCAATAAAAAACTTTGTTTTACTCCTGCCTCATTTTCAACTTACTAAACATTGAAAATAATCGCTTATTCATATCCTGCATATATATATATTTAATAACACTATTGTGAAGTGCAAACCTCAAGCTTGAAATCACATACTTCATTTTTTATGTGGGATGTGTATGAGCGATTATTTTCAACATTTACTGAAGAAATTGCCAGGATTATGGGTGAGTTGAAAGCTGAGACAGGAGTAAAACCCAGTTTTTTCTTTGGCATGTATAAGTGAGACTTTTAACAGTAGCCTTAAAACGTTGCATGTGGTCCAAAGAGGGTACTGATTCCTGTTCCAGTATAATTATTTCATATCAACTAAAATATCCATGACTTTCGGATCCTCCGTAAATATCGTAGAAGGGTTATGTGAAGTGGGACAAAACACATTTTGGGTACTCAGATACTCACATGTTATATTTGCATGAGTACGTCGAAGTCTTCAGGAACGATACGCACTTTTCCTTTTCCTTCTACTATAATTTTTAGCAAAGTTATGACAAATCAAATTTTCGGCACTGCCTGAACTTGCAGTGGCGGGTTAGCGCGAGTATGAAATGTGACATCGGCGTTAAACGAGCGTATTTCATGAAGATAAAAAGTAGATGTACATTGGGCGACTAGGAAATATCCAGAGTGGTTGTGATTTGGATATATTTTGTACATTTATTTCAACAAATATGGACAAACAGTGGACACCAAGCTACGCATAATGTGCATCCACTGAACGTCCAAAGTTGTCTTTTGTCCATTGAATGTACAGTTGTGTGCATACAAAAGTCGTACAAGATTTGTATGGTATCTAGCTGAGGCATAGCACTATTTGCACCAGAAAAATGTTGAAGGCGCGTTACTGACAGAAACAGTTTGAATTTCAACACTACTTGTCTAAGTCGATAAAGAGTTTCATTAATATTGACAAGCCTGACTCACAATAGCCTATAACTGCGTATATGCTTTGTTTGGGCACTATTCCATTTTTTGTTTTTTATTCTAGATTTCACTAATGCAGATATTGAAATATTTCTTACCGGTATCAATAACCTTGTCATATCTTGGACACTTTCCGGTTTCTCGCTGAACACATATTGCAGGGCAACTGATTGACTATCTAGATTAGAAGCTATAGTTTCAAATACACTCGCAGAACCATCTATTCCAGGAAGGAGTATGACTTTTGAAGTGGTTTTTATATTTTGTTTTGGCTCGAACTTGATATAAGGAAGTGAGATTTCGCTCTCATTTCCGTATAATCTAAAAACCTCTGATACAACGTTACTGTGAGCTATCTCGCCATTGTCCTGGGAAATTATATTTTTCTCCTTATGAATTTTTCCCAACCTGTGAAATTTATAGAAGTATTTCAATATCACAAGTTCAAAACTTATAGAAACAGCTATATAACTTTTTGGATTGACTTGGTCGATACTTCTGTATACATTATCGGAAAGTTCTCATCTTGGGTATGGTGGTTCCATGAGAGCGTAAAGAATAGCTTGCTATATGTTGAGAGAGCATTACAATTTCTCCTCTACTCGCTCGTGGAAGGGATATCGACGTGTGCTGTGCGCGGTGTGTCGCATTGCCACGTGGTCCGTTAATGCGCTGGGTGGGGTAACAGGAGCGGCGCGTTTATGTGGTATTATCATATCATTGGGTTCCTTGTTGCTCGCATAGATTTCTGTCTATACCCAAGATAAAAAGTTTCCGATACTGTATGTACAATACTTGTTTCAATGAGCAATAAATGTTCCAGTGTCTGTAAAACAGTAAAAAACAATCATTTGGGAAATAAACATAACTTTGTATAGTTTGTATGGCATATGTCCGACTAGTTATTTTTCATTCTTTATAATTTACTCACTTGGCTAATGTCATCGTTCTCATATCTTTAATGCTGAGGGATACTCCGAAATCGGTTTCCAATATCTGCTTTATTTCAACCGAAGTCATCGAATCCATACCTAGTTCAGCCAATGATATATGAAGACTAACGTTTTTGGTATCGAGTCCTAGAAATGATATAATTTAAGTTTTGTGATATTCTTTATAGAAATATTATTTTACTTCTGAATAATTTTGTATACTTCTAGTATTTTGATGTATTATGTATTAATAAACTTGTATTATTATTATGTAAGTAATACATCCAACAAAAAAACTGATCCCTAAGCTTCAAGATATTATATTCCGTTATATTTCCTTTGTTAATGACTGATATTTGGACACTATGAAAGGAATTGGTAATATTCTGGTTTACACCCACTTTTGTTGAAATCACTGCATCAGAAGGATTACTACTATTACTGAACCATTTCACGTCAAACGTTCGCCTAAACACATTTCAATTATGTTCAGTTTTTCATTATATGGTTCAAACTTTTTGAAACCCACTGTAGAATCCTACTAATAGTTTCAATGGAAGACAAGCAGAAGACAAATTTGGATGAGTACCAAATGTCGAAATTTCCAGGAGAAACAAAAAACGTTTATTTCAACTTAAAGTCACTCCCCGTTACTGGAAGCAGTAGATAGTCAGTAGGAAAATCATGAATGTTCTTGGTGTTGACGCGACAATATATTTCCTTGCTCAACAACCAATCAGTGGATTTCAAATTTTGAAATGCAGCCAATAGAATCAGAACTACAGTGAAAATATAGCTTGTCGCTGTATTTTCACGGTGATAAACCTGCTTAGTTTTTGTTTTACCATCTGTCAAGTGAAAATGATTTAAATTATAAACGTCAAATTAATGTGTTTTGACTAGTTATCTTCATTTATCAATATGAGCGATCGTTGGGGACAAATGTCCATTGGTATCACAGATGAGGCCGTGGAAAAGAGTATTCCGTTGAATACGGCTAGAAGTAAAGCATCAATTACCAGGTGACACGATTTTTCTTTATTTCAAATCGATATATTGTCGTCCTAAATACAGTTCGTGGTATGATTAAAAACCTATAATTTTTTGAAATATCAATTCATTGGCAATCCCAATGCAAGAAAATACAACTCGTCCTGCGGACTCGTTGTATTTTCAGCTTTGGGATTGCAATTCAATAATATTCCAAAAAATTATCCGTAATAATCATACCACTTATTATATTACCCCTGACAATATATTTCCTTGCTCAACAACCAATCAGTGGATTTCAAATTTTGAAATTCAGCCAATACAATCGGAACTACAGTGAAAATATAGCTTGTCGCTGTATTTTCACGGTGATAAACCTGCTTAGTTTTTGTTTTACTATCTGTCAAGTGAAAATAATGATTTAAATTATAAACGTCAAATTAATGTGTTTTGACTAGTTATCTTCATTTATCAATATGAGCGATCGTTGGGGACAAATGTCCATTGGTATCACAGATGAGGCCGTGGAAAAGAGTATTCCGTTGAATACGGCTAGAAGTAAAGCATCAATTACCTGGTAACACGATTTTTCTTTATTTCAAATCTATATATTGTCGTCCCAAATATAACTCGTGGTATGATTAAAAACCTATAATTTTTTGGAATATCAATTCATTGGCAATCCCAATGCAAAAAAATACAACTCGTCCTGCGAACTCGTTGTATTTTCAGCTTTGGGATTGCAATTCATTAATATTCCAAAAAATTATTGGTAATAATCATACCACTTATTATATTACCCCTGAAAATACAATTATTTCATTCTTCTCAAAAAAAAACAAAGGAAAATTACTGCATCAAGACACCGGGTAGAAAGTGATCCACTAATGTTATCGATAATATAAAAAAATGACACTGAAAACTTCGACCGCGAAAGCCTTGACTCTTGGTGTTACCACCGAGAACTTAACTGGTACTCACCCAAGATATTCATGACAGCACCGACTATACCATCGGCATTTTCAGCACTTCCTCGTTTTTCTGCAACAACCATGCTGGATAATATGGTATGATCCTTCTGTTTCAGAAAACCATCGAGGACGCTGAGACAACTTGAAATCTTCTGTTGAAGCGTTCCACCTATTTCAAGTTCGCATTCTAGTTCTTGCATCTCAGCTACCAATCCCACCTGAAACAGAGTTCTGCGTGTAATAGTGTTATTTCATACGCAGCGTGACCAGTAGAGAACACATCTGATTTTTTAAATCAAGTTACTGTTTATCGTATCATTGAATATCAAGCTTCCTTTGAGTTAAGTCTTCATTACAAATTAATGATACCATAACATCATAACAACACATAATTCATCAGTTACAATATAATACGTTAGTTACTTTATAATACCCTAGTAATCCAGTACCGACAGACAAACTCTAGCAAACAGGGAATGAATTGTAGCACTCTGAAACTCGGCACATGACATCTCGACATCATGTAATATTAGAAAAAAATTGTTTACCAAAAAATCAGGGGTGGAACCTGAAAAATTTTTCATTTAAAAAAAATTTAATTTTTTTTGTTGTTATTTCAGAAAATCATATCGTTCCTGAAGACTTCTACTTCCTCATGCAAATATAGCATGTGAGTATCTAAGTACCTAAAATGAGTTTTGTCCCACTTCACATAAACCTTCTACGATATTTACGGAGGATCCGAAAGTCATGGATATTTTAGTTGATATGGAATAATTATACTGGAGCAGGAATCAGTACCCTCTTTGGACCATATGCAACGATTTAGGGATACTGATACAAGTCTCACTTATACATGTCAAAGGAAAAACTGGGGTTTACTCCTGCCTCAGTTTTCAACCGCAGCAATTTCTTCAGTAAATGTTAAAAATAATCGCTCATACACATCCTACATAATGAAGTATGTGATTTCAAGCTTGAGGTTTGTACTTCACAATAGTGTTATTATAGTTATTTATTGTATAAGTGTTTTAGATATCATTTTATTTACTCAAGAATGTTTAAACGCGAGAGCGAAGCTCGAGCGTTTTTCATTATTCCACTAGTGGAATAAAGTAATTTAATTATTCCACTAGTGGATAAAGTGGTACTTTATACGGTTCATAAGTGTGGATAAAACTTAAATTATAAGGTGATTGTGGATAAAATATATTTATGCAGGATATGAATGAGCGATTATTTTCAACATTTAGTGAAGAAAATGCCGATTTTATGGGTAAGTTGAAAATGAGGCAGGAGTAAAACAAAGTTTTTTTTTGGCATCTATAAGTGGGACCTGTCACACTACTTTAAAATTGTTGCATATAGTCCAAAGAGGGTATGGGTTGCTGTTTCAGTATAATAATTCCATATTTACTAAATTATTCATGATTTTCGGATCATCCCCAAACATCTCCGTGAAGTGCGACAAAACACAGTTTAGGTACTCAAATACTCGCATATTATATTTGCATGAGAAGGTAGGAGTCTTCAGAAAGATATAAACTTTTCCTTTTATTTCTCCGATGATTTTTAGCAGAGTTATGACCAATCAAATATTGGGCTCCGCCAGAACTGTCAGCGGCGGGTAAGGTTGAACCTGAATTTTGATGTCGGCGTTCAATCACGTTTTCTGAGAAAACGAGCCCATTTCATAAGAAAATACCAGGAATAATTTTTGTGAAGAATGGAATTGTTTTTCACCCTGTTGAGTTGTTTTTCCGATAAATCATATACTTTCCAAGATAACAGCAAAAATCTATTTATATATTTTTGAATGCCAAAAAAAAATGTTCCACCCCTGGTTTTGGTAAACATTTTTTTTTCGTGTTTATCATGGTTCCAACTACTAGCATACCAAGTTTGGTGGTGCTACAATCAATTCTTTTCTCAAAACCCAATCGTACTGGGATTATAGATTTTTATTTTCACATCATCATTGTCGACGAAAAAGCATTGGGGTAACTGTTCATTAAGCAATTTGAATAAATCTCGGAAGTATCTCGATTATTATTAATCACATAATAATCTCGTTACACTAATAGCTATAAAATAGTTTTTTGCGATAACCAGCTGATGGCGTCCCCTTACGAACGGAAGCCTTCAAAAGTTGAAACTTGGGCGAGCCAAGGATCAATGAGTTCTCACCTTTTAACGAGCGATTCCTAGCACTTTTTCTGGACATCAGAAAAAAATCTGTTAGTCGCTAGGATTTGAACCTACACGGTTTTAAGCACTGAGCTACCTCATGGGATTTAATTTTTATTGAAAGCTTCATTGGAAGTTTGACTTTGACACAAATTTATGCCTCGATCAACATTGAAAAAAAGAATGAATTGTAGTCACGTGATTCGCATTATTCATCAAATTTTATTTTTTTCTCAAAAAAATTCTTAAAGTGGGTTTATTCCAATTGAAATTTTTGCACACGTATTTCAGCTGCATATGGGATCTCGATTTTTCTCGAATTTGTTTGTATACTGCATCTTTGTTGCAATAGTAGTTTACCTAACAAGTGCGGAAAGTGATACCTTTCTGGCCGAACTCCGCTAAGGCGTCGTTCGGCCATCTGCAATCGCGTGCGGAAAAGACACTTTACGCTCGTGTTAGGTACACTATATTTCTACTAGCGGAAAAAACACCCAAAAGTTAACATAAATAACATTTATTATTAAATATATATTAAACTATACAACCATACTTGGTAAGCTTTCTATTTTAACCTTCTGCGACGCAATATTTAAATGTCAGTATAATCCACAAAAACTAAATAAATCTACTTTTCCGCACTAAAAAGAGTGCGGAAAAAACTTTTCCGCACTAGGGTAGAAAAGTGACTTTTTCGAAACTAAAATGAGTGCGAAAAAGTGGATTTTTCTGCACGCTAGTAGAAAAAATACTCTGCGCAACCCACATAAAACTTAATTTTGACTTTATATGACAGTAGAGATAGACATGAAAAATCGAAAATTTAACTATAATTCCAAAAGTTTTTAAACTTTCGTCAAATGAATGGTACATCTAGAAAGCACTAAATCTCAGTTTGCAACCTCTTCCGAAGTACGCAACATTGTCAAAATTGCAATTAATTTGAATTTTGCTGTATACTCGTTGTGGAAATTGACGTAGTATTGAATATTTATTCCATATCACCAATCAAATTTTGCAACATATTCAAGTGTAAGCAACATTTTTTTCATCGACCAGTAATCTTGTTCCCAATTTTTTTTCCACAATACGTATTCGGAAACATTCATCAATATAAAATTTTTCACTCTTATTGTTAAAAATAGCATTTACATAATTACCTGGCCGATAGCTCCCCATTGTATAGCTAAGGCAGGAAAGCCATCCTTTTTCCTTTCTTCGCATATCCTCTCCATAATCGAATTGGCCATCCCATAGTTTGTTTGACCAGCATTTCCACGGCCGCATGTCACGGAAGAAAACACTACGAAATCACTGAAATGATGAAAATATTCTTTTTTATGGTAACACGATTGAAGTGGATCAAGCAATCCAAAATATAATTTTCAATTCAGTGATTTTTCTATATGAACCCTTATATTACTTCATGTTTTTCGGAAATCAAATCATATAATACAGGAGTGTCATTCATTATCGTTTATAATGAAACCTCAACCAAAATAGTATACATCGATTCAAAATCAGTTTTTTGAAAGAAACACAACAAAACGTCAATGCGACATTTTTTGTGGAAACCATCACTTTTCCGGTATAGTGATTTCTGGAAACGGTTTCCACAGGATTTCTTCAGGAAAACTTTCAGAAAAAATGAAGCGAATGAAAAAAATTGCCACCATTGGTAGGGAGAAAACTTTTTGTTGAAATCTTCTCATCTCCGTTTCCATGTTCAACATTTTACCACCATTTCTCCACCAATATTCAAATTTGATATTTGATATCGTCAAATAACGATATTGGTTTGATATACAGAGTGTTTTCGAAATGGGGGCAATTAAAGAAATTGGTTGTTTCATGTATCAATAAATGGCAAGATTTTTCGATTTTGATGCAATCAAAAATTGTCGAAAATTTCATTGGTTTTTTTTTGTCATCTTCCACTTCTCGTTTCGCTTATTGCTCCAGTTTCGGAGACACCCTGTATCTATGCCATTCGGGTTGCATGAAATACTCTCCGGACAGCCATTTTTATTTGTATTTCTCAGTTGGGGTGACTCAAGGCTGCGACGCGAAATTTGTTTATGTGAAAAAAACACATATTCTTTAGAACTTACCTGAGATTTGGGCAGAGTTCTCTGGACAACTCATCCAGATATTTTGTTGCAATCGATTTCGGCCCAAATGATGTGGAAAAGCTTTCTTGAGTTTGATTTTCGAAGATAGCATCAGCAAGTACGACTGCAAGGTTGAATATTCCTCTCACATCTCCCAATTCTTGCGCTGCTACTAACAAGGTCCTGCATCCTTCTTTCTCAGTTATGTCTGCTTTAGAAATTACAACATCAACTCCATATGACCTCCAGATTCTGTGAACAATCGGAGTATTTCACTTTTCATCACATTTTTATACTTGTGAAAAAGAAAACCGCTTCATTGTTGCTCCGTTATTAGGGGATATACAATCACATTAAAAAAGTACCTTGCTTCAATGAAATGAACGATTTCTGTGAGTGATATTTTGTTTAATAACATTCTCCCTTTCTAATTTATTCAATGATTTTTTTAATTTTCTCTAGTTCTCATTGAAATGAATGAATCTGAATGAAAATGCGAATTTTCACTTTCAGATTTTTTCTTTTCTTTTTAATTAGAGATTTTCACGATATCTATCAGATGTAGTTCAATGTCCAGCGTGGCTTTTGCCGGGGAAATAGTTGTTTTCTGTTAGATATTACAAATAAATCAACACAAAGCATGTTCTTCAGTTTCATTAAACTACTATTTTTTTTTTAAACTTTAACAACTCTAGGTATTTGATAGGGGGATAAGTAGGTTTCGAAATTTTTTCCATTTGTAACGTACTTTTATTATTATAATTGAAAAAATATCTTATTGTACACTCACTTTATTCTTAACTCCTGATATCCTGTGGATACACCATGTCTTGAAGTCAGTACTAGTTTTTTTGCTCCTCTGAGCACTAGCCAATCTGCCAATTCCAGTCCGAATCCTCCTAATCCACCACAAATTATATACGAATCCTTATCATTACAGGAGTACCTGAAATGCAAGAATAGTTTTTTTTTACAACTGTCAAAAAAGTCCACTTTTTTGTGTGGTTTGTGTGCGTAAAGTATTACAATATTTCACTATCAACATACGATTTCATTGTTAAACGGAAAAGCGTGAAAAAAGTGCACTTTTTTTTTAACGGCCGTTGCTAGGCAACCGACAGTTTCATGCAACAACAGTGACAGATCCGAATAATAACGAAATCCTGTCATAAAGCCAGTTCTCATTTTCTTTGACAACTAATAACCTATAAATATCTGATTTACAAATGTTTCACCAATAATATTCTTAGCATTCTTACTATTAAATAAGTATTATCAAAATTCCAAACTATCGCGGCGAATATATTCAAAATAATAGCATATACCTCTAAAGAACTATTGGACCTAATCTACACTGGATAATCCAAGATAGCTATGGCTGTTTGGCCGTCAGAAACTAGTTGACAACAATAATTATTGAAATTTGTGAAATTGGGCATCTATAAATTTAATTTCAGTAGAAATGAAAAGTGATGAAGATTGAACGGAGAAGATCGTGGATAGTGCAAATATGAGATTTCCTTGACATAGTTCAAAGAAAGAAAAAGGTATTCGTTGCTTCACGAGGATTGTTTATTTATTTTGAATACAAATCTAAGAAAATGAAAAGTTACTTCGATGGACTAGTTATTCGAAAGTCAAGTCAACATTAATAATAATAATATTGACCTCGATGAATATGTTATTTTAATATTCGCTTCAAATTTTCCATTTTGCGGGATAGTGTGAAGAGAAAGGGATTTCGACTTTGTCGAAATTGTTCGTTTCATTTGTTTGAAACTCAATTCTCTGGCATACTCTTCGAACTTTGTTCGAATAATAAATCTATAAAAATATGCCAAATTCATTTCATGTTTTCAAAAAAATATGAATTGGTTATTTTTTTTGACAGTTGTAGAAAAAATACTGTATGAAACTTGTGAGTAAAGTATTTTTTTTACTTACTTGCCGCACTCTGCCTACGGCGTCGTGCGTCAACATTTCCTACTCTTAAAAAAAGTATCACTTTACTCACTTGATACATAAATTACTATTTTTGGATTAAGTACGTAAAATGGTTATTTTTTAATGGCACATGAGAGTGTTAATTTTCGTCCGAGACCGCATGGTAATTGCTCGAAAGAAGGCGCGAAGGGGCACATCAACTTGAAATTTTCAAATGGCATGGGAGGTCAGTGTCACATCTTCATTCTCTTTACACTGTATAGTTCAATGGATGAGATGATATACAGCCGAGATAGATTACAAGTTTATCCTTTTATTCTTTTCAATAAGTTGGGCTGCTCAATTGAGAACAAAGGAACTGATTAGAACCCACGCTCACATGACCAACCTGGTGCACATCCAAAAGAAGAAAAATATTATCGGTACATGCCTCGGCAATAATCAGAGCAATAGTACAAAGGTGCTTTAAGAATTGGAAATAAATGGAATAGGTACATGTCTTGAGTGGTAGAATCAACTGAAACTCAATTGATTCATCAAGGAGAGTTCTTCGACGATGCCACTGAAGATGATTTTCGCAGTTGCAGTTAAAACGTTTGAAGATGTCGAGTCAGAACAACTGATATTGAATAACCCATCAGGTCCATACCAAATCGCTCAGTTAAACGACTATTATATTAAACATTACCTTGCAGTACATGGAAACTTCGAAACAGGTGGTATGGCTTTGTCATGTTTTTCGGATTCCCTTATCTGTACGAGAACTTTGCCCATATGTTTTCCGGATGCCATAAATCTAAATGCTTCCTCCAGTTTATCGATTTTAAAAATGGTTCGTTTCAGTGGTTTGACGAAGCCTGCTTCAATTCCATCTTTTATCAATTGCATCAACTCTGTTTTAACAGCCGAAGTGGATTTCATAATTTCATCTAACATAACGCCGTGAAAACTACATTGTTTCTCCAGGAACAACAAATTACAAGTAGTATTTTTAGTCATATCAAACTTTCCAATTTCAACAAATCTTCCTCTCTTCGCCAAACATCTGATTGAAGCCTCAAGTTTCTCTCCTGCCAGAGAGTTGAGAACAATATCGACTCCACGCCCCCTTGTTTTTCTCCTAACCATTATTTCGAATGAGATGTCGCGAGAATTACCAATATGACTGCCTGAAAAAAAAATATATATATAAAGGGGTAACTTCATGACTGTTCAATAATTCATTCACCAAGTAATGTCACTAGACACCAATTAAAACGGTTTTTTCATTTTTATATCAAGCTTTCGAAAATTTTTATTTTCTTCAAGAAGTAACCGAAAATGGTTATTACATTATTGTTAAGATGCAAGCAAACATTTTCCCGGACCGTTTTCGATTCGGAAAAGTTTGTTGCTTAGCAATGGACTAAAATATTAGATTAGCGTATTTTGGGGTCTGAAGTTACTCCGAGAAAATACGCATTCTTGAGCGATTTCAGAAAATAGTAATTTACGTAACAAGTCCAGAAAAAATTATTTTCAGACGTGTTGCGTACACAAGTTTTTCAGCAACCGTGTAGAATAACAAATCGAGACACATTTATTTATTATATTTCTTTGTACAAGAAAATTTCGCTCATTTTGATTCTTATTTGAATTAAATATTGAAATTCGCACAGAAGATAAGTACTAACAGAAACATTCTAATTCTTATTTATATTAATATTTATATTAAAATTCTAGCATTTCCCGGACTAATCCGGGAAATACGTACTTTCCGGACTAGTCCGGGAAGTGATACTTTCTCAAAGAAAAATCGTCCGGGAAGTAGGTACTTCCCGGACGGTTGCCGAAAAACAATATTACATCGCGATATGTTTATACATGTCGAAATTTCGTATTGCCGAAATTTCGACTCTTTTCTCGAAATTTCGACTTTTTTCTCGAAATTTCCGCTTTTTTCTTGAAATTTCGAGATTAATGTGGAAATTTCGACTTTTTTCTCGAAATTTCTACTCAAAAGTCGAAGTGATGAAAGAAAACTGCTTGTGGCTCTCCTGCGCTTTCGTAGAAGTGTAATTTAATTTAGTTTTTATAAATCGCTTATGTTCG
Organism: Chrysolina haemoptera; assembly: GCA_958298965.1. NCBI lineage: Eukaryota > Metazoa > Arthropoda > Insecta > Coleoptera > Chrysomelidae > Chrysolina > Chrysolina haemoptera. The sequence goes on along the minus strand of OY282601.1, from coordinate 23,344,675 downwards.
ATAATAACTCACATTTCAATTGAGGGAATGTTTCCATCAGAAACTGCTTCTTCTCCTGACTACCAACTGTGGTAAATATTTCACAACCATAGTGGAGAGCCGTCCTGATAGCTGCCTGACCAACACCTCCCGTTCCCGAGTGAATCAATATCGATTCCCCTCGTTTCAAGCCAGCTCGCTGTGAAAAAAATTATATAAGAATAGTATATTGTGCAACAAGTGGGGAAAGTTCAAATTTTCTCACGAGTGTGGAAGTTTGTGCAAACACACGAGTGAGAAAGTAACTTTCCCCACATGTTGGACACTATACTTTTTCTACAACTGCACAAATTTAAAGAATACAAGTATTGTAACTCAATATTTATTTTTATTGTAAAAAAAAACTAAAATATCAATAAAGTATCCTACCTCTTAACAGTTGAATCATTTATTTAAAATTGACTTGGTGAAAATATCAAGACATAAATTAAAATGAAAAAAAAATTGTCTGGCTCGGGTGTAGAACCCGGACCGCCTGCGTGACAGGCTGATTGACAATCCACTACGGCATGGAGCCCTTGGTACTTCTCATGTTTTCAATAGTATACCGGGTGACCACGAGGTGAGGTACGCCCCCCAATTTTTCTATAGTTTTGAAGTACAGATTTCAAATTTGGTGTGTCGCTATAGTATTTGAATGAGCATATTTTGAAGCCTCTACTGAAAATTCACCACTTCCGGTTCAACCAGAAGTGACTCAAAACTTTTTTTTCAATGATACCCTATAGATATTTTTTTAATTATCGGAGAAAGCACGTAATTTGTAATAACACTATTCTTCAAATTTGAAAATCGGTTGAAAAATGGCCGAGGTACAGTTGATTGTTCAATCGAATAAAGTTGGCCATGAAATTCAAACTTAAATCATCACAATCGACAAACGACATCAGAATTTACCAGAGGAAGCTTCGAAGTGCGATACAGTTGAAAATTGAGGTTCTTATGTAACTGCAGCTTCCATATATTCCAACAATTATCAAAAATTATCTAAAAACGGAACGGTATCCATAAAGAAATGCTCACAACTGCCATTTCTTAAATGGCATCGTGCACTTTTCAATTTATCATGATAAAAACTTATAAATTATCAGTTTATCTGTATCTCCGCCATTTTTTAACTCATTTTCAATTTTGAAGAATAGTGTTATCACAAATTGCGTGCTCTTTCGGATAATGAAAAAATATGTACAGACACTCTTGAAAAAAAAAAGTTTGGGGCCACAACCGGAGTGAATTTTCAGTAGAGGGGTCAAAATATGCGTATTCAAATACTTCAGCGACATACCAAATTTGAAATCTGTATCTTACTATAGAATAATTGGGGGGCGTACCTCACCTCGTGGTCACCCGGTATATACGTATCTAACAGAATTTGAAATAGAATCTTTGAATCGACTACAAAATGCTATATTATTTCGGGGAAAAAAGCGAAAGAAATTCTGAAAGTCGGTTGCCTAGGAACAGCCGTTAAAAAAAGTGCACTTTTTTACGCTTTTCCGTTTAATAATGAAATCGTATGTTGATAGTGAAATATTGTAATACTTTACGACACAAACCACACAAAAAAGTGGACTTTTTTTGACAGTTGTAGAAAAATATTATTTCGATTGAAAATATTCATATCCATGAAAACAATGAAAACTATTACCACATACTACGGAAAATGGAATCAGTCATAAGTGGAAAATGATTATTCTGATACGAACCATGATCAAACCATAGAGGACAGTACCGTAGACAACAGGAAGTGTAGCAGCTTCTTCCAAAGAAATATCATCAGGAATCGACAGAGTGCAATAGTCGTCAGCCACAACAATAGTAGCTAGAGCTCGATAACAAACCATTCCCATAACTCTATTCCCACTGTGGAAGATCAGAGATCTCAGAAATTGCTATTTGAACTGATTATTAAAATAGTTATTTATGCAACAAGTGCCAAAAGTAAGTGTTTATTGCACCCGACGTGAAATTGTCCGACGAGGCCGTTAGACCGAGTTGGACAACACGTCGAGTGCAATAAACACTTTTTATACGAGTTGCATACAACATTTTTTCTACGTTCATGCAAAAGCAAAAAATGATTTGTTAAGGTCCAGCACTAGGTGTGGGAAAATGAAAAGCGCAACTTGAATAATTAATTATTACTATCGATTTGCATTGAAACAGATCTTTATCATCTATTTTTCTATTAATAATACTCATTTTGAAACTTTTAATTCTGTCATTGTCAGAAATAATTTTTGACTGACGTTTCTATAACCACAGTTGCATTATAAAAATCAAAATCAAAGTAGCCGTGAGCGCGTATGTTAATATCACGAGGTGTGGTCATAGTACAGAAAGTTTGCTCTATGCTCTATGCAGGTAGCCTATCATTATGGACATGCCGCAGAATATGTGGCAAAACATGGGGCATGTCACCAAAACAAGTTTACTGGCTGTACGTGACCGTCATACGACCAATGATCACGTATGGCTCTGTAGTCTGGTGGAACAAAGGCCAACAAAAAATGGCCCAGGTTAAACTTAACGGACTACAGAGACAAGCGTGCCTGGCGATTACTCGGGCCATTCGCTCCACGCCAACGGCAGCAATGGAAGCTCTTCTTGGACTACTTCCTCTCCACATAGTTCTGGAGAGAGAGGCAAGATGGGCAACATACAGACTCTACCAAGCGGCCATTGGTCTACCGCAGGCATGTGTCATGAGAGGCAGCAGCATGCTGGAAGGCATAATAGCTCACAACATTCTGGGAATGCCCTCAGACATCACGCCTAAAACCACTAACCTCAACATGTCCTACACCGTGGTCTTCCCTGAAAGAGAAGACTGGGTTCGGAATGAAACTGACCTATGTAGGGCAAATGAAAGGTGTTTCACCGATGGTTCCAAAACTTTGGAAGGTGTCGGAGCCGGAATATATGGTATGAACCCAGTAGTGAAACGCTCATTCAGTTTGGGTAACTTAGCTAAGATATTCCAGGCAGAGGTATATGCCATTGAAATGTGTGCAAGGGAGTTGGAAAACCGACACCTCACACGAAAAACAATAAAAATATTTTCAGATAGTCAAGCAGCATTGAAAGCGCTTGAATCCAACTGCTTTAAATCCAGAGCAGTATGGAACTGCAGAGACACCTTGAACCGACTAGCACAAGGCAACAACGTTACCCTAGTTTGGATACCAGGTCACACGGGCTTAGAAGGAAACGAAATAGCGGACGCCCTAGCAAAAGGGGGGGGCCAAAACAACGTTCACTGGGCCAGAACCGGTCATCGGTTAAGCATATAGCACTGCCAAGAATGCTACAACCACCTGGGCAGACAATAAAAGACTTGAGTATTGGCTCAGTCTACCAGGACTAGCCCATTCCAAAGCATTTATTGCTTGTACAAGGAAAAAGCAGGACTCTGACAAACTTCTAGAACTCAGTAGAGCACATCTCAGAGTTATAGTAGGTTTGCTCACTGGCCACTGCAAACTCAAACACCACATGCATAAAATCGGACTTGCACAGGATGCAGAGTGCCGTCTATGCATGGAGGATGATGAAACGGCTAAACACATCCTGTGTACATGCCCTGCAGCGGCCAGAACCAGATTTTCAATATTTGGCAATACAAAAGTAAGGCCAGAAGATCTGGTAAACTGTTCTCCCAATATGTTACTCAATTTCGTTAAGAGATTGGATATACTGGGAGAAATATAACCATAGGGTGAGCCACAATAGGCCATTGGCCGCAGTGGAGAGCCTGATATGGGCTCACTCACATTTAAACCTAACCTCTATGCAGGTAGACGGTTTAGAACAAAGCGGATCTGTTTTGATTATGGAGTTATTCTCGGGAAGGCATTGTTTTTTTAAATCTGCCTGCTAACATTAATACAAAATAATATAAAATATGTGACAGCACGTTGAAGTAGAATGACAGATGAGTGCAACAAAAACTTTATTGCACTAGTGCAATAAAGAGCTTATTTTTTTACTAAATATAGTTCAATAAAGTTTTGATTTTTGCATGAATGTAGAAAAATAATAATAATAATAATCTCTATTGGTCCTTTCGTTTACATGATATTGGATACGTCACAGAATTGTATACGTGAATAAAAACAAATAATCAATTTGTATGCTGAAAGCCAGTTGCGTCCGCGGTCAGAAAGCTGAACCTTCCGCTGCCTATTTGCGTCACGGGTTCTAGCCGATTTGCGTCTTGCGGTCAGAAAGTTGACTCTTCAGACCGGAATGACCGAGGTGTCTCCGTCAATTCGTTTGTCTAATGTGGTATGAAAATGAACACTTGGACACCACAACACCTGTTCAATATAAAAGTTATAAAATTATACCCAATTTCCACGCACTCCAAAGTGTACGTAAAGTTAGTTCGTTCTGGATCAATCATACTTGATTTGGAGGTTACGCTCGAAGGACCAAATTATAGGAGGATTACGCCTTTGAATGAATCGAAGGTTGATATGAGGGATGAACGGAAAAATGATCCCTGAAAATTAATTTTCTGCTGATCGACTTGAAACTTCACAACATATACTAATTTTGGCATGCTGAATCGATTGGCGTTCGCAGAATTGCTCTATCTCGATCCGGTGGTCGGTTGAAAATGTTATCAAGAGGTTGCAGCTGCCGTTTTTTCCTCCAAAAATTTTTCTGATTTTTTTCTATATCATATTCGTGAAATTCAATCTTTTTTCTATACGCTGACCAAATTTGATAACGATCGCTAGTCAAACATAGATTTGGTAGGCTTTTTTACGAACGTCTGCACTTTGGGTTGGACCGATTTTTAAATTTATTATTTTTCATTTTTCGAATACTGTGTCCTGTTGAATGGATGACGTAGAATACGGAAAAAATATTGAAAAAATTCCAGGACTCTCGGAAGTATTTTTTTTTGCGGTTGTTTTCGTGCGATACAATTTTTGTTGCACATGTATCTTTGTTTTATTGTAGACCTAGAACCTACTACCGTACAAAAATAATGAGACCGAAATCCAGGATTTTTTTTTGTTTTCGAACTGAAAAATTTTCCTGGCTTCCGGTTCCATTAATTTTGTACGAGATTATTATTTTCTAACACAGCGTTTTTCAACCTTTTTCATGACACGACCCCCTTAGTAAGAAAAAATATTTCGCGACCCCCCAACCCTTCGCTTTTTACCCGACTGCGTCAGAAGGAGGGTAATGTTTTTCAAGCGTATGTATTTTTCATGTATGTTATTATTTTACCAATATTCAATCCATACAACATTTTTATGTTTTCATAATTAGAATTTGGATATAAGAACATAATGAAGTACCTACGTAAAACACATTCTTTTACTTACAACGAATATGTCGCCAATTGATAACTAACGCAATTTACGCGCATAGGTACGTACGACCAAGGCCGATGCATGCGAGTTGTTGAGTGGACGAGCGAGCGAGACACAAAGAACAAAAACAAAAACAAGCGCAACCTTCGCATTAGGATGGACGAGTAGTCATAGGATTTTATTCTTTGTTATTTTGTTTGTAACATACAAATGTTTACGAATATATCCTTTTTGTTAACATTTTCATAATAAATCTATCTTTCTAAACTTTATTGATTTTTTTACTGACGCGACCCCCCTACAGAAGCTTCGCGACCCCCCAGGGGGTCGCGACCCACACGTTGAAAAACACTGTTCTAACATACCAACGTGAGGAATGCCGTAAAAGAATATTTTGTCAGAAAAGATCACCTTCGGATGAAAAATTATCAATATTATTATAACGTTCATTTTCACCACCAAGAATTATTATTTTATATAACAGTATTTTTCTGATTTGATATGATTCAATTTGATTCCAGTGAATGATTCCAGAAAACTCTTCGATGATCACAGAAAAAAGGACTTGAAGAATCAGACCGTCCGTCAGATAGTGACAGATTTAGGTGCCCCGTTCTCGCATACAAGCCTCGAAGAGGGTTGAAAAGTATAACGATTTGGAATAAAATGAAGATGAATTTACGAGAATTCGATTTTTCAGTACGGTTTTTATTTGTTTTCCTCGTGTTTCTACACTGAGAGAAATCTGGAGAACATATTGGTATATTCAAGAAATTATGATGAATATTACAATATTTTTCAGTAACTCTAATAACTTGGATAGTAAGTGGTAAAATAACGATGAATTGTATTTTGTATTTTATGGTTAACGTTAGTATTCATTATTCACATATAGTACCAGAAATTATTGTAAATATCACTATACATTTTTCTCCGTGTAACTCCGGTACCAAACTACAGAGGGTGATTCGTTCAGTTGTTTCAAGAAAAAAGTTTATGTGAACATATGTCCGGACATATCTACCAGGAACTTTTTTTTTCAAAACGAATCATCCCCTGCAGTTTTGTACCGTAGTTAGGAAACACGAGGAAAACTCATAAAAAAATCCATTTTCGATATGTTATCACCAAGAGCCACTCGTAAAAACATCTTCATTTCACTCCACATCAGTATACTTTTCAACCCTATTCAAGGCTTGTATGCGATAGTGGGGCACATAAAGCTGTCACTATGACCGAATGGGGAAACGTCAAATTATATTATGGGATTGTTGCTCGCGAAATAGCAAATCACCTGACATCCCGAGTGGCACACCCATATTGAAACAATATTGTGAAAATATTCGCAAAATATTCAAATAATAATATTGGCGAGAAAAAAAATGTGAACATTCTAATATTCCAATATCTCCAATCGTTCCAATATTTCAAAAATAATATTGGTCTAATATTCTCGAAGCAATATTGGCTTCACAATGTTAGACGATATTAATACAATATCGCTGTAGCACACTTACATTGGAATAATATTGGTAAAATATTGGCAAAATATTAAAACGTAATATTGGCGAGATAAAATTATAATTATTTCGGGATATTGGCACAATATTACTTTGACATTATACAAATAATATTAGTGAAATATTGACGAAGCAATATTGGCTCCAAAATATTTAGGGTTATTGGTACAATATCATTTGCATATATTGGTAAAATATTCAAAGTGAATATGTTGCCTTGGAAACATTGATGAAATATTTCCAGAAAATGTCGAATAATTTAAAAATTCTACAATTATATTTCTACTTCAATTCACCACTGAGTAGATTGACTTGTAAACGCATTGTGAGAAGCCTTATTTAATATATGTTACTATGATTCAGCTGTTGTTCCATATGTGGGGCCATCTAGCGCTTTTTTACCCAAACTCAATCATGATTCATTTAAATATTGTTTATTGTAGTCCTAGTGATGAATGTATTTTGTAATATTGTATCAATATTGTCTTTCAAATATTGGCGTAAGGTTTTCGTAACAATCTCAATCAATATAGGGTCAATATAATTTTTAGAATATGGATTGAATAATATTCCACCAATGTGCTATCAAACTTGGATATACAATATCTCTAAAATCGATATGAGAGTAATATTGAAATCGCAATATTGGAGCTAGATGCTGGAAACAATATGTAGGCAATATCGCTATCGATATTGGTGAAAATTATTGAACCAATTTTTTATGAAACAATATACATTCAGAACAGGTTGAGCCGATATTCCACCAATATTATTAATGAAATATTGTTTTTCCAATATGAACCCATATTGGTTCAATATTATTTTCATATTTACAATATGTCCATATTGGCCAAATATGAAAACAAGATTCAGGCAGCATGAGGTGCTACCTGGGATGTGCTGAGATAAAGGTCGATTAAAGCAGTAATATAATACTTTTGTTTTGTGTAGTTAAGAATTATTTATGATACAAGTCTTAAAAGTGGTTTTTCATTTTGTGAGTGAGCAAAATAAAATCACTTTCAACAAATGTAGAATACAAATTGTTTTGTACAACAGTTACTGCTAGTAAGAAAAAAACAAAAAAATATAAGATCCATAAGGATTCGAACACACGATCTCTGGGTTACAAGGCTGACTGACAGATACTCCAAATATAATAAAAACCAACGCACCTTATTTATGAATGTCATTATTCGTCGGTGATGAAGGACCTTCTACAGTTAGACGGAATACTACTTCGTTTGTAACTTCAAAAGGAATTAGTATTACCAATTGCGCAAACGGCCAAATACATGTGTGAACTTTTATAAATGATTCCTTCTGAGTAGGTGTTCTACTTATAATATCTGATTGAAGTGTTTCTATTAGAGAGATCTATATTACTGAGTATCCATCATCTCATCTGTCATTTTACTTTTAAACTAGTGTTAAAAGTGATTTTGTGAAACCGTCAGTTAGTTTTCAGTTCATGTGTCAATGAATTAAAAACGTAATTTTTAATGACAGTTGTACAAAGAGTATTTTTTGAGGTGCTCACTTGGTATCAACTCCTGCGTACTCAAATCCTTGAACACAGTCTTGATCAATTCTACTACTTGAAATCACGTCGTCACTCAGTTTCCCCGTAGCAGTCATTATATCTCTGAAGTTCAGTGCAGAGTAGTACACCTATATTAGAGATAAATATATATCAAAATAATATGAAATATTGTTCGATAATGGGTGATTAGTTTCGGTCTGCCATTTTTTTTTTATTTTTCCACTGTGTAAAATGAAACTGGGTATGATTAATATTCATAGTTAATGTCATTTCCAAGACGATAAACTACAACTTCCGGTTTCAGCGGAAATTTAAATGGGACGCCCTGTATATTGTCTGTTTTTCGGATTCCTTGAATAGAACAAAAACAAACCCATTGAACCCATTTTTCCTAAGACTACGTGAATCTTTCTGGACAATTACCTCTCTGCGAAAACTGATGTATAAAAATGGCATCACCCATAAAAAACGAATTTTCATTTCATCAAATGTCAAATGCTTTGTTTGTCCCCCCATGACCGCCATGTTGTAATATATATATTCTGACATATATTTTCTTTTTAAATCAAATTTTAACCTTCAATCTAGAGTGCCATGACCATCCTAAAATTTCTCTACATAGCCTCTCTCTTACAGAAAAATATATATAAATACATTTTTTATTCGTCTCAAAATAATGCATTTGATAGTGTTGTGAAAGTGATACAGTTACATTTAAACTTTTTTAGTTAGATCGAAAAAACTGAATTATACAACTGTACAGCCTTCTTCAGGTCAACAAACGAAGATAATAATCTTTTTGCATTTTTCTGTAAGTAAAGAGGCTGAGTTTCCGGATGGTGGTCATGGCACTCTAGATTGAAAGTTGAAATTTGATCTAAAAATGAAATTTATGCCAGAAAATAATTGAAAATTATGAATTCGGATGTGTGATGATTTAAAGAATTCGAAAATCGAACAATATACAGGATGCCCCATATACATTTCAAAAGTTAAGGTAATTTCCGATGAAATCGGAAGTTGTAGAAATTTATCTTCAAATCAGAAAAATTATATTCAGTTCCAATATTAACCATACCAAGTTTCATTTCACACGGTGGACGAATAAAAAAATGGTAGCCCGAAAGTGAACATGTTGTCACCCGGCATATCTTCTGTTTCAGTTTCGAATGGGAGTATGTAGGGAAGTACAACAGTCTATTGATATGGCAGCGTTTCACTTTTAGTTGTATCAATACTCACATATACAATTGTAGTTCCTGGAGGAGTGACCATATCATGTCGAAGATACCCTTCAAACCACTGAAGGCTGGACAAGTCACCTCTTACTTCTGGATATGCTAAACAATGTTCATTTTCCACTCTTTTGAAGTCATTGGCTAACAAATGCCTGTAAGTTCCCCATACACCATCTTTGAGGACGTTATGAGCCATGTTCTTCTGTAACTGGTTTTTGTAAAAGGAATCGTCAATGTTTATTTCTTGAACATCATCCATCACCAGTAGCCCCTTGACGAAAGTGCTTCCTGGCTCTCTTCGCAGACAATTAACAAGTCCTAGTACACCGCTTTTGTCTCGATTATCAGAGTAGAGAAACAAACTCTCGGAATTCTTATCATGTATTAGTTTTTTCGTCTTTTCAATCCAAGAAAAATCCTTCGATGAATTTATTTTAATAGCAACTGGATTCCTAGGAGTATGTTTTCTCTTCAAAAGAACATGAGTTTCTGTTTGAATTTTATGGACCGTACAAATGGTAACATCAAATTTGTTCGCATCGACAGTACTGAAATCTGATGACTCACGAGATAATATAAAGCCATTATCTTTGAGCGATGATAGTGCAGTTTGTGATAACTGAAAAAAAAAAGAAAAACTCATGCCATACATATTGTTTCAGAAAATACGGAGACATAACGGACAAGAACAACGTTGAATTATTCGTATCATATTTATGATGCAAGGCCGGTATGGATCAAGAAGGAGGCAATGGCAGCTCATTTAAGGATGCGAGACACGGAGGTCTGGGTAAACGAAGGAGAGATGATAGGACATGCGGAAATCGCAAAGTGGGCGGAGCAGGAAATTCCTATTTCCGTCCTCGGAGTGAAAAGCGCACAAGACAGACTGCGATGGAATAGGAAGTTTGCGCTTACTATTCCGAGCAGAGAACAATGGGAAGGAAACACAGTGGAGCTTCGTCCAGGAGGCCTAGTATGTTACACGGACGGTTCGCGTCTGACTGACAGACAGGCTTCTGGCGCAGACATCTACCTGGAAGGAAGAGATATACGAGAAAGCTACGCTCTAGGAAGATACACAACAGTTTTCCAAGCCGAGATGTACGCCATTCTGGCCGAGGCAAGAGGTGAAAGAAGGGCCCGAACAGAAAATTTATATCTGTTCGGATAGTCAGGCAGCGCTCAAAGCTATCTGTCATCCTAGACCAAGCTCAGTTTTGGTACAGGAATGTGGAGATGCTCTTGAGAAATTAGCGGAAACAAAGGAAGTCGAGTTGGTATGGGTCCCTGGTCACAGGGGGGTGCCGGGAAACGAGGTGGCAGATGAGCTTGCCAGAACCGGTTCCGCTGCGCCGTTCTGTGGACCGGAGCCAGTACTAGGCATTGCAAGAGGTCAAATCTCTTCTGCCCTAGATGAATGGGTGGAAAGAGAACTAATCTTGGAGGAATACCACCGGCTGCAGGCAGTCAAAAGACTTTGTGGCCGGCTCTAGCAAGTCAAGGATGACGTGGCTTTTAGGCAGAGATCGCCAAACACTACGCCTCCTTGTAGGAATACTAACAGGCTATAACAAACTAGGTAGACACCTGTCACTAATGGGTATAAAAGACAACCCCACTTGCCATATGTGCGAAGAAGACGATGAAACTTCGTCTCACTTCCTTGGCGAGTGTGAGGCGTACGGGAGGCTAAGATTCGAAATCTTCGGAGTCGAAAAACTCCAACAAGAGGAACTCATCGAACTAAAGTGGACGGACATACTGACCTTCGCTAGAAGGTCACAAAGGTTCGGAAAGGAAGACTAGAAGAGACGATGTAGTTATGTGGAGAGCAGGGGATGGCAAAAAGGGCCCATTGGGGCCTACTTGCCTGGCTGCGGCAGCGGCCTCCCCATGATTACTACTATGAAAGGGTGAATGTCTGTAACTCACACAAGTGCCTTTTAAATACTGCAAAAATTGCTAAAAAAAATATTAACGAAATTGAAAAAAATTTACATGGTTGTGAAGAAAATTGAATTATCTTTTCAACGATGTACCACATGACCCCCCATGCTATTTAAAAATTTTGAGTCGATGCCCCCCCACGCCCCTTATTGAGCAATCACCATATTTTTCATTTAAAAAAGTAGTTGTGGTAAAACCCTCGAAAGTTAACAGGGGGGGGGGCTATTAAAAGCCGCACTGTATAATTTTAGGATTCATTCGCACATATTATTATGGACTTCACATCAACGCTGCATGTCTATTAATGCGAATATTATTCAATGTTATATCGGTGAGTTTCAGTTATATTATCTTTACTTTTAAAATTTAGTTAATTCAATGCATTTAACGTATTTGTTTTTTAAAAAGTTTTTTGTAAGCTGAAATAGGGGTTGATTTATGAGGGTTGAAAAGTCATGGAATGAAAATTGTACATATATTAAGCAACAACGTCCTCAAATTAAAACACGTGATAAACATTGAAATGGTTTTGAGGGTAACACTTTTTTTAAAAGGTTGAAAACACACTACAAGAAACAGAATTCTTTGATTGAATCAATCTGATAAATAAATCAGTTTTGAGGTAAATATTTTTTTACATTAACAATGGTTGATATTTAGGGGTCAAAATATTTTGTTCGATTAAAAGGCTTGGTTCTGTTTAAAAACTTCTCCAAAAACAAATGAAAGATGACGACAAAGCAGATGGCAGCTCATTGATATAAAGAATAAAGAGGATCGGCCCTAGAACTGATCCTTGTGGAATACCTATGTCGTTAATTAACTGATCGGAGAAGAAGGTTTCGTTATTATAACTTCCTTTGGAATATTGTATTTTAACAGTCTGGGTGCGATTTGAAAGATACGATGCGAACACCTCTAATACCAGTTTTATGCAGTTTGTCCAGAAGATTTCCATGTTGTACGCAGTCAAAGGCGCGACTTAGGTCACAAAAGATCCCAGTGGGGTTTTCGCCAGCTTCAACAGACTTTAGGAGATTCGAATAAAAAGAAATTGTGGTGGAATGATTGGCGCGAAATCCGTGTATTCACATACCTCTGGTCTTTCGAAGAATCCGGAAACAATCAAGAGTGAAATATCCTTTTCTTCTGACAGTTTGGTGTTGTTTTGTACTGGAACAGACCCATCGAGTGAACTTTGGCTCAATATTTTAGGTGAACACTGAATGAGTGGCTGATCTTCAAACACTCGTATAACCAACGGTGCCAAAGGAAGTACGTTTTTTGCGAATTCATCCATCAGTTCCACCACTTTCACTTTAAAAACCAAATAATTCTCAAGAAGAATCTGCATGTTTACTCTGATAGACTCGGTGAGTTCTAGACTGGTTATATTCGGAACGAACGTATACTTTTCCAAGACAGGAATACCCAAATCTTTCCTTCGAGGAATGGAGCTGGCTAGTAAACCCCGTATGAATGTGTTTTTACACCTGAAAAAGAATGAATTTTTAGGTGTGTGTATATGTACGTATGTGTATTTTGTTGCAATTGTTTTTAAGGGTCTTTTCAGTATGTTAAAAACATTATGAAGGCTCTGTTCTAGTTCATTCCACGAAGATTTCGAATTTTTTAGAACTTTCCAGAAGCTACAATAATATTCTGGAATTTTCTTTCTTATATTAAAGGAATGTCTTTTTCATATTCTAGAATATTCCAGAAAGTTATATCACCACGCCCTCCCCCTGGTTACCGAACTTTTGAAAACTTACTCAGTTGTATTTTCAGTATGTTCTAGAACATTATTACGCAGGCTATGTGCTAGCTTATCCAACGAAGATCTTGATATTTCTAGAAGTATCTAGAAGCTTCGAAAGCATTCTTGACTTTTCTTTCTCATATTCTAGAAATTTCATTTATATGTTTAAGATATTTCCTGATAGCCGAACTTTCGAAAAATGCACTTGAGTGTCTTTTCAGTATGTTACAAAACATTACGGAGACCCTATTCTACTTTATTCCACAGAGATTTCGTTTCTAGAACTTTCTAAAAGCTTAAAGAACATTCCAGGATTTCCTATCTTATATTATAGAAATGCCTTTTTTATATTCTGGAATATTCCAGAAAATGGCATCACCTCGCCCTCTACCCGGTGACCAAACTTTTGAACACTTACTTAATTGTATTTTCAGTATGTTCTAGGACATTCCTGAGACTCTGTTCTAGCTTATTCCACGGAGATCTCGAAATTTCCGGAACTTCTCAGAATTTTTCTTCGTATATTCTAAAAATGTATTTTTTATATTATAGAGATTTCCAAAACGTTTCCTCATCACGCCCTCTCCATGATGGCCGCCTTTTCAAAAACTACGTTTAATGGTCTTTTTACTATGTTATAAAGCATTACGAAGACTTTGTTCCAGTTTATTGCACGGAGATCTCGAATTTTCTAGATCTTTCCAGAAGCTTCAAGAACATTCTAGAATTTTCTTTATACACTGATAAAAAGGATGTTTTCAATCAAATATATATATCCTCTTGAACAGAATAATATTCAGAAAAGAATAATTATTTCTAGTTGATGAATATACTCTTATTTCAAAATTATTGAACTGTTTGCTTCTTTACATAAATTCTCTTGAAATGAATTTGTTTGCATTAATACATCTAACTCTTCACCCTAGAGAACACCTACTTGTGAAAAATGCTCCTTTTGACTCAAGAACATAATTTCTTGTGGAAGGTCAGGAGGAAGCAGCACGTGGCACAGTCAACCAATGAGCTTTACTCTAGCGGGTGCACGCGAAACCCTGCTACTGGAACGGCGCGAATCCACGCGAAAGCGCGCACTGCGACTGCCGACTAGGACCTCTATCCTGTTTGTTGTTACCCACGTTTCGCGTTTGGTTTGGGGGTTGTGTTTGAATCATAATTTAAGTTGTTTGTTTTATATTTGTCACAGTGGTTATGTGCAAATGTGCTGCTACAGAAGTGCAATAAGGAGGTCCAATTATTTCTGCACGATTTGAAATAGCTCATTTATTGACCAGTTGTGAAGGTGTATAACCATTATACCTCAGTTGTTCGCAGTTTTCTCTGTTTGTTGAACTGTACCATATGAACATGGCTTCCATGGCATATTTTTATAACCGAGTGCACATTTGTACTGAACCTTCAAATGCAGATAATCTTGAATCAAAAATGTATTGCATTATGAAGAAGGATATTATTCGTTATTATGAAGTTCTAATATTCTTGCCTCAACCAACTCACACCATCGAACAAACAAAGTATTCACAATATTGTTCATTATCAAAGTTGAAATATTCTTGCACCAAACAACTCCCATTATTCAGTGAAGAAAGTGTTCATATGTCTCAAAACAGTTTCCTTTCAAGTGGTCAAGAGGATTCCGTCAAAAAATGAAACTAATATTTGGTTGGACCTATTCAAGAATACAATCGACTTGAATCAATGCAAGTATGCATTGATGCAAAAAACCCTTTTTATCAGTTTAATATTCCAAAAAGTAGAAGTATCTCATTACACATTTTCACCCCACATCCAAACTACCTTACAGTGAAACCAATCTAGCGATAGATTTTAAATTGCGCGTTCGATTATGTTGAGTGCCTTATCACTGGATATATTACGGGCTATAATCCGTTGTGCTACGACGTTTTCACGTTCTATTGGTAGGCTGGTTTCACTGTACTTGCAAGTGCACACGTGGGGCCTTCTACCACTGCAACCGCAAGTGGATGGCAGTGGGTGGTCACAGAAATAAGGCTGGACATACCCACTAACAATTTTCTTTTATATATTTATAGCTGACCCAGCCACGTGTTGCTCTGGCTCAGTAATTATAATAGATTGAATCAATTTTTTTCTAATTCTTTTAATACAATCAACCATCTATAATCTAAAAATATAAATACGGCGCCATCAATTTGATAAAAATTGGTTCAGTAGTTTCGGAGTTTATCGTGAACATACATCGTGACACGAAATTTTTATATAAATAAGAAGATTACTTTTCTGACGGGCATCAATGGCATTACTTGGGGGTGTTACTCGGAAATTACTTGGGTATTAGAGGCAATTTTCTCAGCAGTTCCCCCCTCAGCACCATATGAGAAACTTTTTTATTATGCACTTGTCAGAAAATGTTATTCTTCATTAAAGTTGGTGCATTACAGAAAACTTGTACATGGGTTATCGAAATTCTGAATTTCTAAACGGTGTACAGGAGAGAATAAGAAATAGGAATTAGAGAGTAAACTACCCTTATGTTTGATCTTATCAAAGAAGTTTATTTAATATTTAGATTCGAAGTCACAGCTAACAATGAAACAAAAAAATTGTTCTCAACTTTTTATGGTTCTCGCCTCATAAAGAGTTCTTTGGTGCAAATTTGATATTTCACTCTGTATGTATATCCATAATAACTATCAGTGTGATTTTATAGAAGGAAATTATTGAATGAATAACGCACCTCCTAACTTCGATCATTCGTTTCTCAAAATCCATTGAATGGAAGAAAATAATTAAAGAAACATCTTTTGTAGAGGATTTTATAGGAAATTTTGTTTGTATGACTGAAATTTTCTGTGCGAATTATGGTTTCTAAAAAAACGAGAGGAACCACGGCAATGCATGTTAGGGGTGGTTTTTGGGGGTGACGCTCACACTTCTGTTTATATTAATGGATTTTACGGTGTTTCACGAAGTTGAACTTACCTAATTTCTTTACTTGATTCGTCATAATATATTGGAAGTATCGGTTCCTTTTTTCGCTCAGTGAATTCCCTTTTCACCCATTCATTATGATCGTTGACTGATATTTTGATAAGTTCAATGAACGTAGGTACATAGAGGAGTCTGGAATCTTTTTTTATAATGTTCATTTGTAACATATTATCCAAAAACATGACCCAGTTATTCTCCCATTTGATTTTTCCTTCTGTACCATTTACATCACTTTCTACGATACTTCGAAAACCGCCTCTGTTGAATAAAGAAAAAAATTCATCAAAATAATGAAACAATTCAATATAAAAAGGCTTTTGCAAAACGATATTGAATAAGAATTTTTCTGCCAAGTTTGCAGCCAATACAGTAGGCAGACCACCTCAGAAATATTGATAATTACAACAAATATTATGGTATTCTATATTTATTCCAAACAACTAGAAAAGAAGGATATAGAAAAGTGAGGAAAAATAAATCTCGTTATTTATCAGACGTTTACAAGCCCATTATAATTGACCACTTTTCCACTCCTCCTCCTACTCTTTGAGCTCTTTTTTTTTGGTGTGTTGGCATCGACTGCTATGGTCATTAGCCACGTGTTCTGGATAGGTCTTGTTACTAACTCCATACGCCACCTTGGAAACAGCACTGTTAATTATTAACGCAACAGTGAATTGTGGAGGATTATCACCACCCAGCAACAAGATTCAATCACTCAGATTCACATCTGAAACTGAAAAAATCTTGCCCTGCTTGGGGATCGAACCAGCGACCTTTCGATCACGAATCCCCGGCGCTACCACTGCACCGATCCCCGCCCTTTCAGCTCTCATATGGTTATCTGTCTCCTTATCGTGTTAGTTTTATTGGCAACCCTCATTAATATTGTAACTAATCATATTTTTCATAACCTGCCTGGGGTGATTGTAGTGTACACCTGATTGTGATGATTAGTCAAGGGTGATTTCAGTAAAATTAAGAAGCCAGGCACTCAGTCCGAAGTAGTCGGTCGGAAGACAGAGATCGAGGGAGTTGAGTGCGGGTGTAAAACCACAGTGTTAGGAAATTTTAATATATCACTGGCCGAAATTTCATCGAAATCTGTTCATAAATAAGAAAATTATAAGATAATAGAAAAATATGTTAATGGAATTTTAGGAAAATGTCATTTTATCTCATAGTTTTTTATTTTCTTTATTCATCAACAGATTTCGATGAAATTACAGTCAGTGATATTTCGAGACACCAGTGTTGTAGTCAAAGTTCTGATAAAACTTTTGACGTATTTCAACGCAATTTACATATTCACCATTTGAAAATGTCGGAAATACTCACTTATAATTATAGCCGCGTAATGATAGATCCTTATAAATGTCCCTTGTCTTCATTAGAAGATTCGAACTACTTCTTGACGAGGTATCGGTATCGGTATAGGTATAGTCGCTGTGATTATCGTGATCACAACAGACTACATGAATTCTGCCTGACATAACCGTCGAATCCCCTTCCATTATTTCGAAATTTCCTGAAACGATGTTGAGACTAACACTCAACACCAGCTGTCCCACGGCGGGAACTGTGGTTGCCCTCAAAAATCTGCAATTTTCGTATAGTACATATCGTGGGGACATTTTTTTCTCGTCCTGGGAACTCAGAAATTTCCAGGCTAGGGAAAGGTATCCTGTAGCAGGAAACAAGTTTCTCCCTAAAATATGAAACACAATAATTTATTTTTCGTATTGTTATATCGACAATAGTCGGAGAGCTGACGAAAGAACTCGTTAAAATTAATAACTTTTTCATATAATGTTTTTCAGAAAACTGAAAAATAAGCGTAGTATTTTTCAGTTTTTTGGAAAACTTTATTTGAAAAAAATGGTTATTTAACGAACAAGTGCATTAATAAAGGCGATTAACAATCGAGATATTTTAACGCGTAAGCGGAGCGAGCGCGTTAATGTTTGAGATTATTAATCGCCATTTTAATTCACGAGTTTGTTACAAAACTTTTCCGTCGACCGTAGTTTTCAAAAATAGATATATCTTACTTTCAATGTTTATTTATTTAACGATACGATAAAAAACAATCCCTATTTCCTATTTATATTAACTCAAAGACAGTTTAATTTTCCTTCGTGGTAGTTTTATTTTATTTTTTCAAATTGAAATTGAAAAAAAAACAAAAAAAAACTGCCGGATGTGGGGTTTGAACTATCGACCTATGTATCACGTCTCAACTGTCTGCCCAACTTTACCATTACGCCACGAGACTCATGTAATCTTACGTGAAAACTACTGATATATTGAAGATTCTCTGAAATTTTATTTGGAAATTGACAAATAAATAATGACAGATAGTACTAACCAATCTAAAATGTATTAGAACAATGTATATTGGGTTGCATATAAGCAAATCGTTGATTAATAGAAAATCATTTATTAACAGGGGTCATTAATCAACGATTTTGAGTGCGTTAAAAAACATCATAAATGAACAGTCGACGGAAATGGTTATTTTAACGAGTTTTATACACAGTTGAAAAATGTTTCAACTCGGGTATCACCCTGTATAATAAAATATATGTACAAATTACACATTTCCACAAGTCATCAAAGAACTCTTCACATAATAAACTCAAATTACTATTCTCGTTCCCATGATCAACTCGTTAAGTAACTAAACTTGTAAGAAGTATACAAATCCCCAGTTCAATGAATGCTGCTTGAAAGTTTACATAAAAGTGTAACTTTTAGGAATGTTTCTGCCACTTACCGTCTATCACGTGCCCGTCCACATATGACCAATCCTGATCTGAAAGTTGAATTTTGAACGACTTTGTTCCATACCAAGTTATGTTTTTGGGCAGCGTTTCGCCGAATGAAGGTACGAACCAGACTCTACTATCATGTTTCCATTTAATATATGGTGAAATCATCCTTGTCCCTCTACTCACAGGAAATTCAATATCGGGATATAGTAGTGCCAACTGTGGGTTGTGACCATTGACGTATAAACTGAATTTGCGGAAGAAAAAATTGTTATAGAAATTTCGGACATGGAGATTGATAGTTGAATCATTAAATAATACGCAAATTTATTAAATTCAATATCGACTTGGTGAAAATTTTTGGTGAGTTGTGTAAATCAACATTGACGATTTCATTCACATCACTGAAAAGCGCCACGGCACATGATGAAAATAGTAGCCGTCCTTTACACGCACAGGCTAAGCCATTGGGTACACTGGGTATAAAGAAGTATTATTATTATTGATAATCAAATTGAAATTCTCCAGTCGAGCCCTTTCTTCGAAGGAAAAAAGAAAAAATTGATTCTGCCTGAAAAATCATATATTTTTTTTATTTGATAGGAAACTCACCTTCCCAGCACTTCCAAGAAGCCAAATATATAATTTTCTTCATTGAGACGAAACAAGGGAATCACTTCCATATCTTCATAATTTTTGGGTATAGGAAAATTTCCCACTGTTAGGAGAATTGAATTCCCTTGAATGTGTCCAAAATCTTGATGAATATTGTTGGAAATCGAATCCACGAAATAGTCGGCAAACACAAGGGCTGTTTGTGTTACTTTGCTACTGATAGCGTTCGATTTGATGAAATGTCTCAAATTTTGTAGCAATTCCTTTTCTAAAAAGTTACAATGTTGAAGTAATTATTTTTTTCTACAATCACACTCCAAAACATGCTTTTCTGCATAGTTTTACGTTCGCAAACATGATTATTCCTCACAATAATTGAAATTTGACATTAGTGTGCCGCAAAGTGACATTTCAGTGCCACAAAGTGACATTTCTGTGCCAAAATTTTTCAGTACCTAATTTCTAAGCAATACAGTTCTCGTGACAGCAAGGTGAAAGTATATTTTGAAAATTCTGCATTTCGAAGAGATATTCGATCAGGCAACTTCAAGACTGAATAGACAAAGTCTATTGGTTTACATAATATGAGGGAAATTGTCGTACAAATTCATAATATTCTGAACAAAAATCATAGACATCATACTGCTGTCTCAAATACCCACATACACACTATCCATTGCTAGGCAACGGAGCAACATCTATCGAATCATTTGAATGTCAACAAACGTCAAGCATACAATATTCGTAAAATATTCATAATTAGTATTACTTCTACCATATAAAAACTATTACTAGACATTTTTTTAAATGCATAAAGAATCTGCCTGGCATTTCCATTCATATTCATTTATATTCAACTATTTTATAGGATTGTCTTGATAATATACTGTACGGCAATCTCTTGTTTTAATGTACAAAGTCGAGTCAAATCATGAATCTTTTATTCTATGTGGGAGTGAAGTCTACTATTGAGGTATATTTCCAATGTGTGGTTCACTCACTTGTTGTTTCCGATTTTTCTGATTCAAGTATTTTCTTCAGCTTGTTTAAAGGAGATACTTCAGTATGGTTCTGGTGGTTCATCTGAAAAACGAAAATATAAAAGGTTCAACAAACAATATATTTTATCAAGTTGATGTTGGAGAATAAAGTTCATGACAAGTATGTTTCTATTTCAGCAAAAACTTTTCAGTTTTTATTTGATAATTATAATCTTTGTATTTTAAATCTTTCAATGTAGTTTGATGAAACATCAAATTTTCATTTCAGCATTTTCCACAATTCTTATCAATAATTTGTAATTGAAAAATGACAGTACTTTCCAAACAGTCTTGTAAAAAATCAACAAGATGGGATATAACCGCTACAAAGATGAACCTGATAAAAACTACGGACTTACAATACAGTATTTTGGTGTTATTCAACTCAAAACATAACACAAGAGTGATTTTCATCCACCAAATTTAATCACACACTGTCTTGGGTCAAAAAAGTGTATTCGAAACACATCAATGGCTGATTCATGCTAGAGCTTCTCCACTTCCCCTCGGCTTCCTATTTGAATTATGAGATATAAATCCGCCTTGTCCTCTGAAATAAATCAACTCGCTTCTCCAAAATACTGCAAGAATGTTCCATCCAAATCATCATTCATTATATGCAGAAGAGCTTTCGGAAAAATATTTGGAATTGATTAGAAAGTCATACACTGCAATTATACCAGAATCATACTGAGTCACTCATGAGTTTCACGAATGCTATGAAAAGCTTTTCAAGCTCTGCTATGAAAATCTACTTTTCATCTTCAGCCATCATAGTCATAGTAGAGGTGAGGATGAGTGCATGCAGAATTATACAAACAGATTATTGGAAAATCCAATCACAAAATGCTACCTCGATTCTATTTTTTTTTGTCACAAAGGGCCTGAACGTGTTCAATTGATGCTGAGTATAAGAAATACCCAAATTTTACTTTTTCATGACTTGCTATGACCAGTTGAAAAGTGAAAAACTGGGCAAAATATACTAAAAGATTTTTTACTTCGAAACTAACATCATATTCTGGTTCAGAACATGCTTAAACCCCCAGATCTCATTAAAATATACAGGGTGTCTTACAGACTAGCAACATTTTCATTTTGTTTTCATCCGTAATCTTTGGTTGTTTTGATTTTTTTTTCTATAGTAACAAAGTACCTAAAATTTTCAATTACTGCTATAGAAAATAAACAAATATTACTTTTTCATAGCCTCCTATGACGAGTTGAGAGACGAAAATACATTAAGGATACTTTAAGCACAAACATTTCTGGATCAGAACACCCTGATATCCCCACCTCAATACTTAAATCTAAAAATATACAGGGTATCATCTGTAGCTAGCAATCAAGAAGCACCCAAAATATTTAATTGATACAGTGTAAAAAAACGAAATATTATTAAATCAACTAAACGCTACGAATAAATAAGCGTTATCAATTCTGTCAGCTATAGTATAGATGACACCCTGTATAATTTTATCCCGAACCAGAATCCGCTGTTACGTTTGTGCTACAAAAGTCCTTGATGTGTATTCCACACTTTTTCACTTTTCGACTGGTCATAGCTAGCCATGAAAAAGTAATATTTGAATATTTTCTACAACATTATTCGAACATTCTTAAGTAATTAGTGATTATGAAAAAAAACGAAAACAACTAAACATCACGGATGAATAAAAATCAATACTATGTCAGTTACAGGTGACACACTCTATATTTTTTCATTAGGTACTGCTATTTGGGGGGTTTCAGAGTGTTCTGGGATATAACTAGAAAAGTATTATTTTTATGATAAAAAAATCCCTGGTATTTTTTTCCCAATTTTTCACTTTTCAATTTGGTCGTATCACTGATATTTGGGGGTTTTAGGGTGTTCTGAAGATCCTGGTCTTATTTTTGCGATAAAAAAATGCCTAGAATGTTTTTCCCAATTTTTCACTTTTCAATTGGTCGTAGGTAGCCGTGTAAAATGGACATACGAATATTTCGTGAACCTGAAGGTAGATATTTCTGGGTACTATATGTAGGTAATAAAAAACAAATTTTGAAATCACTTTACTGTCAAGAAAATACGAGGGTGTGGCTGCTCAAAGTGGGACACACTGTATATGGGGTGAAGCAAAAAAAAACTGTACGGTATAGTTCCACTTCGCAAAAACACTTGAATGAAGACAGAGGGCAGCCTGAGCGTAATCAAAGCTCTGAAATCAGTACAGAAGTGGTCAATTAAAGAATTCAAGAAAAAGAAGCTATCCAAAACACCAAAACTACGCCACTTTCACTCGACGCGCGTTTTGCTAGCAAAGTTATCATTCTCAAGAACTATACGCTTATTAGTATTAGCATTGAAAATATAACTAACCTGTTTCTTTTCATTTCCGTTTTCATAGAGACCATCGGTTCTGTTGATCGATTCATTTATTATGAGAGCACAGTTCACACAATCTTCCAAACTCATAACACCACTGGCGTACGCAGAAATTAGGTCAGCAAATGAATATCCATAGAAATATTCTGGTTCAACGTTGAGTAGTTTCAACAGATCTATCAATCCAAGTTGAACAGCAATACTTCCCAAGATCTGGTATGTACTTCTATCAGTGGATTCTTTTGAAAAATTGTCGAAAATGTTGACTCCATGAGGTGAAACTGCCTTCTGAATTCTGAAAGTTTAGTGTTAAAATTAACATCCAGAAAAATATTTTGAAATCGCATTTTGTTATTGAATATAAATTTCCAACCCTTCATTATCATCATTATAAGATGTATAAAATAATATTTGAAACTAGAGCTGTGAACCATTTCAAATTTCAATTGGGATTAGGAAACAACACTTGAGGTAAACACTTCCGTTCTGCGAACTATTCTGAAGATACATTCGTAAAACTGGAGCCTAATTAACAAATTAGTTGAAATGAATTCAAATAATGCTTGCATTTGGATATAGAACAGGATAGTGAGATTTCGATTATTTTGTGGATATAGACGCTTATCAAAACATTTATCGTTATAACTTCCTATCGGGTAAAAATAATAATAACCTAATTTGACACAATATCTTATTAAAAATAAAATACTCAATTGGTTGAAGACCAGAGACATACATCACCATAATTTTGATTTTTTTGAGCAATGTCGATTTCCATGGCCATGCCTACTGTACTTGTGTTCTATCAGCTCTGAATTTCTCGAATCTAGAGTTCAGAAAATGCGAACCAGCACTTCCGCAAATATATTTGTGCCAAATGGCATTAGAAACTGTGTTATTAGGACTGCAATCTCCTGTCAAATTGTTATCACCTAATAATACTAAACTAGGTTTGTATCGAAAACGGTTCGACACTAAAATCGAGGAGTATATGTTGAATTTTTGGCGTCATAAAGGCCGTTCCACGAGTTTACTTGAGCACCCTTTGTAAGCGGATGTTCTCCATTGTTTTAGCAGAAACGGCGTTATCATTGATTTGTATGAAGTTTCTTCAAAAGAGTTGTTGGGTGCAGTCCTGAGACGTGTATTCAACTCAATGTAAGGGCGCAGCCACGCAGAGTGTTCACATTAATTTGAGAACGCGATGAATTTTGGTTAGAATCAAACCGTTTTTCAAGGCTTGCTTCAAATTCCTCTCAAACAGACCAAACTGGTAAGTCATAATCAGATATAAGCATAATACTTGAAGGTGAATTGCTTTTTTTATGTAATGTTTTCATTTTGTTCGCCGTTTCCTGAAATTCAACGAGAAAATAGGTACAACTGTGATCAGAATCCATATAACACCTTTTCCTACGATTTTTTGATGAAACGAAAGAACACTCTTTTGTCTTATTTCCACACTGCAACACTGACAAAAGAGTGTTCTTTCGTTTCATCAAAGTGATCATGAATTTCCACAAAATAAACAAGTCATCAATCACACAAATTTTCCTACGAGCATGCGGAAAAGTAACTTTTCCGCACAATTTTTCGTTTTGAAAGTTGTACTTTCCGTACGATTTAAAATCGTGCGTAAAAGTTACTTTTTCTTACGATTTTAACTTTTCCGTACGATTTTTGTATTGTTGAAAATGAGTAAATATCCTCATTAACTAAATGATCTATGTAACTATTCTGTCTTATTAGTCATTTTGTAGCATTATTATAAAAACTTATTTATTGAAAACCTTGTTTTTTCATAAATAAGATGGACAAAAATACTCGTAGGAAAAATATTGTACCTAACTCTTACGGAAAATGTTTTTTCCGCCCTTAACGGCTTGCCCGAACTCCGGTCCGCGTCGTTCATGCAACTGCCGTCGCGTGCGGAAAAGTACTACTTTCCGCACTTGTTAGTTAAATAACTATTTCAATATTGACGGGTTTTCGACATATGGAGCATAGCTACATCCCTAACAAAATAATCATCGATGAGTTTCAATCTTTTTTCAACTTGAAATATCTTAAAAACTTTAGACATTATGGACAATAAACCCATTTTTAGTAAAAAAGATATTAAGAAATGATAAAAAAATTATACGTTGAAGTTGGGAAGGGCGATTTGTTTAGATCACAGTTCATTATAACTGACCTTAGGATTGTGTTGGAAAAAGTGGGTAGAGCCATGAGATGTTCTCCAATGTGATACCATTCGTTCAATTCTCCGAAAGCGAGACGAAGAGGTCTACATTTCCCATGGAAGGAATCGACGCGTCTGCATATTTCTCCAGATTTTGAAATTATTGAGAAACCTCTGTATAAATGATTCTCAAATGGTAATCTGAAAAAATATTTGGATAACATGTTTCTCACATTTGAACACATTGTGTTTGTTATTTACCGGAAGGAACTGTGCAAAAGTCGGATACGTTCCACGTCAAGAACATTACTTTTCAAGTCGTCCAATAACGTAGTTACTGCCTCTTCAGTTCTTCCACTAAGACATATTATTCTTGGTATGTTGTCTGACGGTAATCCTAAATTCGATTTCTCTTTTCTATTCTGTCTCAACAGGATATGGCCATTGGAACCACCAAACCCAAAACTATTGATACCTGTGAAATTCGAAAAAAATTCAACCATTTCAATACCCAGGTAGTAGGAAATCAATCTTTGAATGCAACAAGATCTATAATGGAAAAAGTGAAGGTGGTATAGATAGACAGAATCTTCATTGTCTTATTTTCTATTGCACATTGTCAAAAAGGTGAATATACCTACGTATATAGTATCGGAAAATTTTTATCTGAGGTATGGTGGTTTCATACGAGCGTAAAGAATAGCTTGCTATATGTTGAGAGAGCATTACAATTTTTCCTCGGGCGAGCTAACAGGAGAGGCGCGCAGTAGTGCGTCTCTCTTATTTATGTGGTATTGTCATATAATTGCGTTCCTTGTTGCTCCCATAGATTTCTGCGCTATACCTCAGATGAAAAGTTTTTGATAGGGTATAAGAAAAGTAGTGATTAACATAATACATCCAAGTATACATATTTATACAGGATACCAACATAATAATGAAAAATAAATAACATATAAATATTGGCATAATAGTGCATGTCCTGAGTGTTATTATGGTAAATAAAAGCATTGATCATGGAGAGGATCTTACATATTAATTGATATGTTATCAATTGATATGTTCATGTTGAAAAGGGGGAACATTCTCCATGAAAATTGAAAAATGAAAAATGTGATTCATTTGTAATATCTAACAGAAAACAACTACTTCCCCGGCACAAGCCACGCTGGACATTGAACTACATCTGATAGATATTGTGAAAAGACTCTAACTGAAAAGGAAAGAAAAAATCTGAAAGTGAAAATTTGCATTTTCATTCAGATAGCTGACTTTTTAAATTCTTTCTAGTTTTCCTTGAAAAAATCATGTTCAGTTTATTATAGTATCGAAGGCCACCATGATTGGGACCTTTTTGACTAAATGAATGAATGAAATGAAAAAAAAACCCATTTAACCCGTTTTCCATAAGGCTACGTGAATCACTTAATGTCTGAAAAGTTTATAAAAATCGCAATTATCCACTAACACCCACAAAAAACGAATTTTCATTTCATCAAATGTCAAATGCTTTGTTTGTCCCCCGATGACATGTGACGTCAGCTGACAGTGCTCTATTATTATATATAAAAAGAAAAGTGAAACAATACGACCCAATTCGAAATTCAAATATGTGTGTTGAATATATTCCATACCAAACCATATTTACCTATCAGTCCATTATCATCTTCGAATGGCGTTGGTTCTGTAACGACTTTCAATCTTCCTTCCGTTATTCCTTTGATCTTCCTATTGGGTATTTTGAAATTAATGTTGGGTGCAATAATTCCAGTTTCTAGACCAATTATACTCTAAAACGAAAAAAAAGTCACATCCATACCGTCAATAATATTTGATGATCTCCAAGTTGAGAAAAGCACTGAAAATATCAAACAGAATATCAAGATATACAGGGTGTAATCCAACCTCTGGCACTCCCGTGAAGGACGGATATATAATGTCATATTATAACGAATGGCAGGTGTGAAAATTTCGAAATATAAGATTTATAAGATATTCAGTAATACCTCATGGAGAAGGCTCGTTTTCTCAAAAAACGTGGTTTAACGCCGACGTCACATTTCATGCTTGCGCTAACCCGCCACTGCAAATTCAGGCAGGGCCGAAAATTAGATTTGTCATAACTTTGCTAAAAATTATAGTAGAAGGAAAAGAAAAAGTGCATATCATTCCTGAAGACTTCTACTAACTCATGCAAATATAACATGTGAGTATCTTGATACCTGAAATGTGTTTTGTCCCACTTCACATAACCCTTCTACGATATTTACGGAGGATAGATATTTAAGTTGATATGAAATAATTATATACATATGCAACAATTTAACGCTAGTGAGACAAGTCTCACTTATACATACCAAAGAAAAAACTGGGTTTTACCCCTCTGCATCAGTTTTCAACGTACCCATAATCCTGACAATTTCTTCAGTAAATATACATAAAACATGAAGTATGTGTTTTCAAGCTTGAGGTTTGCACTTCACAATAGTGTTATTAACTATATATATTCAGGATATGAATAAACCATTATTTTCAACATTCAGTGAAGAGAATGACGATTTTATGGGCAAGTTGAAAATGAGGCAGGAGTAAAACAATGTTTTTTTTTTGGCATGTATAAGTGGTACCTGTCACACTACTTTGAAATTGTTGCATATAGTCCAAAGAGGGTATGGGTTGCTGCTTCAGTATAATAATTCCATATTTACTAAATTATTCATGATTTTCGGATCATCCGCAAACATCTCAGTGAAGTGCGACAAAACACATTTTGGGTACTTAAATACTCGCAAATTATTTTTGCATGAGAAGGTAGGAGTCTTCAGAAACGATATGAACTTTTCCTTCCCCGATCATTTTTAGCAGAGTTATAACTAATCACATGTTCGGCTCCGCCAGAACTTTCAGCGGGTAAGGGTGAACTTGTTCACTGTTCAATCACGTTTTCTGAGAAAACGAGCGCATTTCATAAGAAATTACTAGGAATAATTTTTGTGTAAAATTGAATTGTTTTTCACCCTGTTGAGTTCTTTTTCCTATAAATCATATACTTTCCAAGATTACAGCAAAAATATATTTAACTGGTCCACCACTGTAATTTTGGTAAACAATTTTTTTTCGTGTTTATCATGGTTCCAACTACTAGCATACCAAGTTTGGTGGTGTTACAATTGATTCTTGTCTTAAAACCCAATCGTACTGGATTGTATAGCCGAAGATCATTTATTTTTATAGTTTATATAAAAATATCGATTGTTTTATTGACCCGCATTATTACAACAGTTCTTTGAGTTCTTCAGTATTTCATTTCAAATTATACCGTTGTTATGAGCTTGATGATAAGGTTACAATTTAGGGTCAAACGTTTCATGAATCATCAAATAATATTAATATTCTGATTGCTAAAAATAACTAACCTTGATTATGGAAGCCATTCCAGAAGCTGGTTCTGAATGTCCCATGTTCGATTTGACTGATCCGATCATCAGATGCTTTCCTTTTCTTCTTGCCAATACTTCGTCAATGGATTGACACTCTTCCGGGTCTCCAACGGTTGTGCCTGAAGTTCAGAAAATATAGACTCAAAAAATAAACGTGATATATCTTCCAAAACAAGCTATTATTGAAAGGCTATCGAACTCCAGATTGGAAACTATCAAGTGTATGAAAACAAAAAACATAAAACAAATAAAGTTCTTGAAAGCTTGATGCTTCATTTCAAGTGTGATAATATTTCACTCAATGGACACATAGAAACCACGGTACGAAAATTATTCGACTGCTCGATGTTCGTCCCAAATTGTACGAATATTTTCAATAATTGAAATATTTCCAAATTTCTACGAGTTACCATTTTTCCATTTTTTTCCGTACCTTTTTTCGGGGAGTCCGAACTGTCCAAACGAACTTTTGTTATTCGTAATTTGTCCGAATTCTTACGCGTTCTCTAGCAGGCTGTCCAAAGGACAATGAGAAATTTTTTTACAAGCTTTCATTCAACTTGCAATGTACATATGTATGTATGTATGTATGTAATTATGAGTAAATCGGCATTTACTTGCAGAATACATAGAAAAAAAATCACCCAAATATATTCTATCCAATCAATATGAATCGTCCGAACGTACCGAAAAAAAAATTTACTTGAAAATTTCGAAATCCTTTTCAGAAATTCTTTGCTGTGAAGCTTGGCAATGTCGCAACGTACATCGTATTACGATTCTGCGGTTCTGATGATCTCTTGATCTACAAAATACATTCCGAAAGGGTACGAATTGGACGAAATTCAAATCGGTCCAACTGATGCTTCTGCTTGCAAAACAGTCCTTGACCAATTCACATGAATTGGTGTGTGGTTTCATTTATTCTAACAGTTGAATATGAACAAGTTATAGATAACGTAGCAATCGATGTTGAATACAAACGGACCCACCTGTTCCATGAGCTTCTAAGTAGCTTAAACTGAAACGATCGATGCCACTGTCAGTATAGAATTCCTTCAGTAAATCCATTTGTGCAAATCTCAAAGGAAAAGTTATTCCATTAGGTTTGTATCCATCACAATTAGACTTTACGTAAACAATTTCTGCATACTTTCTCTTCGCATCTTTAGCTTTCTGCAAAATTACGACTGCATTGGTTTCGGCTCTAACGTAACCATTCGCATTGTCATCAAAAATTTTGGAAATTCCATCATCACACACTACTCCCAGCCTGAAATTTTCAAAACGATTATTTCAATATACAGAGTGACCCAGGGTTAAACCGCCAAACGTTCAGTATCAGTTTTTCAAGTGAAAAAGAGTTTTTCTTCAAATGAGCATGTAGCCCGACATGCATCGTTTCTAAGATACAGGGTGTCAAAATTTTCACAAAAAAATATGTATATATTTTTTTATTCTGAGTACATTCAGATAAGCCTTTTATTACGGCAAATAAGCATGCCAAATTTTATCAAAATCAGCGAAACAGTTTTTGAGTAATGAATAAAAAACTGATTTTTTTCTAAAAACTTTGACACCTTGTATCTCGAAAACGAAGCGAGTTGGGATACACGCTCATAAAAAGAAAAAACCTTATTTTCACCTGAAAAGCCGATGCGGATCGTTGGGCGGTTTAACCCTGGACCATCCTATATGATGCAAAAGCAAATTTCACTTTTCCTGGAGAAAGAAAATTTTAGTTTTGTTATAGTCCTCAGAAGGGACTGTAGACCATAAAAATCACTGCAACAATAATATTTATTTAGTTTTTAGATGATTTTTTCTCACCAAATATTTCTGTTTGAGGTTTTGACATGTTTGCTCAAAGATTCGGAATCAGCACGTCAAGTTCGAAAACAAAAATTTGAATTCCGAAATATGAAAAATAAAAAAGTTCCAAAAATTATTTTTTTCGGTAAAATTTCCAGTGTATACCAATTCGGCTATTTTGAATCGTTTACCGTTCGTTCGAGTTGGTCAGCTCTAAATCAGTTTTTAGATGCTTTCTTTGATGCCAACATATTTCTACGGAGTTTTCGACATTTTCGTTCGAAGATGGAATCTGCACGTCAAAATCCGTTCGAGAATAAAAATTTGAAAAATCTCAGAAAAATGGATTTTTTACCTTAAACAACCTTTTCCAGCTAAATCTTATATCTGAGCACATAAAAATTATACATTTTCGGAAAGAACATGAAATTTTACGTATAAAGTGCAAATTTCAATTAGATGTGACGGGTAAACCCCTTGCAACTTTTTTCGGGTAATTTATAATTTTTTTCGATTGACTCGAAATTCACAAAACATACTAATTCGACCATTCTGAATCGATTGGCGTTCGCAGAATTTGTCTATCTCTAACCGTTCTCGAGTTGGTCAGTTCTAAATCAGTTTTTAGATGTTTTTTTAAATATTTCTGATGAGTTTTCGACATTATTTTTGAAAGATTCGGAATCAGCACGTCAAAATACGTTCAAAGACAAACGTTATAAATTCCTACGTATATTGACGTGCTGATTCGGAATCTTTGAACGAAAACGTCGAAAACTCATCAGAAATATTTTTGGCGGCAAAAAACCATCTAAAAACTGATTTAGAGCTGACAACTCGAGAACGGTTAGGGATAAACAAATTCTGCGAACGTTAATCGATCCAGAATGGCCAAATTAGTATATACTGAGAATTTTAACGAAAA
Source organism: Chrysolina haemoptera (assembly GCA_958298965.1). Lineage (NCBI taxonomy): Eukaryota > Metazoa > Arthropoda > Insecta > Coleoptera > Chrysomelidae > Chrysolina > Chrysolina haemoptera. Next base: position 23,313,149 of record OY282601.1, on the reverse strand, counting down.
AAATCACCGGCAAAAAAGTTGAATATATAATACGGCAGACGAAACTTTCTGTTTTCAATCACATGTATGTGCTCAATATGATACAAGTCCGTCGATAGATTTCAGGAAACTCGACCGGCTCAAACGATATAAGTGCACTTATACCATGCTGTCTGAAATTGCAAGTTGGGATCAAATTATTTCTCATGTTACCGTGTAGATGAAGCTATATCAATGTGGCCATATGAGAGTAAATAACTTTGTCAATGGGCGTAGTTAACACATTTTGAACAAATTTGGACTTACACCCTTTTGCCCCCCACCCTAGAAATAACAATGCCCACTTAACCTATCAATAATTTATTTTACATTTGTAATATTAAGATCGAACAGAGGCTACGTCTGCTCGGAGATTTGTGATGAAAGGACATTTCACTCATTGGATAACCCAGAAACATAATGACAAACATACCTACCCAGAAAACTGAAAAGCACCGCACGGATGTATGCAGAAGTTGGATGCCGCTACAATGGCAGAGTCGATTTCACCAAGCCTTATTGCTCTGAATGCTTGTTCTAGAGCACATAGAGAACTGCTGCAAGCCGTATCTATTGCGTATGATGGTCCTTTCAATTTGAAATGGTGACTGATCCTGTGAGCTGTCGTGCTTCTAGCGCCTCTGCAAATGAATATTCACCTATAATACCACTAGAGCTTCAGAGCTTCGAGAACATTAATTTTCTAAAGAATATTAGTGTTCGAGATTTTTTTTTGTTTTCAGTTGAAGCTAGAGTGGTATTCGGTAAGAAAATTCTACACCAAAATATTATATAAAAATACTAGGATAATGACGGTTTTTGGTGGTTTTGAAACTCAAATATTCTTTGTATGTTAATTCAAAAGCAATATAAGGTATAATATTGTTAATATTGTTTTTTCCGTTATCCAGCTGTCGTTCCCTTACGAACGGCAGCCCTCAAAAGTCGAAACTTGTGCGAGCCAAGGATTAACGAGGTCTTACCTTTTAACGTGCGATTCTTAGCACTTATTTCTCGGGTTATCAGAAAAAAATCTGTAGTTGCTAGAATTCGAACCTAGCCGACTAGCAGTCAATGGTTTTGAACGCGACAGTCTCAACCACTGAGCTACTTGGCCCTAATAACAATTATTCATGAATAACTAAGTGCTTAAGGGGTAAAATAATATAAAAAAAAGTTTCAGCAATGAGATTTGACCTCATTCTTCAATTGTCGTTTAACTATAAACGTATAAAAAATTCTAGTTATAATCTCCCTAGAGCTTGAATAATTTCCGTTAATTCGCAACCGAGAAGAAATTTACGGACAATAATTCAAGCTCGCGGGAGATTCGGTACGGAAATTTCATACCAAAATTTATTATTAAAACAAAATTCCGTGGGCTCTAGTAGAATAAGGTTTGGATAAAGTTGATTATATCCTGATGAAATCACACAATAATATAGTACTAGAACTTTATTTTTTTTTTCATTTTTTCATTTCCTTGTACTCTAGAATAGAATAGGTTTGAAGCTCTGAATCAAGTTGATATATTATTTCAATATCACACAGTATTATAGTACTAGAGGAGATAGGTACGTACCTCCTTTATTGATAAACCTACCTATTATTTTAAATCGTTTTAATTTTTTTTTGGTACTTTTCCTCTGTCCTATTAAAAAAAATAGCAATCGGAGTCATAAATAAATACATTTCTTCATACTATAAATAATTTTATACTACTAGAGGAAAAGGAAAATTGATAATGACCCATGCAAAATCAATGACAATTTTACGTGGTAACATAAAATCTGTGAAGTTGGCTGTGCCTGAAACCACTGTGGAATGACGTTTCACATTATTGGCCATATACAGTATCGGAAAGTTTTCATCGGGGTATAAACAAATTTATGCGAGAAACAAGGAACGCAATGATATGATAATACCACATAAATAAGAGAGACGCACTATACTGTTACCGTAGTCAAAACAACTTTTACAAAACCTAGTAACTGGATTTTGTAGTTTTTGTTATCAAATAAATATATTTATAGATACTAATTACAGCCATGAAGAACACTGCATTTACGTCATTCAGATAGGTGGCAATTTGACCCCAAGTAGGTAACTTTTGGCGCCAATTTCAAAGATGCAAATAATTCAAAAGCTAGTATCTCAAGTTACTAGGTTATACCATAACACGCCAGTAGTATGACTCTCCTATACTGTTGTAATCCACCCTATATTTTTGCCTATTAAACCAACTTATATTTTTGCTTTGTTGTAATTCCAAACTGTATATTGCTTCTAGAATAATGATTGCGTTTCATTTTTATTAGTCAATGCAAGGTTATATTATTAATACTTGTTTTTCTCAGTAGACATATGAAACTCCTTTTGTTATCAACCACGAAACTTATAAAGCTCACGAATCTTCATTTGATACGTAGGAAATATTAATCCAGTGACTTGTTTTATGCACATACAACTCATCTCAGCAAATTTCTTGTTCTTTATTCAGAATAGGAAACAAGTATAGAGTTCTCGATTATATTGTCTATATGTAATGCATTTTATCATTTTGTTCTCATGCTAGTTTTATATCAAACCTTTTTTCCATAATTTGTGCTATTTTAGCAAAAACTCACTTTAGTTAGTTAGTAAGAAAACTTCGACATATAACAACGTATTTTCTGTAACAACTTGTTGAAAACTTTTGGAAGTGTCTAATAAACGCCTACGGGAAAACGCATTTTCCATCTATCATTTGGTAACCACTATAAATATTCATTATCTGAGTAACGTTCTGTGACCACTCACAGATCTCCCAATTTCCAAAATAAGGAGAAGGTTACAACAATACTATACCTCGTCCGACGAATTAACAGCCACGTCGATATCCCTTCCTAGAGCGAGTCGAGGAGAAATTGTAATGCTCTCTCAACATAATAGCAAGCTATTCTTTACGCTCCTATGAAACCAGCATACCACGATAAAAACTTTCCGATACTGTAGAAATCAGAGTCGCAAAGACAACATCATTAAATGAATGGAAAATCGTAAAATTTTTGTTCCTTTTGTACAGAATGTGAGCATATCCAAATTTATCATAAAAATATAAAATATTCAACGTTTTTAGTGAACAATTCTGGCTATAATCCCGAAAGACAACATCTATTCAAAGGTATGAGCAATATTCTTCGTGAAATTATACCATATTTCACCCATAAATCCAGTGTTGAGAAGAACATAATCATATCGAAATAATACTTTATTTCATGAAAAATAGACATTCAGTGAAGAAAACAGTTAACAGTTACAATGTACATATTAAAAAATAATTGGTGAATCCTTAAAGGTACACAACAATTATAATAATAAATTCAAAACGGACATCATTGCGGTATTTCAATGTCGGCATTGGAGAATGATTCATTTTATTTTAACAAATGAATGGATGGAACAGCACTAGAGTGAAGAACATGAACAGACTGAACCTACCATGAAACGAGACATTATCGAATAGAGCATGGAATAGCAAGGAATAGCATAGAACAGACATCATATCATCAATTTGACATTTGTACAACATAAAATTTTGATCAAAAATTTGAGAAGATTCTCAAATAAAACAACGTTTTTAAAATTTGGAAAATAAATAATTTTTAAATTTAATCAAATTAAATAAATTAAATTACTGGGGGTGAGAATTTATCTCATTGTACGGATTCTAATCTAAATACAATAAGAATGAATACATTCCACTTAAATTTTTAATGTCAGTTTTTTTGTTCATACATGAGGATGACCATTAGAGGATTAGGCCATCTCCAGAAAGAGTCTTTTATATTTGTTGGGTGCTTTGACTAAGATTTTAGCAGCCTCGAAGTTGATACTATGACCTTCTTTATGCACATGATCACTGAGTGCACACCATTATTGATTGCACTCAGAAAAATTTAATTTCTAGTTTACTTCGGAATTTGTATCATTATCATAATTACATTAGAAAGCAAGCAATTGGAATCATTTATAACTCGTTGCGTTGCGTAAAAAATAGTTATACTCACCCCATAATCCCATACGATTGGGGAAACGAAGTATTTTTAATTGCGTTTTTCTCAAATTCAGTAAAAATCAATGCAACAAATACTCCAGTTCTGCTATTTTCCAAATCGGAAGGATGTAGTCCAGCATCCAACATTGCTTCTACACATTTTTCCAAATTGAGTCTAGTCATTAAGTCTTGGTGGTGTCCTTGCCTCTCATGAATTCCTAAATAAATCAAAATACAATGGAAAATTGTTACTTGATGCTAAATAAAAAAAATATGAAATTGATGATAATGAATGAAGCTTGAAATCAAGAATCAGTTCAATTTCCCTTCATTAAATCACGTCTTGATCAGAAAATGAAGTTGTATTAGACAGGAGACGATTTGATCTTCACAAACTTTCATTCGACACCATGAAACACAGTAGCTTCCTAAAGTGAGTATACAATACTTGGGGAAGCTACTGTGATAGCGAAACATGTCGTGGTTAAATTAGAGTTGTGAAGGTGAAATCGTCTCCTGTCTATGTAATCACTATGGAACTTCATCAAGTAACGGCCGAATCGATCAGAAAAAAGAAAAGAAACTAAAGTTAATAATTATGTTTTTCTCCCTACCTCGAAACGTAATAATAGTCCACCGTATCCGACAGTTTTTCATTCTACTGGAACAAAACTGTCTGCTGTACATGCCTGTATTTACATTCTTCGATTAATGTTTGATTAAACCAATATTTATTTTTGAAATACCCGCTGATATCCATAATAGAAACAAATCCTATATGAAGCTTCACCGCCAAAGTATCACTACATGGGCAAACAATTTTTGATCGGAAGGTGATTTCCGAACATTCTTGCCGTTGCGATTCAAAGGCAAATTGAAAAATTGGTAATTATTTATTAATAATGGAATCATCTATCAGGTGAAGGAATCTGCAATTGCTCCCAATGAGCTTATCATGAAAGAAACAATCAGTCTAAAGACACGTTCACACCAAAGTTTTCCACTAAGTTTTCCACAAGTTGCGGCAATTTGTTGCTTTTTTACAACATACAGCAACTGTTTCTGTCTTCCACTTGTGGAGAGACAAATCTTCCACTAAATTTTGGTTTCCCGTGTCGGCAAAGATCAAAGAAAGTTGACAACTAAACGTGGAAGATTTGTTGCTGCGCAAGCAACTCGTAGGAAACTAGTGGGGAACTGTTCCCCCTCCACGCGCCCCGGACGTGCCGTCGGGTGCTAGCATCCCCCACCCTACTCAACATACGTGTGAACTTCAGCTGCAGGAGTTTTCGCTGATTTCGTGCGTGTTTTCGTAGTGTTTGTGTCAAGGTAGAAATAAAATACTCGAAGTCATTACTGGCAATAATTGCATCTTCTTCGTCCGACATACTTGACACTACTGCCTAAACCTTTCGCGCTAATTCTTTGGCTGCAAGTTTTCCAGCTATTGCTCTGAATTTGAGAAGACCAACTTTTAGTTTTCTACCAAAAATCTTCCACTTGTTGCTTCAATTTGAGAAGAGCAACTTAAAAATTGAGAAAAATCGAGATATCTGGAAAAAGGTCAGCTTAAGAAAAAGAAAAATTTTCTGAGGTTTCATTCAAAATAGAACGTTGAATCCAAAAATATAATAATATTCCAGGAATTTCATATAAAAACCGAATATCTGGTATACCAGTACTTAACGAAGCAACTTGTATGATTCAGAGTTCCCCCTTGAAAAAACTTTTTAGTAGTCTGAAATGAAAGAGATATTGAACTCCATAATACTTGCTTTACCTGTTAATTACGTTTCAGTATGGATAAATAGTGTATTTTCTTACAAGTGACGCTATGCGACACTACTTATACCGTATTTAGCACAAAAAATTGCTCTCTGACAAAATATCGACTCAATGGATACCAGAGGGAATCCAGTATTACCATGCACCTAATTCTGATACTTGATATAATTATGGCTTTGTTAGATTCAAAATATCTGATATGACTATGGACCCATTAATAATGATGAATAGGACTTTCAAGACGAGAAGTTGACGTAATTTAGTCATCGAACGAATAATATTTGAACTTCCATGGCTCACCAAAAAATCCTGCATCGAATTTATCGATTTCTGGTAAAGTGCCTGTACGTTTCGGAATTTCTGGAACAACATTTCCCCAACGTCGATTGGGGGTTATCATATCAACTTTGTTCATTAGATTATTCTTGAACTCTTCAATATTGGCAGATTTTGGGAAACTACCAGCAATTCCTGAAATATAATACAAAATGAAAGACATTCGTTTTCGAATTACGCGAAGGTTTTATTTCTATATTTGGAATCATCAAATTCAAAGCTATTGGTCATTTTAAAGCAAAAAATCAAGAAGGCCCGTAAGCTCCTTAATGAAGCCAAACGGACCAAACAACCCATACATTGGAAAGGCTATAGGTCAGCACAAAATGAATACAAAAAAAGTATTCGAGACGCACAGAGGGACACTTGGAGAGCCCACTGCCAAGGTATGAGCACTTTACCAGAGACAGCAAGACTCAATAAGGTCCCATCCAAAGACCTGGCAGCGAAACTGGAGGTGCTCCCTCTTTCCAGAGGCAGATACACTGCCTCGGACAGAGAGACACTCCAACACATGATCTCTGTCCGTTTCGGGCAGTAACTCTGCAACACTCAAAACGAAGGTTACCTACAATATGGATGCTGGGATTGCAACCTACGGAAGAGTTGGGCTATTGAGTCGTTTCCACCTTTCAAATCTCCATAGCCCAAGCCTGGTAAAAGTGACTACACTCAGGCAAAAGCTTCCAGAGGCATCAGCCTCACGTCTTTTCCTCTACAGAAAACTGAGAGGCTGGTGGTCAGATACATCCGAGACGCGGACCAGGTTAGCAGAGGCATGGAGACTGCCCTCCAGCGACTCGTTCTTAGAGTCGAGGGGGGTTAGGTACCCTATGTATATTCATCAACGTAGAAGGAGCATTTAGGTTTAGGATTACCCTGTATATTTGGGAGGTTATGTATTTTTTGTGATAAATAAAACAAGGTGAAATTGGGAAAATAATCCATATTTCATTGAAAGAACATAGGGAAGAACACAGAAATTCCAACATATACAGGATGTGCCATTGATAATTTTGGTTCTAATTTCACGTAACCGAGAACGAAAATCTCATTGGCTAACATAATGTCGGAAGAAGCTGCACATATTGCTTCAATTTACAACCCCAAAGTTCCGAAATATTCGCTGCCAAAACCTCGTGAGCCACCTTGTATTTGATTATATTCGAAAAAAAAAACAGGATGTCAATTTCCACTAGGACGCAATAATTTGGTGATACGAGGACAATTAATTCCAATAATTTGTCAAAATAATAACTGTCGTAGAAAACGCTTTTCATGATATACTTTCGTGACGAGCTACTTCATGAGTTTGTATCTTAAATAACCATTCAAGATAATGCATCACCTGATATGACGATTTCATTGCCTGGTTCAGGACTTGCTAACCATTTTCCGTGAAGTAAGTTATAGTTAGGTTTCCTGTCTGAATCATTGCTCCAAACATGTGTTTTCTCGATCACCATCTTGGTTTCTGAAATTGAATAAAAAAATCAATAATTCATTTTCATTGGATTGAAGGGATGAAAAATTTTCAAATGGTGTTGATAATTGGATAACCTTTTAGGCGATATATTCCTCCTAGACAATCAAAGTAGGACGATTTTCGTCTTAGAGTTTTCGGCTCTTGACGAAACGAACATCGTCCGAAAAGACGACAAAAAATGGACTAAATATCGAGATTTATTCTTTGAACTCCTCAGGCTGTACCAGAACCATTCTGTTAAAATGGTGGTTCTGATTATAGGGGACCTTGATGGTATGATGGACACACTACACACTGCTGTCGAACTTAAAAATCATACCGGCTTGCCATAATATGGCAGAAATCTTAGCCGGACGAATGCAGACCCAGTAGTTGCTCACCCCACGGACGTGGGGAGTGGGGAATGGCACCAGTGTCGGAGCTCCGTAGACAGTGCTCGACTGGTATAATCCAAACGGTTATAAAAAAAATATCAAATAAATAAAATAAAATAAAATTATCAAATTTTCCCCAATTTTGTACAAAATACCTAGGCATACAACTGGACCACAAGTTAAATTTGAATTATCACTCATAACTGAGCGCAGAACTAAAACAAGGGATAAATACTTCCGAACCTTAACCTACAAAAATTATGTCATACAAATTCGGAATGCGTTCAAAATATACAGTGTCTTTCAAAAGTCTGGGAACGGTCTCATATTTCAGAATCGGCTGAAAGAAAATTCATGAAAATTTCTACTGGATGGTTTTTCATGATGCCCGATTCATTGGTGATATTGGTAATGTTGCCAAATCAATAGTTTTGCAGATACTGAGGGTAACTCAATTTTTTCGAATGGAACAGCCTAATTATTTTCATTGCAATCAATTCAGCGCTCCTTCATTACTTATGTATCCAAATATCAGATTTTAATTTATTGTGGTTTTTGAAATATGACAACATGGCATTTTCGTTCAAAAGTCTGGGAACGTTCCAATATTTTCAAAACGGTTTGGGAAAAATTCATGAAAATTCATATAAGATGGTTTTTGATGATGCCCGATTCAACGGTGATATTGGCAATGTTGCCAAATCAATAGTTTTTCAGATACTGAGGGTAACTCAATTTTTTCGAATGGAACAGCCTAATTATTTTCATTGCAATCAATTCAGCGCTCCTTCATTACTTATGTATCCAAATATCAGATTTTAATTTATTGTGGTTTTTGAAATATGACAACATGGCATTTTCGTTCAAAAGTCTGGGAACGTTCCAATATTTTCAAAACGGTTTGGGAAAAATTCATGAAAATTCATATAAGATGGTTTTTGATGATGCCCGATTCAACGGTGATATTGGCAATGTTGCCAAATCAATAGTTTTTCAGATACTGAGGGTAACTCAATTTTTTCGAATGGAACAGCCTAATTATTTTCATTGCAATCAATTCAGCGCTCCTTCATTACTTATGTATCCAAATATCAGATTTTAATTTATTGTGGTTTTTGAAATATGACAACATGGCATTTTCGTTCAAAAGTCTGGGAACGTTCCAATATTTTCAAAACGGTTTGGGAAAAATTCATGAAAATTCATATAAGATGGTTTTTGATGATGCCCGATTCAACGGTGATATTGGCAATGTTGCCAAATCAATAGTTTTTCAGATACTGAGGGTAACTCAATTTTTTCGAATGGAACAGCCTAATTATTTTCATTGCAATCAATTCAGCGCTCCTTCATTACTTATGTATCCAAATATCAGATTTTAATTTATTGTGGTTTTTGAAATATGACAACATGGCATTTTCGTTCAAAAGTCTGGGAACGTTCCAATATTTTCAAAACGGTTTGGGAAAAATTCATGAAAATTCATATAAGATGGTTTTTGATGATGCCCGATTCAACGGTGATATTGGCAATGTTGCCAAATCAATAGTTTTTCAGATACTGAGGGTAACTCAATTTTTTCGAATGGAACAGCCTAATTATTTTCATTGCAATCAATTCAGCGCTCCTTCATTACTTATGTATCCAAATATCAGATTTTAATTTATTGTGGTTTTTGAAATATGACAACATGGCATTTTCGTTCAAAAGTCTGGGAACGTTCCAATATTTTCAAAACGGTTTGGGAAAAATTCATGAAAATTCATATAAGATGGTTTTTGATGATGCCCGATTCAACGGTGATATTGGCAATGTTGCCAAATCAATAGTTTTTCAGATACTGAGGGTAACTCAATTTTTTCGAATGGAACAGCCTAATTATTTTCATTGCAATCAATTCAGCGCTCCTTCATTACTTATGTATCCAAATATCAGATTTTAATTTATTGTGGTTTTTGAAATATGACAACATGGCATTTTCGTTCAAAAGTCTGGGAACGTTCCAATATTTTCAAAACGGTTTGGGAAAAATTCATGAAAATTCATATAAGATGGTTTTTGATGATGCCCGATTCAACGGTGATATTGGCAATGTTGCCAAATCAATAGTTTTTCAGATACTGAGGGTAACTCAATTTTTTCGAATGGAACAGCCTAATTATTTTCATTGCAATCAATTCAGCGCTCCTTCATTACTTATGTATCCAAATATCAGATTTTAATTTATTGTGGTTTTTGAAATATGACAACATGGCATTTTCGTTCAAAAGTCTGGGAACGTTCCAATATTTTCAAAACGGTTTGGGAAAAATTCATGAAAATTCATATAAGATGGTTTTTGATGATGCCCGATTCAACGGTGATATTGGCAATGTTGCCAAATCAATAGTTTTTCAGATACTGAGGGTAACTCAATTTTTTCGAATGGAACAGCCTAATTATTTTCATTGCAATCAATTCAGCGCTCCTTCATTACTTATGTATCCAAATATCAGATTTTAATTTATTGTGGTTTTTGAAATATGACAACATGGCATTTTCGTTCAAAAGTCTGGGAACGTTCCAATATTTTCAAAACGGTTTGGGAAAAATTCATGAAAATTCATATAAGATGGTTTTTGATGATGCCCGATTCAACGGTGATATTGGCAATGTTGCCAAATCAATAGTTTTTCAGATACTGAGGGTAACTCAATTTTTTCAAATGGAACATCCCAATTATTTTCATTGCAATCAATTCAGCGCCTCCTCATTACGTAGGTCTCCAATTATCAGATTTAAATTTGATGTGGTTTTTAAAATATGACAACATGCCATTTTTCACAAAAACATTTGCATCACATCACATTGGTTTTTGTTTTTATAGTTGTGACTATGTGAATTCAATTTATTTTTAGTAAATTGGTGGGAAGATTTTGACAATTCCAGTTCTGGCATTCGAGAAAGTCAGCAAGTTGAAACTGGCAGGCTTTCCTTTCACATCCAAGAACCCTTGGTCCATTCGAAGAAATCGCAGGTTGTTTTCATCATATTGAATGGAGTACATACATTAAAATAATTGTTCGTTTCGAATAAAAAACGGCGCATGTTAACAATAGAATTGCAATGCATGTACACGCCGAGAAATTGAAATATTTGGGAATAATTATTGATACTCATCTTAAATGGGATTTACATATAAAATATGCTGTCAATAAACTGAGGACTATTTTATTCATGCCACTAAAGTACTTAAAAACTTTTTATTATTCACATTCGCTATGGAATCGCAATAAGGGGTGAAGCTCTGAATACTCACATTCGTGTTATCCAAGTTATGCAAAGGCGTTTTTTAATATTTATATTTTCCAGGAATAATAGAAAATTCTCCATGAGAATTAAAAAATGAAAAATGTGATTTTTTTTGTAATATCTAACAGAAAACAACTATTTTCCCGGCTAAAGCCACGCTGGACATTGAACTATATAAATACCTCCCAAGAGGTTATCTGGAACGATGGAAAATAGAGACTTAAGTTTGTCTTTCAGCCGCAGATGATTCCATAACAGATTTTATAAACATTCCATTCATATTTTCGAACAAAATTCAGAATGCTCTTGTACCTATTGGTTGAAAGTTTGATTTTGTGGAGGAAATCCGATTCTTGAAATGATTTTTTGGGTTTGTATCCTATTTTGCTCCTAAACTATGAAATAAGATTCCTGAAACGATGAAATCTATAGTATATATCAATAGCTTCAGAGGAGCATTAAAGAAACACATACTCCAAACCAAACGAACTATGCTGCTACAACTACTCGAGTAGAAAGTTGAAAAAAAAAATTTAAATTGTAAAAAATGTGTTGTCCTTTCAATTCCATACCGTACCTCATTTTAAATCTTAATCATTTTATATATATATATAGATATACCGGGTGTCCCAGAGCTTTTAGGCCGGCAGGTATTTCAGTTATTTGCAGAAAAAAATATTGAAGAAATTCCATATTGTAGGAAACCATAAGAACTTTCATGAAGCATAGCAAAATCCACCCCCTGGTGAACAACCCCTGAGAAACCACCCCTTACTTTTGTTTTTCGAATTGCAATCCCATGTTTGTTGTTGTTCAATTCAGAGCCCTTTTGATTTGTTAATCAACCATACAGTCTGTCCATAAAGTAACCCCCCCTTTTGTTAACTTTTGAACGAAGTGGAATATTTCTTTGAATTTTTTTTGGTTGAATGGTAGAAAAAAACATTATATCTTTCAAAATGGCGGCCAGGTGCCATTTTGAAATTTTTTTTCGAATGGCATGGGGGGTCGAGTGATAGCTCATTCGAATCGTCTTTCAGTTCTCCATACGACAGCCAAATTTCAAACAAAAATATTGGCCCAAAACGAAATGGCGGTACATTATTTTAAAATTCTCACAAGAGAATCCTGTCGAATGAATGGCTATTAAAGAGTTTTAGTGCAATGATAAAATATTTTTTTGTTTCTGCAAGAGCTTCTTATCACTCAAAATGGCAGATGGGAGCCGCTTTAGAAAAAAATTCAAATAATTAGATAAGTAGGGTAATACCTCGTTTTATTGAATCTCAGCAAATCTCAGAAATCATGTCCCGTATTAAATTCTGAGGGACAGAGAACATTTGTAGATATCAAAAAATATGTTTTCATTTCAATTGAGTCGTTTAAAGCCATTTTTTCAAAGAAATCGCGTATAAAAGTTCTAACATAATGTGCCGCCATTTTGTTTTGGATCAATATTTTTGTTTGAAATTTTGCAGTCGTATAGAAAATCAAAAGACAATTCGAATGAGATATCTACATTTCTTGTACTACTAGAAGATATTCCAATTGAAACACAACAACAATGGTGGCAACAAGATGATGCTCCTGCACATAGCCAAAATATAGTTATAGACCATCAGATAAGGACATATTTTGCTGACTCATTTTCTCGTTTCAGGGATTTTAACCACTGAAAATTATGACAGTGTTGAGCTCAAAAAATGAAAATTTAGCGATCGGACGTGTACTAGGCATATGGAAAATTAATTTTTTTTGAAAAAAAAAATAGTTTTTTTTTCAATCTCTCATTTATGTCATTTCAACACATTAATATGAATACAAGAGTTCTGATTTTCTGCAATTTTTTATTGGGTTGCACATAATATAATATATAATATAAGAATATTTTCAGTAACACCATTTTCTTCCTTACTCTGTAATTTTTTTGACTCCATGGGACAGTTTGAATTCAAAGAAAAATTGAGAATTTAATTTAAGTATATCATAGGCCTCATTTACAGTTAATTTTTCATCATATATTTCTGTTTCAAAAAGTTTATACCATATGGAAAACTTTTTCATTATCAATTGGTCAGAAAATTTTTTTTTTTTTAACCAGCTATAGGACGTCTGTTTGGACTCTACTGAAAGACACCTTCTCATCTACAGGGACACTAGCTGCACTATCCAACGTTCCCTGTAGATATTGTCGTAAAAGTCCGAACACCCCGTAAATGCATATTCGTTTTCATGATTATTTATAATGATAATTTTCAACCCGGTCAAGGTAATGTTATTCTTCGAATCATGCCTTGTTTTATATTCTCGTAGTTTTCATGTTTAAAATGGCAAATACGAGTTTTCCAAAAAACAACTGATGGTTCGATCAGGGGGGTCGTTATCGACCGTGCCCAAAGTTAGTTAGGGAAATGGGGGGAACTGGGGAGTCAATAAGTACCAAAAATAATTAGATAATCTGGCGATGTTAGTTCCTTTAATTCATATTGTAAGTATTTTTATCAATTGTAATAATTGAGCATAGAATGAAGGCTTTCACGGCCAGAAGTGAAATCGAGAAGAATGGTTTCCGGGCTTTGAGGCCGTGGTTGGTTCACCTCCCTGGAGGCGGTTTCTTTGGACGTTTCGCTCACAACTGCGGTGAGCATCTTCAGCATAGGTTTAGTCTTCTCGAAGAACGACGTAACACTGATATAACGGTTGGAAATTGTTCGTAATTTATAGTTGCAATCTGGTTAATTAGTTTTGCTTGGGGTGACTGGGGTACCTGACCGGGTGGAATGTAGCCATTGTCTACCTGCCTAATTAGTGAGTCGTGATTGCCCCTTCCTACCTGCTTGTTTGTGTTGTTTAATTGTTTTGTTTTTGTGTTTTTCAAGGCTTTAGGGATTCTTCCTTTCTGTTGAAATTGTTTTTATGCTTGTATATTTCTATGGCTTCTCTATTAAGGCGGGCATGATAGTGTTTCGCGGTTGAGAGCACTTCTGTATTATCAAACCGGATATCATGGGCACCTTCTCCGTAGGCGTGCAATGCCACAGCAGACTTCTCCGTCTGGGCTAGCCTACATTGTCTGTGATGTTCGGAGAGCCGGGTTTTTACGCTGCGGAGGGTGGTACCGATGTATACCGACCCGCACCAGCACGGTATTCGGTATACACCGGGAGTGGCGAGGTGGTCTCGTGGATCTTTGGCTGAACGGAGAAATGAACCAATTTGTCTGGTTGGTTTATAAATGGTTTTGACATCGTGTTTAGCCAAAATTTTACCAATCCGGTCGGTGACCCTCTTGATATAAGGAAGGAAAGCTCTGCTTTCGATGTCAAAACGACGATTAATCCCTCTATAAATAGAAATGTTTCAGGGGATCAATAAATATTTTGTTTTCTCTCCCTGTAACTCAATCTGCAGCTATATCACAGTATTAAGACATGGATTGAATTGTTCAATAGATTGCTTAAAATGTGCAGTTAGAGAAAACTTCACATGAATGATGCCAAATTTACTATTTACAAGTTAGTTCATCAGAATAATATCATTTCTTCCAGATGGCGCCAAAGTAAGGGCTATTTTCATGGCAAAAGACATGAAGAACAAGTGTCAAAGTACTAGATGGCGTGTGAAATTCCCTCAAACTGGTTCAGCATTGCTATTAGCTTATTATCATAATTTCTCGACCGTCATTTCATCTACTTGACCGTTCACAATAAACATTTTTTTTTCGTACGGATAAAGATTGCTTCAAATTTTAATGGAAGAGAAATACCACTGCAACTACTTCGACTATCCATGAAAGGAATCTTGAGGTGCTGCCGCAGCCAAAGTTACATAGAATCAAACTTCCTTTAGAAGCCTATCCTCGTTTGAAATCGATACGATGAACCGTTTTTCAGTTATCGACCTTTCTACCCTAAAAACGGCCAAAATGTGATCGCGCTCATGGCCTCTTTCACTTCAATCACTCAATTTTTCAACGTTTCCATGCAATGTGAGAATCTCACTGATCCTGTTCATTTCAACTGCGGATGAGCGTTAGTATACTCGAAAACATGTTCTTGATTTATATTCGATGCAACTTTTTGACAAGTGTTTGCTTGCTGCGCGGACAATAATTCCAATCCTACTTTGGGGTTAAATACATATTGTGGAACGGCTTCGAATTTTACTCGCTTCATTTTACCGAAACCCCTCTGAGTAACGACTAATTCCTTAATGTTCATCAGTTTCACTCTACTGATGATTGCTACTGGGTATAGATACAGACAACATAGTACTGGCATATTCTTTATTAACTTCCATACAGATTTATAGGAGCAACACCAATTATCGAATATCTACATAACTTCAAAAAACATCAGGATTATCTTATGAAACATCAGACCAGTGTGGTTTGCGTTCAGTCCTTAAAGTATGTTCAGGGAAATCATGCCTATCAGTCAATCGCTGAATTTATAGCATCTACAAGTTTCAAATTGTCTAGAATCGTAGTGTGATTGCCATCAAAAACTTCGACGTGTACTTCTTGTTCATTTATAAGAGATAAACCAAAATCTTCTGCCAAATGACGCTTGCCTAATTCTTCGGATTTGAAAAGTTTTATTTTAGATTTCAGTTTATTGTATGACGGAGTGTATGAATACAAGGCATTCATTCTATCGTATACACCATTGTACACAATTTTTTGAGCGGTAGTTCCGTAGGATGAAATTGTTCCAATCAATTTTGAAGTCATTTCCATCCGTGCTTCCCACGATGGACATTGGAGAAGATTCTTCTGAAAAATCAAAATGTTCATTTTATCAAAATCACCAGTTCTTGAATATTTTGGGAATCGTATATCGAAATAACAATCAGATTTGCATATTCTTCTATTTGAGTAGAGCATTAGACGTCCTTGCGATAAACAATAATATCCAACTCATCAGTATAATTATTGTCAATAAATTTGGTACCTAATGGCTCAATTTTCTAGGTTGCTTTAGAAGATACATTATCTTACATCACCAAGAGAGTGATATTGTTGCGTCTTCGGGTTCAACAATAAGTGTACACTGGTATGAACTCGCCTTTATTATTCCAACTTCACTTGACAACACTGTGATACAAGTCACTGTCAAAATACTTGTATCCAAGGTAACTCAAAGTAACTTCCTAACTAACTTCCTTCATCTCACAAATGCATTGCTTTTATATACAAATAAAGTTCTAGAAAACTTAAGAAATCAATAGAACACAAATAGAATGTTCGACGATTGATCCAGAACAAAAGTTAGTGCTTCTAGATTTTTCCATCTAATTCATCGAACGATCTCGAACAATTCGAGAAGTCTTTATCAAATTTCAGGTCTGTAACACTGCCTCCTCCTTTAGGTTATTCCGTCCCGGATAACACCATCACCATTTTGGCTGTCCCTCTGGTACCAATTTGGGGGATCGTGGCCTCGGTATTCTGCTAACCTCTCGATGTGAACAACTTTGGGTTTACTCCTTGGGTTGAGCTGGATGCGGTATACCAAGTCGTTGATCTTCTTTATGATGACATAGGGTCCTGTCCAATTTCTCTGTAGCTTGGGGCATTTTCCTTTCTTTCTCTGATCGGTGTTAGTGGTATTTCTTCGCAGTACCTGAGTGTGGTTTTGACAATTGATAACTCGAGTGACAGGTTTGCAGAATCCCAATTGGTCGTTTTTCTTCAGAAGGACTTTATTTTCCGAAGTATTGGCAACCCTGACAGGAATTAGTTGTTCTGTGTTCACAAGACATCGGGCAATTAAAATTCCATCTTGGCGGTATTCATCGTTTTCAATTATTCCAGTGCTCAAATCTCCAGGTTCTTTATCCATTCTGGCCATGATGATGGTTTCGGAGTTTTTCGGAATGTGGATGTCTTCGTCAACATAAATCTTAATTGGTTGGATTTTCTCATTGTATCTGCTCAGGAAGATTTCTTCATTGCCAATCCGCAAAATTTTCTGCCTGATGTTAAGGATGAAGTCGTTTTTCTCCATGATGTCCAGACCCAAAACACATTCATCCCTTATTTCTGCAACCAACATAGAATGTTCCATGGTAATAGGTCCTATCTGGATGTGTACAAGTGTTTCCCCAATGACTGGTGCGGTTTGTCCCGTTGCCGTTTCCAAAACCATATTCCTTTTCATCGGCTTCACAGATTCTTGTATGAGGTCTGGGCGAACGACTGATCTCGAAGCTCCTGTATCAATAGTGAAGGTGCATTTCCGATCTTCTAAATAGCCTTGTATTAGTAGACTTTGATCATTTTTCTTCAATGTCGATATATGCATCTTGGGGCTTTGAACACTGAAAGTCGCCACGCGCCCCCTAGTGCCGACTAATTCTCTTTTTTCCTGGATGGGAGCAAGTCCTCTTTCAGATGTTTGAGGTCTCCTTTCTGGCGTGGTCGATCTCCTGAAGGCTCCTCTGGTATATCGCCCACGTTGCTCTGTTCCTGGGCTCGGAGATCTCGATCTATCTTCGTTGCTCGCTGATGACGACCTCTTTCTTCTTGGACTTTTGGATCTCGATCTCTCCCAGCAACTCCACTGAAGATGGCCGCTTTTCCCACAGTAATAACAGCGCCTCTTCCTGTCTTGTGGGGAAGGCACTTGGTTGCTTAATGCTGTTATGGAGTCCAATATTTTCTTCAATAGCGCCTCGCTTGTAGGAGAATCCTCGTTGAATTTAACTTCACGTAACTTGGGCCTCGTATTTCTTGATGCGTTTTTCGCGGCCTCGAACTCCAAAGATGCTATTAGTGCTGCGCTTATGGTTTGAAGTCGTCCTAGTCGAAGGGCTTGCTGCATGTCAGTATCTCTCAAACCATCGATGAAAGTCTGCACCCCAATTTGTTCTATGAACTCCTTCGGTGCTTGTGGGTATGCCAAATTAATGAGTCGCTCTACGTCGGCTCCATACTCCTGTAGGGTTTCGTTGGATTTTTGGTATCGACTCTTTATTTGGCTCTGAAATACTTGTTTGAGATATTGCTGTCCATATCTGATTTCCAAAGCTTCAACGATTCTAGAATATTCCTTCTGATTACTCTCGGGGATGTTCTGAAGGATGTCCAATGCTTGTCCTCGTAGACACAGGACTAGAGAGGTGGCCATTTCTTCCTCGGACCAGCCATTTGCATTTGCTGCCGCTTCAAACTGACGTCTATACATGGACCACGAGGATTGTCCATCAAATGTTGGAGGCTTCAAAATTTTCACTTGTGTAGGCCTTATCGGAGTTGTCAGTGAGGATGGCCTTTCGCTGGTGGGGGAGATTTCCTCAGATGGTGCACGCTTGTGTGGAAGGTGTAACGTTTCCAGCCTCTCCTTGATCCTATCCACTTCTTCGTTGAATTTCTTGTTCACCTCTCGTGCCACCCGTTCATCTATTTTGGACAGTTCATTTTCGACGTCTTGGACCCTTCTGTTGACTCCCTGGACTCCGCCTCTGACTTCTTGAACTTCACCTTTGACCTCTTGAACTTCACCTTTGACCTCCTGGACATCACCTTTGACCTCCTGGACTTTTCCTCTGATCTCTTGTACTTCTTCAGTGATTTCATTCTGGAAGCACTGTTGACTGTGACTAATACGTTGCAGAAGATCAACATGTTGTTGTAACTGCTGGACTAACCGTGCCTCCTGTTCCTCTCGTTCTTGTTTTCGTTTGACTTCTTGTTCCTCTTGTTCTTGTTTCCTTTTCAGTTCGAATTGTTGTAGAAGCTCTTCTTGTTCTTGTTTTCGTTTGGCTTCTTGTTCCTCTTGTTCTTGTTTTCGTTTGGCTTCTTGTTCCTCTTGTTCTTGTTTTCGTTTGGCTTCTTGTTCCTCTTGTTCTTGTTTTCGTTTGGCTTCTTGTTCCTTTAAAAACTCAAGGATATCTGCTGATGTCGCCATCTCGTCGTAATTATTTGCACGAGTATTCACCATCAAATACTGGAAAACTGCCTTACTTTTCTTTCTTCAGTAACACTTATTCCGCCGCTGTCACCAATTGTTGCGTCTTCGGGTTCAACAATAAGTGTACACTGGTATGAACTCGCCTTTATTATTCCAACTTCACTTGACAACACTGTGATACAAGTCACTGTCAAAATACTTGTATCCAAGGTAACTCAAAGTAACTTCCTAACTAACTTCCTTCATCTCACAAATGCATTGCTTTTATATACAAATAAAGTTCTAGAAAACTTAAGAAATCAATAGAACACAAATAGAATGTTCGACGATTGATCCAGAACAAAAGTTAGTGCTTCTAGATTTTTCCATCTAATTCATCGAACGATCTCGAACAATTCGAGAAGTCTTTATCAAATTTCAGGTCTGTAACAATATTTTACAGGGAATTATAAAAGCTTCCCTTTTATAGGCGACATGAATTTAATTTTATCAAAGAAAAATTGTATTGTCGATGAATACAAAAGCATCTATATGTATAACTCATGGTAACAAATTACTCAACATAGTTGATGAACTAAGAAAATATCATAATTACAAAATCAATTTAAGACCGGATTTTAACAAATATATCAACAGATCTTTCCACATTCAGTAATTTCTATGGAAATATGCATCTTTCAAATAACGAATTAATAAATTGCAGCAATTGATTCATTATTTTGAATGTTTTGTTATCAATTGTCGTCGTACCACCGAATGACTTCCTAGTTAGATTTGACGCAAATTAGTCTATTATTCAAAATGCATAAATCTATAAAACAGTATGTAAAAATTTACTTTACGAACAGTTGATGACTTTTCATGCACTTGTGCAAAAAAGTATCACTTTACGTACTCTCGTGGAAATAGTAATTTATGTATCAAGTGTTTTTTTACTCGTAGGAATGCCGCACGACGCCTACTCACGAGTTTCATACAGTATTTTTTCTGCAACTGTCAAAAAAAACCAATTCATATTTTTTTGCAAAATTAAATTAATTAGGCAAATTTTTATTGATTCATTATTCCAATAAAGTTCGAAGAGTATGTCGGAGAGTTGAGTTTCAAAAAAATGAAACGAATGATTTCGACAGAGTCGAAATCCCTTTCTCTTCTCTTTCTCTTCACACTATCCCGCAAAATGGAAAATTTGAAGCGAATATTAAAATAACATATTCATCGAGGTCAATATTATTATTATTAATGTTGACTTGACTTTGGAATAACTAGTCCATCGAAGTAACTTTTCATTTTCTTAGATTTGTATTCAAAATAAATAAACAATCCTCGTGAAGCAACGCATACCTTTTTCTTTCTTTGAATTATGTCAAGTATAACTCTCATATTTGCACTATCCACGATTTTCTCCGTTCAATCTTCATCACTTTTCATTTCTACTCAAATTAAATTTATAGTTATCAAGAATACGTTATCTGGATATATGCCCAATTAAACAAATTTCATTAGTTATTGTTTTCAACTAGTTTCTGACGGCCAAACAGCCGTAGCTACCTAGGCTAACCTAGCGTAGATAAGGTCCAATAGTTCCTTAGAGGCATATGCTATTATTTTGAATATATTCGCCGCGATAGTTTGGAATTGTGTTGTGATAATACTTATTCAAGAATATTATTGATGAAACATTTGTATATCAGATATTTATAGGTTATTAGTTGCCAAAGAAAATGAGAACTGGCTTTATGACAGGATTTCGTTATTATTCGGATCTGTCACTGTTGTTGCATGAAACTGTCGGTTGCCTAGCAACTCCCGTTAAAAAAAGTGCACTTTTTTACGCTTTTCCGTTTAATAATGAAATCGTATGTTAATAGTGAAATACTGTAATACTTTTCGCACACAAACCAAACAAAAAAGTGGACTTTTTTTGACAGTTGTAGAAAAAAGTATATTTTCCGACGACCTACTTGAAATACGAATCATTTCGCACTGTAAACTAGTACACAAAATTAGATATTTCGCACGGTCTTCTCGCTCTGCGATTGGTGCGATTACCTAATATAGTTAACTATACTCTAATTTTTAATCATAGATACCTGTGACAATGGGTTGTATGCATAAAACTGAAGCAAATGCTTTTACTCGGATTTCTTGAAAAAGACCTATTCGTTTTGTTAAGTAATGAGAGAGACAAACCTGAAGTATAAGCATTTGGTACTGTTTATGAATACCACCCAATGACATATCTACAAACGAATTTATAACATTACAGTGTCAATGTGATTACTAAGTAGATAGGTACCTACAGAATCGTATAATTTGTTCAGTTTTCTTTGGTACAATGTCATCCGACGATGAAATGTTAGATTTGACTCCCCCAGAAGTTTGCAATTTAGCAAACGAAACAACGAAGGAATTGCTGCCAGAAAAATCAAAACAGAAGTATGATTTGGCGTACGATAATTTTATGGCATGGAAGGAAAGAAGTAACGCAAAAAGCTTCTCCGAGGTAGTTTTATTGGCTTACATAGGAGAATTAGGAAATAAGTACAAGCCAAGTACTGTCTGGTCAATATATTCTATGTTACGAACATCCTTGATAGCTAAACATAACAGAAACATCGGAAATTACATTGAAAGCGGTACTCAAAAAACGCTCAGAAGGATATAAACCAAAAAAATCAGATATTTTAAATCCACAGCAAATCAAACAATTTATGGAGACTGCTCCGGATGAGAAATATTTGTTAATCAAGGTATGTTTAGATTTGCATTTACAGTTGATTTATGAATGAGAATTTTTTCTAAAGAAAATTGAATTTTAGTACTTTCTTCACTACTCATATTTTGTATCAAAAAATCATGTTTTTGACACCCAAGTGTAATGTCATTGAATAGCTCAGGGCGTAAATGCATCAAACGTTCGACACAGGTCTCAAAACAGAATGTATGGTGTAGGTTCGAATCCTGACGAAAGAGAACTTTTTTTTTATTTTTTTTTTATTTGAATTTTTCGATAAAGAGTGATAATTATGTCACTAATAAACTCAGTTTATAGTAGATATATTATACAAATTGTCTAAATTATATATATTTTTTTTCAAGATACAGTGCTCACTACTAGAGAAATAATAAATAATGTGTATTTCAATCATTCTAGGTTGCTTTAGCATTCGCTATAAGCGGAGCCCTAAGACGGGCTGAATTGGCCAATGTGAAAATGAACGATCTGAATGATGTAACAACTGCATTAATTGTAAAGGTTCCGAACACCAAAAATAAAGTACCACGAACTTTTACATTAACAGGAACATTTTATGAAATATATAAAAAGTACGCTGATCTACGTCCCAAAACCATGGTGGATAAAAATAACAGATTTTTCGTTAATTACCAGAAAGGCAAATGTACCTCCCAGTTTGTGGGAATTAACAAGTTTGGTGGAATGGCCAAAGAAATCGCTACATTTTTGAAATTACCAAACCCAGAAAACTACACTGGCCATTCATTTAGGCGTTCTTCAGCCACAATATTAGTGGATAGTGGCAGTGATTTATTGTCTCTGAAAAGGCATGGCGGCTGGAAAAGCAGCACAGTCGCAGAGGGTTATATTAATGAGTCAATCAATAAAAAAAATGGAAATATCCAATCAAATAACCTAATCTATTGAACATGCAACAACCTTTTCAACAGAACTATTCGGAAATAGCTCGGAATCACAATCAGTCCCTACTGCGAGACCATCAACCTCCACTACAGTTTTGGAAACTAATAATAATATGACAGGAATTAATAATCAAGCCATTCAGTTTGATAAAAGAAAATTGTAGTATTCCATTAGTACTGAACAATTGTCCAAATATTACCATCAATAATTATTTTTCTAATATTTCATAAATACGAACCAAAATGTACTCAAATAGTTTTGTTAAATGTTCAATAAAATTTGTTCTCTTTGTGTAATACATCTTTCTTATATGCTTCTTCAGATAATTAAATTTGTAAATGATTTGTAAGTAGGTATAATACAGTCATGCGAAATTAAAATCCGACATACCTATGTTTTTGATGTAGGTCGTCGGAAAAGTATAGTGTACAACTCGTGCGGAAACTGGATATTTCATACTCGTTTGACAAGATGATGAACCACTCGCCTTTTCCGCACTAGTTGCGCAATATACTATTTAAATGCTCACTTGTATACATTGACTCGAAAAGTCAAAAAAATAATCTCGAGTTACTTTTTTGTATGGATCTTTCAATACACATACTCTGAAGGCAATAATACCTGTTCTCGTGTTACGGCTGCTGTGGGAATATAATATGACAGTATGTGGCTCAAAAGATACGTTTCCGATGCAGGTCCAGGTTGAAAATCGGAGTCTCTCAACATCTGTTTCGATACTTCAGGTGATCCATCAATCAAAAGAACGGTACCATGGTAATTTTTCGATTCCAGGATACTGACGGCTTCCAAAGCAACGACGGCACCGAAAGAATATGCCACAATAGTGAAAGGTTCGTCGGGAGTAAAATGTTCCTCTAAGGCCTGTAACAAATATTCAAAAGGGTACCTTGAGTACCTTGATGGATTTGATGATTTTACTAGAACTCATTAGGATTCGAAAGGATCTTCATACCAGAGATCTGACATGATGTACCGCCATTTTGTTTCAGATGAAAATTTATTTCTGTTGTGTTGTTATTTTATAGAAAATTGAAAGACGACTCAAATGACGACGCTATCTTTAAAAATAGAATTTTTTTTGGTGCCAAAAAGTAGTTTATGAACTATCATTCAATCAGATAAAATTTAAGAGCAAAATTCCAATTTGTTGAAAAGTTAACAGTAGAGTTATTCAATAAGAGTTCTAATATTATGTTCCGCCATTTTGTTTTGGCTTAATATTTTCATCGAAATTCTGCAGTCATATAGAGAATTGAAAGGCGTTTCGAATAAGGTATCACTCGAGTCACCATGTCATTCAAAAAACTCTTTCAAAATAACGGTCAGACTCCATTTTGAAAGGCAGATAATTTTTTTTGGTGTCAAAATGAGGCTTATGAACAAACATTTTACCAAACAAAAAATTCCAATCCGTTCAAAAGTTAACAGGGGGGGGAGGGGTTATTTTATGGGCACACTGTACATCCGTACTATTGCGCAAAATGCTTTTTTTGGCCGCCATTTCGGAAAAACCGAAAAAATTTAGAAATATCATGAAAAATCATGAGTGTTATCAAATTGGAGGAAATTTTATGGTGAAAAATAATAAAACAAGTAAAATGTATATATATATATATATGAAAACTGGAAGTTCGGGTTGAACCGCGTCTAGAATTTGTTGAAATTCGACGTTTCGGCTCCGATTTTGGAACCATTTTCAAGAAAAAAGGATGAAATGATTGAAAGGGTGTGAAGTTAGGTCTCAATCTGCCTATTCCTCAGGTATCATCAGGATTTTGTAACTTGACGCCGGGGTCTCAATCTGCCTACTCCCCAGGTCTCGTCACTTGTTCTCTCTAAGGTCTCAATCTGCCTACTCCGTCGAGAGAACTGTTCTCTCAGTGACGAGACCTGGGGAGTAGGCAGATTGAGACCCCGGCGTCAAGTTACAAAATCCTGATGATACCTGAGGAATAGGCAGATTGAGACCTAACTTCAAACCCTTTCAATCATTTCATCCTTTTTTCTTGAAAATGGCTTCAAAATCGGAGCCGAAACGTCGAATTTCAACAAATTCTAGACGCGGTTCAACCCGAACTTCCAGTTTTCAAATATCTGACCGTGGAAACCTATCCGAACATATATATATATATAGATGAAAAGTGTAGGGGGGTATGATGATGAAATTATAACTGAACCCTAGATTCCAACGTTAAATGCTTAAAGTGAGATCCTCAGCTTACATAACATCGGTGCATGTCACGTGATCGCTGGTATGGCGGCAAATTGACAGAAAAAATAATAATAATAATAATAATAATAAGCCATTTATTTCCAACAGATACACAAACCCACTTGTAGGAAAATATACAAAAACATTAAAATATTTATATGAAGATGAAATATAGACGCTATGAAAAGGCAAAAAGTAGGGTAAGATGGGGAGATATCGAAAAAAGTCAATTGAAAAAGTTGCTTAGAATTTAATTTTAGACTCATAAACAAAGTTTGAAGATATTCTTCTCATGAGTATGTAAGCTAAATAAAATGAAGAAAAATAAACATTTGTGTTTCAAAGATAATGACAAAACTTGCTTATTCTGAAAAGGGGAACATTCTCCATGAAAATTGATAAATGAAAAATGTGATTTATTTGTAGTATCTAACAGAAAACAACTACTTTCCCGGCACAAGCCACCCTGGACATTGAACTACATCTGATTGATATTATTGTGAATAGTTCACCCTTCTTAAAATTCCCACCTAATCTGACCAATCGGAAACCAAAGACAACTCGTGTTATCGCGACACCAGCTATCTTTTAATTCTGATTGGAAGATCAGCTTCGGAATTTTCAGCGACGTAACCATGACGAAATGAATACGTTTGACAGTTCGGTCAATAATAAATATAGCTGGATATGTCAGAATGAGTCGCTTTACTGCAAATTCAAATGAAATTATGAAACGAAACTTTATAATATTGACGATTTTAATAATTTGTTTATGACTGTCATACATTGTTCGTATTTATATTAATGAAGAAACTTTATTCGGGAAATAGTCTGATAAAATTCAACTCGTGATTGATTTATCTCATAAGTCTGGCTTTTATTTCAGAACTCAACTGAATTGTTTTGAGAATTGTTTTCACGAAGCAATTCAGTTTCGTTCAGAAATAAATCGACAGACTTATCGCGAAAATTCAATCACTCGTGATATTACTCCTGAAAATACTCTAACTGAAAAGAAAAGAAAAAATCTTTCAGCCGTAGATGATTCCACAACAGATTTTTTGTACAACTGACATTAAAAATGACGTTTTTAATTCATTGACACATGAACTAAAAACTGACGTTTTCACAAAATCACTTTTAACACTAGTGTTAAAAGTAAAATGACAGATGAGATGATGGATACTCAGTAATATAGATCTCTCTAATAGAAACACTTCAATCAGATATTATAATCAGAACACCTACTCAAGAGGAATCGTTTATAAAAGTTCACACATGTATTTGGTCGTTTGCGCAATTGATAATACTAATTCCTTTTGAAGTTACAAACGAAGTAGTATTTAGTCCGACTGTAGAATGTCCTTCATCACTGACAAATAATGACATTCATAAATAAAGTGCGTTGGGGTTTATTATATTTGAAGTATCTGTCAGTCAGCCTTGTAATCCAAAGATCGTGTGTTCGAATCCTTATGGATCTTATTTTTTTTTTGTTTTTTTCTTACTAGCAGTAACTGTTGAACAAAAAATTTTGTATGATACATATGTTAAAAGTGATTTTATTTTGCTCGTGGGGTTGCTCCACTCGCTAACGCTCGTTTCGCAATATTCCCCACTCACAAAATAAAATGTCACTTTTAACACTTGTATCATAAATAACTATTATAAATGTCCTATTCATATTTTCGGAGTAAAATCAAAATTGCTAATGCTATTGATTAAAAGTTTGATTTTGTGGAGGAAATCCGGTTTTCGACTTAGAGCACTAAATAAAAAAAATTGGATTTTGTCAGAACCCTGGCTGTTACATTGGTTTCTATCTAACAGTTATATCAGGAGTCCACGATTATTGCGATGAGAGGGCAATCCAAAACTATCGCGATTTTTCGATAATCGTTAAAAACAGTTCGTCAATTTGAGGCATAGAGTTTTCAAGATTGTATGCGAAGTGAAACGCTCTGGCACGATTATCTTCGGCAAATCTTGATTATAACTATAAAACACCGTGTTTTTGGATGTCATGTCACCACAATGGTCGTTGAATTCTGATATAACTGTTAAATACGAACCAACGTAGCTAGGGTTCTGACAAAATATCCAATTCTTTAAATTTAGTGGTCTCTGGTGTGGAGAAAATTAGGAAAGAACATATCAAAATTTCATGAACTTTCGTTTTGTACCCAAGGCTCAAGTTATTGAAATTTTCCTTACCGGTATCAGTAACCTTGTCATATCTTGAATACTGTTCGGGTGTTCGCCACACACATATTGCAAAGCAATTGATTGACACTCTAAATTACAAGCTATAGTTTCGAATATTCTTCCGAAACCATCTATTCCAGGAAGAAATATGACTTTTGATGTGGTTTTCATATTTTGTTTCGGCTCGAAATGAATATAAGGAAATGATATTTCGTCTTCATCTCCGTATATTTTGAAAGTCGCGTCTAAAGTGAAGTCACTCTGAGTATTCTCGCCAGTTTTCTCAGTGGTATTAACTCTGTCTTCTTGTAATGTTCTCAACCTGTAAAATTAATAATCAAATCAAATCACACTACGTTTATCGAAATCAATGATAATCTATTTTCAGATCTATACACACAGGTTTTATTGGGGCTATGGAAAGATCATAGAAGGTGTAACGAAGTTACTAAGTCCAAGTTTTGTTAGGCAGAAAGAAGCAACATTTTCCTCCCATTCTATAACTCCGTAATTAATATGTTCATGAATATAATAATAAGCCTTATGTCGAACCAAACCATCTCGTGTTTAAATATACTCATAAATTTTGTCGGCATCTGTTCAGCCGAATCCTCGCATAGAAATCTCCGTTGCTGGCAAGTTAGCTTTAGCTGCTAGTACACAGCGCCTCCACTAGAAGGACCACTCCGCACGACTTCGTTGTTTGCACAGAGCCGGCTAACTTAAGCAGACAGAAGCGATCGTTGAAGCATCTTCTCGGGTAGCACAGACTACACAGACATCCGAAGAGCTCCGAAAGGAGCCAGCAGAAATAAAAGATAACTTGGAGATACGCCTTCCAATCAGGATTGCGATGTTCTGATGAATGCATGTTAATTATTTTGCATATCTTTCGGAAACTCACTGTATGCTCAATATCAGTGGGAGGCCTTCATTGCATTTACGAATGATATGCAATGATTGAATAAATATCATTTATTCAAATGATAAACAAAATAATTAGTTCAATGTGTGAAAGCATCACGAGAATAAACTGAAACATAGATTTAATGTATATCAATATGGAATCAAGGAATAACCGATACTTAATAATCACCGTTCAATGGATTGAAGAAAAATATCCATCGTCAAACTAATCTGAATCATTATATCAATCATACAGCATTCATTCGAAGAATGGACAATAATAAATAATTTGATGAATACAGTTTCATCAGTTGAACGAATACAATTCATTGCTTGGGTGATCACTCTTTATTCGTTTGATGAATGGAATTCATTACCATAACGAACCTATTTAATGTACTTGATCATGATATCAATGAAAGCATTCATTGATATTATTAAGATCCGTATTCATAGTATAGATAACCAGTGGTACATTGACATAACGATTGCGTTCATTGGACCAATATTGATAAAAATATTCATTGAGTCACTGAACTTTTTCATTGTATTCAGGTAGCAATTTTTTTCTGTGTATATATACTTTTTTAAACCTAGTTGAAATCCGTACAAATCTAAGACAACTCGAGATCCATCCTATCTATTGAGAGTTTTTGGGTATATTTCACATAAATACTGAGGAAAGTTCAAATTTTAGTACTGAAGAGGGAAAACATTTTCAAAAAAAATATGATGAAATTAAAAAGATGCGATCCACGGACGAATACACGTTTGTCGATAACACCAGGTGTATGTATTGATGTTTTTTGGTGAGATCCAGCGAAGTAAGTGAATTTTGCAGAAAAATACTTCTCTGTTTTACCACATACATATTAATATCATTCTTCTGACATTCGCTGATACAAGAAAGAAAAGTACACAGAAAACGATTCTAAGCTTCAATATGATTATACCAATAGTTTTTGTGTTACAAGCAAAAATTTAACGAGAAAATTGGGTTTTCCACAAAGTACATTTCAGCGAGCTTTAGCGGCCAAATCGTTCGACCGAAAAATACATTCAATGTATGCTTTTTGTAGGAAATTCAATGTTCTTCATTTTCCTATTGAATGGCCTCTACCTCTAAAAGTACTGAAGCCATATCCGTGGAAAGCAGCAAAGTTGAAATTCGGAATGAGCACTTCAAAAAACATAAAGAACGAGTGAGAAAACAACCACTTTATATTTTTCCTGACCAAAATACCCTTTGATTGGACCATCATACAAACACAGAATTATAGGCGCAGCAAGTGCCAAAAATGTTTTGTTGCACTCGGTAAGATTATGACAGGAGTTCCACCTCATGCACCAAGATGTATTTTGGCTGATGATTCTTTAAATTTATTGGCTTCAGTGTAGGTGGAGGTCAAAATAAACAATACTCCAATCACTGAGGACCACAGAATCGAAAGTACCTCATTTTGCTACCAGAGTACAGTTTTTCACATATAATTCAGAAAATATTTGGATACAATGACAGACATCATGACTCCAACTTTACTTACTTGGCCAATGTCATCGCTTTCATATCTTTAACACTAAGAAATACTTCGAACTCTGTTTCCAATATCTGCTTTATTTCAACAACAGTCATGGAATCCATGCCAAGTTCAACTAATGTCGCATGGAGACTAATGTTTTTAGTATCGTGGAGTCCTAGAATTAATAACATATAAGAAATACTTTAAATTCATATCGAAAAGATACCGCCTAAGCAAAAACCCTTCAATACCAATTATTCTTAGAAATTATATGTCTATCATACATAAAGGAAGGTCCATTATTTGTACCATACTGATAACCTACAAATAGTCATCACAATATTGAGTAAAAATGGCATTAATGTTATTTTCAGTAGGCTGTAATTTTCTCGAAATATCTCCATCTTTAGCAATGATGAATTTTACTTTATGAATGTACTTTATATTCAGTTTATATTTCCCCTGATATCAACTGTGCTGACTATGGCTCACTTTTAAAATATTTGTACATTCTGGAAGGTATTGATGAATCATTTCCATGAGAAACTCCAGTATTCCTGATTTTACAAATTTTATTGGAATGAACAGTTCCTAAACTTGGGCTTAATCATCTAGGGTTCCATATATTATAATGCAGCAAGTCCAAAACAGAATTCACTGTCCACAATGAACTGTTGTTATAGTGGTGGATGATAGATAGTTAGGGTACTTATTACAAAAATTATTTTATTTATATAATAATAATTATTAGTGGAGACACCTAGGGGGATAATCACACAACATATTAAATTATTATTTGAAGAAAACCGTATGAAGATAAAAATAACAGAGTGTATAAGATTTAATATTTGCAAAAAATAAATAAATCTAACTTTGAAATAGCCTGCTATTCATTCTCTCAATGATTATAAAGATTAACTGAAATTGAGAGAATTAAAAAAGGGTATGCAATCAAAATGGATCTGATCATTGAGAGAATGGACAGCAGGCTGTTTCAAAGTTAGATTTATTTATTTTTTGCATAGGCCATCTGTCTTCCAAATTTTAAATCATATAGGCCATCTGTCTGTCAAATATTGAATCTTATTCACTCTGTTTTCTTTTACCTTCTCCCTAGGTGTCTCCGCTGTCTCTAAAGAGTGTCATTCGGGCCTCGTAGAACTCGGCCTCTTCCATTTTGTAAAAGGCTGATCCAAGTGCATGGTCTGAATGTTTTAAAGTAATGTTAAATTTGCTAACATACTGGGGTTCTACCCCTATTTTCATATGAAGTTTTTACATTGTTTTTCAAACAAGATGTAGTTGATAGTTCCTAATTAAAATTTAAATTTTTTGTCCCCATACATTGTAAGTAATATTTTGGATCTTTACAGCACGTTGTTAACCTTTAAATAATTTCAGATTCCCTCTTCTTTTTACTGTAAACTGAAGATGAACATATATATGTTCTAAACATGTCATGATCTGTATCTGCAGTGATAAAAGCTTCGAAATCATCACAACCTCATTTCACGCTCAACGAATTTTTTAAGTACAAATTAAAACAATATTATAAGAAATTAATCTGATTTGACAATTTATTATATGTATTTATATACATATTTTTTTGTTTTGTTCAAGAAATTTAATTTTGATGTTTCCCTAATATAAGCAGCATATATTTCTTGGGAATAATAAAGTTGTTATTATTATAAAAATGGATCGGCACTGCGATTCAATTATTGTCAAGTATCGTTCACATCATTCAGCTGTTGGAGTCAAAAAAGCTTGCTAACAATAACGTTATTGCGTAACCCTATAACTCAGAATTTCGTCTGTTAAATTCTTCAATTTCCTGGTATTTCATTGAGTGGTGAAAAATGCGAATGATATCCCATAAATTATACATGCCTTCTATGGCTACTTTTGAACATTCAATTGCAACTCACCTAAAATATTTGTCACAGCACCAACGATATTATCGGCATAATCTGCACTTCCTCTTTTTTCTGCAACTACCATGCTGGACACTATAGTGTGATTCTTCTGTTTCAGAAAACCATCAAGGACGCTGAGACAATTTGAAATCTTCTGTTGAAGTGTTCCACCTATTTCAAGTTCGCAGTCTAATTCTTGCATCTCAGCTACCAATCCAACCTGAAACAAATCAACAATCCTACACAATTGGAATAATTGGGTGAAAAATCCATTATGAAACAACTATTTTCCTGGTTGATACCATGACGAACATTGAATTACATCTAATGAATTTTTTGTTGAGTTCCTTCAAGGCTTTCTCAGGACCGTCTATAAATCGATTTCTGGGTTTTGCCCTCATCGGTGTAGGGTAGGTCTTTTCAGACAATAATTAACGTATACAACAAATTGTTCAATCTCATTTCCATTTCGAAACATCAGCTGAACGTTGAATTACATCTAATGAATTTCCGTCCAGGGTTCCTACCAGACTTTTCCTGCAATTGCTATTAGCGTGGAAATGTTCACAGTTCATGTATGTGTCGAATTTGACCTCTTTTTCTCAACTCTCGCTTCTTTGTTCGTTTGGATTAATTAAAATTCTTTCAGCTCAAAATTGTCTTCAACTTTCCAAAATGACTCCTCTCGTCAGTAATGACTTTCTTACAAACTAGTCGACTTCTCTGTACAATATTGTTCAGTTGAAGTCAATCTGACGAATAGAGCACTGTGAGTGACGTAATATGACAGTTGCGGAACAACGTAATAGGGGGGCAAACAAACCAAATGGAACAAAAACAAACCCATTGAACCCATTCTCCATAAGTCTGGTCAATTATCTTTGAAAAGTCTTTTCTTAGGAAAAAGTTCTTTGCATAATTGTGATAATTAATTTATCAAATGTCAAATGCCTTGTTTGTCCCCCCATGACCGCCATGTTGTGACGTCAGCTGACCTCTATTGAATGTTGCACCTCATTTCGCCATATTCCATGATTCTTGAATCAAATCCAAGTCGCAACAAATTAGTCTGATCAACAAGTGCCTTTCAGATCAAACTTTTTTCTCCGCCTCCGAAAAATGTGAACGAAGTGTCATTCCATTCGGAATAGCGTGTAGATGGTTTTTGAAAAAATTCGAGCGCCGCTTGGAACAATTGCAAAAGTTATAAACAATGAACTGAAAAAAAATAGGGTTCGGTTTTTTGCAAATGTCTCAAAAATTATTCAACATTATTCAAATTTGAAAGAAGATTCAAAAAGAGGAGGAAATTTCCAAAAATCAGTATGTTCCTCCCGGAGCTGTAGGACCAATATTCATAATTTTTCCACAGGGCTGAAAATACGTCCTAAAACGAGTATTACGGCTTAGAGCAAGACACGCACACTGTGGACGAATGAGGGGACTTTTGACTAGCACTGTATAGTAAAATACCTACTGAATTGAATAGAGTGAGTTGCAGAAATAGTTACCTGCCCGATGGCTCCCCATTGAATCGCCAAGGCAGGAAAGCCATCCTTCTTTCTTTCTTCGCATATCCTCTCCATAATCGAGTTTGCCATGCCATAATTTGTTTGACCAGCGTTTCCACGGCCGCAAGTCACGGAAGAAAACACAACGAAATCGCTGAAACAATGACAGTGTTATCTGATAATTCATTTCGATTGTGGTGAATCAGGCAAAAATGTGATTTTCATTTCAGTTGCCTATCAAATTATTATTATTCAATTCAATTCAATTTATTCCCAAGAAACGTACAGTTTATAATAGGGAAAAAAAACAAAATTTAAATAATTTCACATAATATAAGTAACAATATTAAAAATTAATTTAAATATAATGAAATTAGAATTGGAATGGATTCAAAGGAGTAAGTTTTTTTTTAGGTTATTCTTGAATCGCAATTTACCATAAGTTTTTACATAATTTGGAAGTTCATTGTAAATTTTCACACCATAGAAATAAATTGATTTTTTTCCAATATTCGTCTTGATTTTTGTGACATATAAATTTTGGGCTTGTCAAAAAGGTTTTCTTTGGGAGTGACATTTGGTGTATATAAAGCACAATACACCTTGTGGTTATCGGCTAATAACCTATATGATTGAAGAATATCAGTGATTCCATTGAAGGACACAGGGGAAGGTTGTGATTTGGAAGGTGACTTACGGAAGATCTTTCGAGATCTGTTCTCCTCGGATCGTGCTGAGAATCGCACGTTAAAAGGTAAGACCCCGTTAATCCTTAGCTCGCACAAAATTCGGATTTTGAGGGCTGCCATTCGCAAGTGGACGACAGCGGGTTAACGAATAAAAAAATTTCAAACAATTTGTTTCAACACAATATGAGGACAATGAAACCACCACCCTGTATAGCGATTCCTGGAAATGTAGTAGACAAAAAAGCTACAAGTATATTTCTACTAGAAATATCTGGAAAATGGGATATGTTAGTAGCAATTGGCAAGGACAGCATTTTATTAACTCTTCTCTATTTTGCCCATTATGTTACTGACAGATTAAAGACTATGAAAAACACCGAAAAGGGGTATAGAGTCTGTCTAGAGAGAATGTCTTTTTGAAGCCTATATGAAGGTGTGTATGAATTATTTCACGCTGTTCATGAAATAGTCTTCCTAAATATCACTCGACCATGACAGAGACTACTGTTTTCTTTAATTCTTCTCGAGTAACTTGTATTTTGAGGCAAATCAATTCGACCATATGAACATTAATAATCATAGAATACCATAGAATACCTTCATATGGTCTCATTTCATTGTCAAAATTTCTATATCAACAAAGATTCATGCATCTTGTTAAAATTATCAAAAAATTACCACCATTTGTGTAATTACTGTTGAATATTGCATCAAGTCATTGGAGAAAATATATGAAAATGATACTGGTATTTAGAAGGAGTGTTATTTTTTCAGTTGAGCTATTACCTGAGAAGCGGGCAAAGTTCTCTGGATAACTCATCTAGATATTTCGTTGCAATTGGTTTCGGGCCAAATGACGTGGAGAAGCTTTCTACGGTTTGATTTTCGAAAATAGCATCAGCAAGTACGACTGCAAGATTGAATATTCCTCTCACATCTCCCAATTTTTGCGCTTCTTCTAACAAGGTCTTGCACCCTTCTTTCTTAGTCATGTCTGCTTGAGAAATTTGAACAGTAACACCGTATGACCTCCAAATCCTGTGAACAAAACAAAGTATTATACTTCTGATCAGATTGTTATACTTGTTACAAAATTTACTTTGGTGTGGATAGAACTGTCACAAAGCACAGTGCTTCCTTATCCCTTTCGTGACGGGAAGCCACTGGAGTGGCTAAAAATTTTCATGCCAGCCTAACGGGAAACCACTAAAGTGGCGAGCATGGAGTCTTGAATTGGGACGGGAATCAACCGGAGTTTCATAATGGCATGTTATTACAGTAACTAATGTTTTTTGTAATGTTGTTACTATGTTACTATGTATCAAATGTATGTAAATCTTACGATTTCCATATTTTTTCGAGATCGTTTACTTTAGTTTACCAATTTTTTGCGATTTTTCATTTTTTAATTTTTCTGTTTATTGCCGGTTTAACATAAATTCTTTTCTAATAAAAACGTTTCTCCAATAATACGAATTTTTTTCACTGCGTAACAGAAGGGAACTAGAAATTATAAGTTTTTCCCCCACACATAGATTAGCGTTAAAGACGGGAAGCGCACAGAGTGGCGCGCGCTTACCCCAGCCGTCCAGCCAGCACAGAATGTGAAAACGTCTGCCGACCCGAAAAGGATATGTAACATTCCTATATCGAAAGTGTAAATTACACTATACTACAATACACTATACTACACTACACTTCACTTCAATTCACTACACTACACTGCACTACACTACACTACACTACACTACACTACACTACACTACACTACACTACACTACACTACACTACACTACACTACACTACACTACACTACACTACACTACACTACACTACACTACACTACACTACACTACACTACACTACACTACACTACACTACACTACACTACACTACACTACACTACACTACACTACACTACACTACACTACACTACACTACACTACACTACACTACACTACACTACACTACACTACACTACACTACACTACACTACACTACACTACACTACACTACACTACACTACACTACACTACACTACACTACACTACACTACACTACACTACACTACACTACACTACACCACACTACACTACTTTACATTTCACTACACTACGCTACACCACACTACACTACACTACACCTCACCTCACTACACTACACTACACTACACTACACTACACTACACTACACTACACTACACTACACTACACTACACTACACTACACTACACTACACTACACTACACTACACTACACTACACTACACTACACTACACTACACTACACTACACTACACTACACTACACTACACTACACTTCGTTCCGCTTCATTGTAGCTTTTCCAAGCGATTATCACAATAACGGCTTTAAAAAGCTACAGTGTAGCTATACATGTCGCGATGTAATGTTATTTTTCTGAAATCACTCAAGAATGCGTATTTTCTCGGAGCAACTTCAGACCCCAAAATACGCTAATCTAATATTTTAGTCCATTGCTAAGCTACGAACTTTTCCGTATCGAAAACGGTCGGGGGAAATTTTTGTTGGCGTCTCAACAATAATGACATTATTCAAAATTTATTAATTAATTAATAATTGGAAAAAATAGTATGTGTACCTCGAAGTAAGAGAAGACAGCATTGCTTTTACTACTAGATACACAATATACTATTACTTTTTGAAAGTGCTAAGTGATCGCGAGCATTTCATAAATAAAAGTGCTTAGTGCTCGACATTTCGGAGCACTTTTTCAAGAGTGCTTAGTGCTTAGTGCTCGAAGTACTTTTTATCGGTGCTCGGCACACCTCTGGGTTGTGGATAATAGCTCTCTGAGTGAGCGGTTATCTCGTATACCGGATAACAACGAAATAATTGATCATAGCGGCATTCAGTTGTTTTTGAGTTAGACTTTCGACAATTGGGTCGGAGATAGGTATAGTTCCCCAAATTAAATTTTTTCCACAGATAAACAATTGGATATTACTCCCGGTTTAACCGGAAATATATACTTGGGTCGGCAATTTTAAACAGGATCCCGTAGATATTTTTGATCCATTCGAGCAACCTAATAAATATCAAATATTCGAAGCATTTTGATTGGTTTTTCTATAACATGCAACATGATTTGTTATTACGAACTTTTTGGTAAAATTCATGAATTCAATATGGCGGCTCAAGATGGTGACCGAGTATTTGCGATTATAGTCAGATTAGATTCATAATAATTGGTATATGGGGGTTTTCGTGGTCAGACATTTTGATTTTTCAGTCTGGATTAAGACAATCAAAACGAAGGTTCCAAAACTGCGTAAACATACAGTTTGGGAATCATTTGTTTTATCGTATCACTGAATAATGAGTTTTCTTTAAGTTGAATCTTCATGATAAATCATAAATACAATAGTTACAATATTAATATGTTAGTTATTTTATGACACCCTATATACCAAATGGCACGCTAAAATGACAATAACGTGACACAACCAAAGTTGTTGATTTTATTTTTACATCATCGTTGTCAATGATACGATAAAGCTTTGAATGTAACTTGATTATTATGCAATTTAAATAAATCTTGAAAGTTGCACAGGCGACCCGGCGCAGGTATAACTTGATATAATCAATATTTTTTTATACCTATCACTCACTTTATTCTAAACTCCTGATATCCGGTTGATATACCTTTTCTTGAAGTCAGTACTAGTTTTCGTGCTCCTCTGAGTACTAGCCAATCTGCCAATTCCAGTCCGAATCCTCCTAATCCACCACAAATTATATACGAATCCTTATCATTACAGGAGTACCTGAAATAGAGGAAGTATATTTTCGTACCATTACAATTTTGTCAACCTTATTGATTTTATTTGAAAAGTCACAAATCGATGATTAATAAAAATGTTTGTGAGAACCCGAAAGAAAAAGATAACAAAATACCTCATTAGACCAATAATACAGACGATTGGGTTTTGAGACAATAATCGATTGTAGCACCACCAAACTTAGTATGTTAGTAGTTGGAACCATGATAAACAGGAAAAAAAATTGTTAACCAAAATTCCAGGGGAGGAATTTTTTTTTAAATTTTCGTTTAATAGATTTTTGCTGTAATCTTGGAAAGTATATGATTTATCGGAAATACAACTCAACAATGTAAAAAACAATTCAATTTTCCACAAAAATTATTCCTAGTAATTTCTTATGAAATGCGCTGGTTTTCTCAGAAAACCTGATTGAACGCCGACATCAAATTTCAGATTCACCCTTATCCGCTGCTGAAAGTTCTGGCGGAGCCAAATATTTGATTGGTCATAACTTCGCTAAAAATGATCAGAGAACAAATATAATATGCGAGTATTTGAGTACCTAAAATGTGTTTTGGAGCACTTCACGGAAATGTTTGCGGATGAACCGAAAATCATAAATAATTTAGTGAATATGGAATTATTATACTGAAACCGCAACCCATACCCTCTTCGGACTATATGCCACAATTTTAAAGTAGTGTGACAGGTCCCACTTATACATGCCAAAAAAATTTTCTTTTACTCCTGTCTCATTTTCAACTCACCCATAAAATCGACATTCTCTTCACTAAATGTTGAAAATAATCGCTTATTCATATCCTGCATATATTTATATTTAATAACACTATTGTGTATGAGCGATTGTTTTCAACATTTACTGAAGAAATTTCCGGAATTATGGGTGATTCGAAAAACCCAGTTTTTTCTTTGGCATGTATAAGTGAGACTTGTCTCACTAGTCTTAAATCGTTGCAGATTGGCCAAAGAGGGTACTGATTCCTGCTTCAGTATAATTATTGCATATCAACTAAAATATCCATGACTTTCGGATCCTCCGTAAATATCATAGAAGGGTTATGTGAAGTGGGATGAAAAACATTTTAGGTGCTCAGATACTCACATGTTATATTTGCATGAGGAAGTAGAAATTTTCAGGGTCATGTAGCTCAGTGGTTAAGACTTTTTCGTTCGAAACCAGTGACTCCTTCAAAAGACTGTGAGAGTAATTCAACATATTAGAGTCTCATGGGAAATGAGAAGAAATGAGAGGGCGATTGTACAATGCCATAGGTGTCAGCGTTGGGGACATGCCAATTGCGCGAGAGCCCCCAGATGTTTGAAATGCCTTGAAGAACACAATACATACGAATGCACAAAACCTAGAGAAGAACCTGCCGACTGCGTAAACTGCAAAGGAAAACACCCAGCCAACAGCGTAGAATGTCAAGTATATAAAGATAGAATTCAGTTCATAGAAGAAAAAGCGGAAAAAACGAAGACTACACAACCGAGATACAACCCCGCTCCTGCACCGAGGGAAAACGCTTGGGTTAATAGAGGCCAGGGGTTAAGCGTTCCCCCACCAAGAAATGACATCCAACAACAACAGCAAAGAAATCAAGGCCAACCGCAAGTAGCTCGGAGAATAGAAAATAATCCAGGGTCTCCATCAATCCCGTATACCCCGCCAACCCGAACACCGGAGCATAGACACCCCCGTGAGGGAGATGCTGGATTGTCGGACATGGCTGGGCTGGCTGGTAGAATACAAGAGGTTGGTTCGATGTTGAATATATCGGAGTTATGCAGGGCTCTTGACGACTTAATTGCCAAGTTAGCCAAAGCAAAATCTCCTATGGAAAGGGCGATGGCTGCCTTGTCAGTTTTTGGGGATAGCCAGCGCTATCGCTTTTGAGCAAGCTATGAGGGTGTGCATGTACAACGCCGGCTCAGTCAATAATAAGCTTCCGCTTATTATTGACTTCGTCGACCGGCATAAGATAGACCTGATGCTCATATGCGAGACATGGCTCAGGCCGGACCATAGATTTAGTCTGAAGGGTTTTACGACTATCAGAGTTGATCGTCCTCAAGCAGTGAGGGGGGGGGGAGTGGCCATCCTTATCAGGAATGGTGTAGCGTACGCGCAGCTCCCGCCTCAACAAAGTGCTATAGAACATGTAGGCATAAAGCTTGCTGACGGGACCTGCGTGTTCGCGGTTTATAATGCACCAAATCGGAGATTTTCCAGTGCTGATTTGGAAAATCTGTGTAATACTGGCCATAAGGTGTTGTTGGCCGGGGATTTTAACGCTAAGAGGGCTGACTGGAGTGGCAGTGTACAACAGAATGCCAACGGTAAGACGTTGTACGAATACTTATTAGACAGTGAAGCGGTTATAGCGCACTCAGAGGAGCCAACGCATTACCCCTGGAATGGGTCTACTCCAACAATAGTCGACTTGGTGGTAAACAAAAATGTTACTAACATGAGCGAACTCAAGGTCATCCACGAGATGACTTCGGATCACGATCCAGTGGTATTTCGGATAAGATGTAGGATGGAAGAATGTCCTCCGAAGTTAAAATATGATTACCGAAATGCCGACTGGAAAGAGTTCCGAAGGCTTTTGAATGCTAGGTCATCGATCAAGTCGAACATCTTAGCGGATGAAATTGAGGAGGAAACTCGCGCTCTTGTTAGGGACATTCAAGTTGCGAGAGATCGTTCCATCAGGAAGATTATAGTAAGGAGCAACCGGAATGTTCTTCCGCCGCACGTAAAGGGGTTAATTGCTCAGAAAAACTCTCTTCGAAAGAGATGGCAACATACCAGAGATCCAGAACTCAAAAACGATCTGATAAGGCTGGGAAGAGAGATATCTGAGCTAATTAATGACAATAACGATAGCGTGTGGAACGACAAGCTGGCGAAGCTGGACACTCGGGACAATTCTCTGTGGCGGATGACTAAGCGGATTTCAAAGAAGTTCGCACCGATTCCAGCCATGGAGAAGGGAAACGAGATGCTAGTGACAGATCCTCAGAAGGCGAAACTGTTTGGTGAGCATTTCGCCGACGTCCATAAAAGGGTGCCTGATGTTAGTGAGGGACATAGACAGAAAACTCGAATAACTGAAAGGTTCAGAGAGTCGGTGTCCCTTCCTATCGGCCCTCATAGGTTCGCCAAAGTCATGACGAACTATGAGGAGCTGACGGAAGTCATCAAAAGACTTCCGACAAATAAGGCACCCGGACCGGATGGTCTGGATGCCATTCTGGTCAAGAATCTGCCGCGGAAGGTTCTCGTCCGACTGATACACCTGATTAATGCTATCATTAAATGGGGGCATTACCCGGATTTTCTGAAAAAGGCATTGGTAATACCAATTCTGAAACCCGGTAAGGATGGCCATAAACTTGATAGTTATCGACCTATCTCGCTCTTGAGCGTGATAGCTAAGATAGTCGAGAGAATCCTACTTAGACGGTTGTTGAGTCTCGAGGGGAAACTCCCCCCGATGAGCAATTCGGATTTAGACAGGGGCATAGCACGACCTCCCAAGTCGTTAGAATTGTTCATGGGGGGAAAGAGGCAGCCCATCGTGGACTTAACACAGTCATGGTCCTGCTGGACATGAAAAAAGCCTTTGACTCCGTATGGGTTGAGGGTCTGATTGCAAAAATGCTGTTGGCACGCATGCCCTCATATATGGTGAAGTTGGTAGATTCATACCTTGTTGGGAGGAGTTTTGTCGTGCGAGTAAACAATACGCGCTCCGCGGAGTTTCCGATAGAGGCAGGGGTCCCGCAGGGTTCAAGTTTATCGCCACATCTATACTCGCTAAATACATACGACTTTCCTCAGTGCGAGAGACCGGATATGGGCACGGCTATATACGCCGATGACACGGCTATATTCGCCCGCTCCTTCTCGAGCGTCGCTGCCCAATATAGGATCCAGATTCATCTGGATAGGAAGGTCGTACCCTATTTGGTGAGTAATAAGATTGTGGTGAACCCGACTAAGTCGGAGACCATCAACTTTACTAAGAAGTACACACACTCGAAGCTTTATAGAAAGTTGATGGTCAATGGCGAGGCAGTGGAAAACGTGAATCATGCGAGATACCTGGGAGTACACCTGGACAAGAGACTGAATCTTGGAAGACACATAACTCTGGCTATACAGAGGGCGGGTGGTGCGCTTAAACGCACATACCCTCTGATAGCCAGAAGTTCAAGGCTCAGTCTGGAAAACAAGCTACTAATATACAAACAAATCATACGACCAGCCATGACATATGCTTGTCCAGTGTTCTGCAGCCTGAAACCTACTCCATTAGCGAAATTGGACAGGATGCAGAACAAGGTACTCCGTATTATCACGAATAGTAGACGATACACTCGGTTGGAAACTCTAAGGGAGCTTGCGAACATCGACTCAGTTCCGACGTTTATAAAACATGTCTCGTACAAGTTTTATAAATACTTGCTCGACAAAAGCCCTCTCACCAGAGACATCAACAGGCTGAGAGCGAATGATAATGAGTTCCGCAAACACGGCGGACTCATATATCAAGCGTTGGATATTTTCAACGAACTGAGGGAAGAACCGGTTCCGTAGGGAACCAAGTCGAAAGGAACACCTAAAGCGCGAAGTACCTTGACCCGGTGTTTTGCATCAGCCTTTTCCGGGAGTTCTCCATCGAAACAACCTACCTCATAAACCACAACTAGGATTATCTACATTGAATTGAGGAAACCACACACATAAGCATTGCAGGAGGCGTGTTCTACCGACCAGCCGACCATGATCCGACAAAAAGTCCGGCCCAGCGTCACCACCAGCGCGGGCGGACTCTGGCGCCCCTTCACGGGGGGGCTATCTCCGCCTTTGCATAGCACCCCCCCCCTGCTGTCTGAGAGGAAGCGGGGGGTGGCCACTAATGCGCCCGTTTTCCTATCCCTCATGACCCCCCTGGATTATGAGGAGAGAAGAAGATTGTATGTGACTCGTTGTTGGACATGAATATGTAGATGTAAAATTGTAAGAATAAATATTTTTGATTTGATTTGATTTGAAAACAGTGACTGCTGGTCGGCTAGGTTCGAATCCTTAGCGACTACAGATTTTTATCTGATGGCCCAAGAAAGTGCTAGGAATCGCACGTTAAAAGGTAAGACCTCGTTAATCCTTGGCTCACACAAGTTTCGACTTTTGAGGGCTGCCGTTGGTAAGGGGACGACAGCTGGTTAACGGAAAAAACAACAATTTTAAACAACGATATGCACTTTTTCATTTCCTTCTACTATAATTTTTAGCAAAGTTATGACAAATCTAATTTTTGGCTCTGCCTGAACTTGTAGTGGCGGGTAGCGCGAGCATGAAATGTGATGTCGGCGTTAAAGTGCGTTTTCTGAGAAAACGAGCGTATTTCATGAGGTGTTACTGAAAATCATCCTTGTGGAGAATTGAATTATCTCTCAACCTATCGAAATTGTTTTTTGATCAATCTTATATTTCCTCAAAAAAATATTATATTTTTTTTAAAGGAAAAATTTTGTAGGTTGGTAAACATTTTTTTTTCTAATAATACAGGATGTGGAGATGTCATATGCCAAGTTTCACAGTGCTACAATTCAGTCTACACTGCTCGAGTTTGTCTGTCGTTACTGGATTAATATGAGTGCGTAAATTCATGAATATATTTGAAACATTACCTTGCTATGCATGGGAACTTCGAAACAGGTGGTATGGCTTTGTCATGTTTTTCAGATTCCCTTATCTGTACGAGAACTTTGCCCATATGTTTTCCGGATGCCATAAATCTGAAAGCTTTCTCCAGTTGATCGAATTTGAAAATGGACCGATTCAGTGGTTTTACGAAGCCAGCTTTCATTCCATCTATTATTAATTG
This sequence comes from Chrysolina haemoptera, assembly GCA_958298965.1. Classification (NCBI taxonomy): domain Eukaryota; kingdom Metazoa; phylum Arthropoda; class Insecta; order Coleoptera; family Chrysomelidae; genus Chrysolina; species Chrysolina haemoptera. The sequence goes on along the minus strand of OY282601.1, from coordinate 23,269,540 downwards.
TGTCAGCTTCGATTTTCCAGCAGGTGTGGATGTCATGAGTTGATCCAACATCACCCCATGAAAACTACACTGTTTCTCTAGGAGTGCCAAATTACAGGTAGAATTTTTACCCATATCGAACCTTCCAATTTCCACGAATCTACCCCTCTTCGCCAAACATCTGATTGACGCTTGAAGTTTTTCGTCTGCCAAAGAGTTGAGCACTATATCAACTCCACGCCCCTTTGTCCCTCTTCTGACCATATTTTCAAATGAAGTATCGCGAGAGTTTCCTATATGGTTGCCTGAAACCAACGTATAATATCAAAAGTTTTTTCAGCTTCCTGTATTTTTTTTAATTTTTACACTCTGTATCTTGAGAACGAAACAAGTTGGGACACATGTTTATATGAAGAAAGCATCTTATTTTCACCTGAGCGTTTGGTGATTTAACCCTGGGTCACCCTGTATATTGCTAGTAAATAGACTTCAATGGAAGGACTTATTTTCCAAAATGTTTACCTTTGTAATATAAAATCCAGGTATAAAATTCCCAACAAAATATTTATATCAACATTCATTATAAAAATTTTGAATTTTGGATTTTGGAATTATCATTTTATTTTGATTTCATTAGTCGCATGCATATGTTCACTGATAACTCACATTTCAACTGAGGGAAAGTTTTTTGCAGAAACTCCCGCTTTTCCAAAGTACCAACTGTAGTAAAGACTTCACAACCATAGTGGAGAGCCGTCCTGATAGCTGCCTGACCAACACCTCCCGTTCCCGAGTGGATCAATATCGATTCTCCTCGTTTCATGCCAGCACGCTGTGTTAAAAAAAAAACATGAGAAATGTGGTTATTTTGAAACAATGAACAAAAAAAAAGTAACAGTTGCTGGTGAATTATATTCAGTTAATTTAGCACAAAAATTTATTTATATATATACACAAGGAAATATTTACTAATATAAAATACATTTCTTACTCCACCATAATCATTACTCTACTATGTACTCTTACGAACGACTTGTGCAAGGGCCCAAAGGGCCAAGCCCTCAGCCACACTGGCTCTGGACTTGAATGAAAGACCTACCTAATCAATAACTACAACTAATGACTCTCCAAATTTCCATTTTTATTCAACTTTTATTTTTTTTATAACGTTCTCTCAGTCAGGTCATTCAAGATTCGTGATAAATAAATCTCTTCATAAAATACCGTGGCCGTCAACCCGTCAACCATGGACAGTTGTAGATATTCGGATAGAAACTGGCCATTTCATTCTGGTCTATATTGGAAGAATCTTTAGTGGACTGTTCTTGATGAAATTTGTATTATTATTTCTCGATATTCCTCTAAATTTCAATGAAAGTATTTTTTCATTTTCTAACTCAAGCACAAGATATTGATGTCCTTCTACCATATATGTATAGAAACACCTTAACTTACCACAATCAAACCATCAAGGACGGTACCGTAGACAACAGGAATTGTAGCGGCTTCTTCGAAAGAAATATCATCAGGAATCGGCAAAGTGCAATAGCTGTCAGCCAGAACCATCGTAGACAGAGCTTGATGAGTGACCATTCCTGTGACTCTATTTCCACTGTGGAAGAGCATATAATTTATAGTCTTGAAATGTACCGAACAACTCTGAAGTTGGAAGTTGAACTGATCACCGAGAAGCAAAAGGGTAAATTTGATGTCAGCAAAAGGGATAAGTGTGGTGGGGACATTCAGAACAAGCAGAAATCTCCTGGAGTTACAACAAGGAGTTGAACGTCAACTCAAACTATGGGATTGTCGCTAAATAATAAAAACAATACTTTGAGATACTCACTCGCTATCAACTCCTGCGAACTCAAATCCTTGAACACATTCTTGCTTCGTTCTATCACCCGAAACTATATCGGCATTCAATTTTCCTGAGGCGGTCATTATATCTCGGAAGTTCAGGGCAGAGTAATAAACCTATGTTACAGAGAGGAATATACATTAAACTCACATGGAAAAATTTTTCGATGATGGACATGACTTAGATATTCATACAGTTCAAATTTCAAAAGTAATATATATACAGTGTGTCTCACTTCTCATGGAAATACCTCCGTATCTTCCGTAATAATTGAGGTAGAATGATGAAACTCTCAGAACAGATGAAAATGATCAAAATGCACCTACCACCTCAATTGGGTTAGCCTAAGTGATATACACTCCACTCCACTCCACCTTCGGTGTCGTGGTTTTATCATGTTATTTGTTCTTGTCAATTAACAAAGCAACCAAGTTTTCGTGCAAAATGAAAGTTTGTCCGTTAAAATAAAAACCTTTTGTGATATCACCCCCAAAAATTTGTATTGTTGGTTAAATCGGTGTCCTGATTCCGAATCCGTTGAGCCTGTATTGTCCCCTGATATAATTTTTCGCAAAACTGGCTAGGTTTATCGCCCCTGGCGAGCAGTGTATGTCACTCAGATCAACTTTATGCGAGATTTAGACTCATCGTTGGTATATCTAACGCTCCTGGAATATACAGAGTTCTACTTCAATAATCACGGAAATAACGAGGGTGTTTCCAAGAGAAGTGAGACAAATTTGGAGTTTTCAGGACTGGCATTTTTTCAGGAAACAAGTGTATCTGTAGTAAGTTGGTGGTCCTGATCAGAAATCTGAAAGGAATTAGAGCCTATTTTGCCCCCTAGTATGTTTTACCGTAAAAATGATTTGTTCCATCGCGAGTGGTGGGCAGTGTATATCACTTAGGCCAACCTAATTAAGGTGGTAGGTGAATTTCGAGCATTTTCATCTGTCCTGAGAGTTTCATCATTCTACCACAATTATTACGTAAGATACGGGGGTGTTTCCATGAGAAGTGAGACATATATAAAAATAACTCGTGACATTACAGTCACTAGTTGAAACTCAATTTGAAACGAACCACGGAATCCAAAGTTTCTACTCATTGGCAGGCATCAGTCAATAATTTTGTTGTTCTGGCGAGAAAAACAAAAATTTCGTACTTTTGACATGTATTTGAGAAATGCATCTTAGGACATACCATTATGGAAACTTTTCCCCTCGACATGAGGTGAAGAATCTGTATTCGGAGTTTGTCGTTCTTATTCTTACTCACCCGGTATATAGTACTTTCAGATATTCATACTCACATATACAAGTTTTTTTCCTAGAGGTGCGATCGTATCATGTCGAAGATCACCTTCAAACCACTGGAGGCTGGACAATTCACCTCTTATGCTTGGATATGCGTAACAATGTTCATTTTCCATCCTATAAATATCATTCATCAATAAATGCCTGTAAGTTCCCCATTCACCATCCTTGAGAACGTTGTGAGCCATGTTCTTCTGTAACTGTTTTCTGTAAAAGCAATCGTCAATATTGATTTCTTCAACATCATCCATTACAAGTAGTCCCTTGACGAAAGTGCTTTCTGGCTCTCTTCGAAGACAGTTAACAAGTCCCAGTACACCACTCTTGTCTTTATTATCCGAGTACAGGACTAAACTTTGAGAATTCTTATTCCTTATGATATTTTGAATGTTTTCGATCCAAGATAAGTCATCAGATGAATTTATCTTGAGAGTGATCGGATTTCTGGGATTCTGGCGCTTCCTCAGGAGAACAAGAGTTTCTGATTGTGTTTTGTGGGCGGTATATATGGTAACATCAAATTTATCGGCATCCGAAATGCTGAAATCTGACGACTCACGAGATAATATGAATCCATTATCTTTGATCGATGAAAATGCAGTTTGTGTTAACTGAAAAAAAAAGGAGTATCAAAGCAATCATGCCAAATACATTGTTTCAGAAATTGACAATACATAATAGACAAGAACAAATTGAAATAATATTTTATTCTTATCACGAACTATTGATAGCACTTGAAGAAGGATGATAATATATCAATCAGACTTTATGACTTCCACTACAGATTTTTTCAGAATCGATTGAAGAAATATCGATAATCCGTCATTTCTTGAGCTATCACTAAAAGCAATCATCATTTTTATTATCGTCATTATTATAGAGAGTTTAGCTTCTCAATAGCAGTGATGGCGATATATTTATCAGTTTTTACGTCAATAGCAAAAATTATAAAATTATTTTTTCTGCATCCCCGCTCCAGACCAATATTTTCTTCTTCTTCATGTTTTCTGCACCTGTTTTTCAGTTCAAAATTCTTGTTATTTTGTTGTTTGATAACATCCATAATGAAAACTTCCTGGAGGGTGAGTATAGAAAGAAAATTCAGAAAGGTAGTCTTTGTATTGAAAATTTTGACTTATTGTCGATAACTAACCAATTTAATTATGATTTTTGAGTACCCAGTGATTTGCCAACCCCTCCCCCGTTGTGACTGGTAGGGAAAACTGCCATAAGAAGAGTAAATATTTTATGCTTCCGGTAAAATGAAAGGTCACCATAAGTGATATTTTTGTCGGAACGGCCTCATTCGAAAAGATAACTGCAGAAAATGTATATTTCTCAATTCGTTCAACCCTCCAGAAAGCTCTAATGGAAGATCGTCTTGACTGATCCTGTTTATTTACATACCTCTGGTCTTCTAAATAATCCGGACACAATCAGGAGTGAAATATCCTCTTCTTCTGACAATTTGGTGTTTTCTACAGGAATAGGCACATCGAGTGAACATTGGCTGAGTATTTTAGGTGTACATTGGATAAGTGGCTGATCTTCAAAGGCTTGTAGAACTATTGGTGATAAAGGAAGCACTTCCTCTTCAGTGAATTCATCTATCAGTTCGATTACTTTCACTTTAAAAACCAAAGAATTCTCCAGAAATATTTGCATGTTCACGCGGACAGACTCTGCGAGCTCCAGACTTGTTATATTTGGAACGAATGTATACTTTTCCAATACTGGAATACCCAAATCTTTTTTTCGGGGAATGGAGCTGGCAATTAAACCCCGTATTAGTATGTCTCCACATCTGGAAAAAAAGAATTTGGTATTATAATAATGGGCGAAAAAATATTGAAAAATCTGCATGACCTCAAGGAGGAAACAAAAATTTAAATACCTTGGAAACTTCAAAAATTCTGATTTACGAGGGATATTCGTTATTTGCATTAAAAGAAAACAACACAAATCGCGTATTGCCAACGAATATGTATGTATTGAATAAAATATCATGAAATGTGGAATGACTATACCTGCGTACTTTTTATTGTTACTGCAGTATATATATTCGACTTTTTTTTTCGTTCATTTTTTCCGTTCAAATTCTCAGTATATACTAATTCAGATATTCTGAATCGATTGGAGTTCGCAGAATTTATCTATCTGTGACCGTTCTCGAGTTGGTCAGCTCTGAAGCAGTTTCCAAATGGTTTTTTCAAAGCCAAAAATATTTCCGATGAGTTTTTGACATTTTCGTTCAAAGATTCGGAATCAGCACGTCAAAATACGTTCGAGGACAAAAATTTGAAATTCGAAAAATGAAAAATAAAATTGGATTTTTTACCTTAAACACCTTTTTTCGGCTAAATCTTATATCTGAGCAAATATAAATCATACATTTTTGGAATGAGCCTAAAATTTTACGTATACAGTGCGAATTTCAAGTCGATGTGATGACTTGGTATTTTTCATGATTTTTCTCTTGCAACTTTTTCCGGGTAATTTTTAATTTTTTTCGATTGACTCTGAATTCACAATACATACTAATTTGAAAATTCTGAATCGATTGGCTTTCGCAGAATTTGTTTATCTCTGACCGTTCTCGAGTTGGTCAACTCTAAATCAGTTTTTAGATGTTTTTTTTGCTGCCAAATATATTTCTGATGAGTTTTCCACATTTTTGTTACAAATTTCTGAATGAGCACGTCGAAATACGTCCAAGAACAAAAATTTGAAATTCGAAAAATAAAAAATAAAAAATTTTAGAAAATTGGATTTTTTACCTTAAACACCTTTTTGCGAATGAATCTTATATCTGAGCATATAAAAATCATACATTTTTGGAATGAACATGAAATTTTACGTATACTGTGCGAATGTCAAGACGATGTGACGACTTAGTACACCCCTTGCAACTTTTTCGGGAAATTTTTAATTTTTTTTATCGATTCGAAATTCACCATAGGTACTAATTCGACCATTCTGAATCGATTGGCGTTCGCAGCATGTGTCTAGCTCTAACCGTTCTCGAGTTGGTCAGCTATAAATCAGTTTTTTGATGTTTTTTTTTGCCACCAAAATTATTTTTGATCAGTTTTCGACATTTTCGTTTAAAGATTCGGAATCAGCACGTCAAAATACGTTCGGGGACAAAAATTTCAAATTTTCACTCACCTAATTTCTCCACAGGATTCGTCATTATGTATTGGAAGGATTGGTTCCATCCCTTTATCGGTGAATTCCTCTCGTATCCATTTTTCATGATGGTTTGGTGATATCTGGATATATCCGATGAACGTAGGCACATAGAGGAGTCTGGAATCTAGTCCCAATATCTTAATTTGTAACATATTATCCAAAAACGTGACCCAGTTATCTTCCCATTTGATTTTTGCTTCTGTAGCAGTTAAATTACTTTCTACGATTTTCCGGAAACCGCCCCTGTTGAATGGAGAAGTAGTATGATCAGAATAATGGAATAAATAAATAATTACTCTATCCATCCATTTGATCATTACGAATTGAAATATTTTTTTGTTCTCATATTTTCAATATGTGAAACGGCTTTCGAATTATTCTGATATGTTGTAAATATACTGGCGACCCTATTAAAAAGTCCAATTCACAGATCGATCCTATGTCCAATGTTCGAAAGACCAGGGTATCGAAAATAAGATTTTTGTTATTTTGGGTTATTAGGCAACAATTTGAAATACATATTTTGAAAAGACACTAAAAGAAAAATCTGAATGTGAAAATTTGCATTCTCATTCAAATAGTTGAGATAGGGATGATATTATGAATTGAACGTTTTCTGTGAGTGAAGCTTTTGAATAATATTCTCCTTATCTCATTTATTTCTATGAATTTTTGATGAGAACTGAAAGTGATCGAAAAACCAACTATTTGAATGTAAATGCAAAATTTCACTTTCAGATTTTTTTTGTATATGTCTTTAAAATTGAATTTTACGCAACTTTTTTAAATAACTTTTTTCGATATGTTGCCATTTTACCCGACTTTTTGCCTATTCATAATAATTTTTTTCAATTTGCCGCCATACCAGCAATCACGTGATATGTGTCAAAATCGATTTTTAGGTTATCGGACATGCACAAACTTTTCCCAAGAATCTTTTTTCCAATACTCTAATAATAAACTTTTTTCCCATATGGTACATACTTTTTGGCGGTCACTGTATAAAGGAGAAGATAAAAGATATTGTGATAATTATTATCGACCAATTTCAATGATTGATATTATTGCCAAAATATTAGAAAAACGCATTAAAGTTAAATTGACAGATTTTCTTGAGAAATATTATTAATTATTCTCAAACCAATCTGGATTCAGAGAAAAAAGGGAACAGTGAATGCAATATTCAATGTTACTGAAACCATTTATAAATCGTTAGATAATCAAAAGAAAACTATTGGAATATTTTTAGATTCAAAGAAAGCATTTGATACAGTTTCACATACAAAATTATTATTGAAATTAGAACTACTTGGCAAAAGAGAAATCTGCCTAGAACTATTTGAAAGCTATTTATTTGAAAGGGAACAAAGTGTTCATACTGATCATGCCAAAAGTAAGAAAAGTGAAATGTGGTGTTCCTCAAGGGTCGAAAATTAAAGGAAAGTTGTTTTCTCATGCTGACGATACAGTTTATATAATATGTAGTGGAAATACCTGGGAAGAAACAGTATTTAATGCCGAATATGATTTATCAATTTTAAAAAATAATCTCAAGCATGATTTACTAACTTTAAATTTGAAAAAACATTGCATGAGAAATGCAACAAAAAAAAATTAATGAATTGAAGATTCATACTACCTATTTTATGTTTAAACAATGAAAAACCATGTGATTGTACTGAATTCAAGAACGAGTGGGTTCTGTCCTTTTCCGTTAATGGCTGATAACCTCGAAATAATTCAAACGTAGAACCAAAAACAACAAAATGAAATTAAAGTTTAAAAAATCCAAATAAAAGGCTCAACTTCCAATAAGGATTAAATAGTATAAAATAATTTTCGATGTAATTACTATTACTCATATGTAAAAACCGCTTCGATAAAGTCTCTTCCACAAATCTGTTAATTGAAAGGACACGCTGGTACTACCAACGTAACAACCACGCTCCACTCCCGAGTAGATTTATTCATCAATGGTCAAGGATAACTGCTCCTACAGGATCTAGAGTATGACGTAATAAGCTCGCTTTCAGAAACCAAAGATACTCACTTATAATTATATCCGCGTAATGAAAGATCCTTATAAATATCCCTTGTCTTCATTTTAAGTGTGGAACTATCACTTGACATGATATGGGGATAACCATGGTGAATATTGGAATCATCATAAACTACATGAATTCTGCCAGACATCACCGTAGAATCACCTTCCATTATTTCAAAATTTCCAGAATAGGTGTTAAGTGCAACTCTTAAAATCAGATGCCCTTTGGTGGAAATTGTCGTTGCCCTCAAAAATTCGCAATTCTCAAATACGACATATCGTACAAATGACAAACGCTCTTGACTAATCATGGACCTGCAAGTTTTCCATGCTAGGTTAAGGTACCCTGTAGCAGGAAACAAGTTCCTTCCTGGAATATACAAGGCAACATTATTTTCGTTATTATCATCGTTGTTTCAGTTGATACGTCAAGAAGAGTATTTCGACCACGCCACTGAAGATGACTGCCGCAGCTGCAGTCGAAACGTTTGGAGATTTAAACTAAAAAAAGACCACGGCAAAACCCAGAAACCAGCCAAAACATTATTTTTGTTGTATTGCTGAATCAATATAAACAATTCTGTTAATTCCATGAGAACCTCAGTTTTCAACTTTATCGCACTTCGAAGATTCCTCTGGTAACTTCTGATGTCGTTTGTCAATTGTCATGATTTCAGTTTGAGAGTCATGGCCAACTTTGTTCGATTGTACAATCAACTGTATCTCCGCCATTTTTCAACCGATTTTCAATTTTGAAGGACAGTGTTATCACAAATTGTGTGCTTTTTCGAATAATGATAAAAATATGTACAGGTTGTCATTTGAAAAAAAAAGTTTTGGGTCATTTCCGGTTGAACAGGAAGTGGTGCATTTTCAGTAGAGGTTTCAAAATATGCGTATTCAAGTACTATAGCGACATACCGAATTTGAAATCTGTATCTTCAAAAATAGAGAAAAATTGGGGAGCGTATCTCACCTCGTGGTCACCCGGTATATATGACACTTCCGCCACTTACCGTCTATAACGTGTCCGTCTACATATGACCACTCCTGATCTGAAAGTTGAATTGGGTACGACTTTTGTGCAAGAGATATTTTGTTTTTCATCCTCGTCAAGTAGAGATGGGACCAGGTTCTGCTATTGTGTTGCCATTTGATGTATGGAGAAATCATCCTAGTTCCTCTACCCACAGGAAATTCAATATCCGGATATAGTGAGGCCAACTGTGGGTTGTGACCTCTGACGTACAAACTAAATTCGTAAAAATTGCGTGTTATTAGTTTTTCAGAACAATACTATTCATGGTTGAAACATTGCAAGTTTATCAAATTCCGTATCGTTTCTGGTGAATGTCCGACTTCAATATCTTAAATATTGCACGAGAGCACTTTATTTGTGAAAGTGATTAAGGTATTTGGAACGCTAGGATGGTTTTCTTAAAAATTCAATGAAAATTTGATATATTTCTCGACAGTGACTACATCAGCTGAATTTTTTTGAGAGTTTTTGTCCGTTTAGAATGGACTTTTAAGCACCATAGGCCAAATGCAATCATTGTTTCAAATAACACGCTGTACAGAAGAAGCGTGTCTTACAAATTTGATGGAAAACCAAAAAATGTCAATAAACTTGATAACAATGCTAATAACCAAAACTGGAAAAATTCCTCCGTCTAATTATCGAAATACAAGCCTCTAAAGTCGGAATGTTTTGATCGATCAGAGGATAAAAATGACCACGTCCAGCGTAATGGCAACAACGCGCTGCAGCTGGTAACAGCGGCGGATCGAGGGGGGTAAAGGAGGGAATTACCCCTCCCAAGCCTATTCCAAAAAACTCATACTGCCGTCCTAAGGTCTGAGGAGGAACGCAGTATGTTTTAAAATATCGTAATTTGAGTGTTTCAAATACCTTTATTCGCAATTCTTACATACCGAACCACTTTGATGCTTGTTTTTATTATTTTATGTCTATTGGAAATATATTCATATTTTACTTTTCTTAAATAGAAAAGGAAAATGAGAAATATCAATGTCTCAGTGAGAACAATGAACATTACATAATCGATTGCATTTTGAAACGAAATTATCTACAGATTCAATTTCACCCATTATACACATTTTGGCACAGAAGCTCTACAATAAAGTAAGAAAATGAAAAACGAAATAAAAATGAATGCAGTTGTTTTGTGAGACTTCAATATTCAATCATACACACCTCCCCAGCACTTTCAAGAAGCCAACTAAATGGCCTTCTTCATCATGATCAAAGATAGGAATCACTTCCACATTTTCAATATTTTCGGCGATTGGAAACGTTCCCACTGTAAGGACGACGGAATTCTTCTGAATGTTTTCGAATTCTTGAGGAATATTGTTGGAAATCGAGCCTATGAAACATTCGGTGAACGCAAGTGTTGCTTCTGTAAGTTTACTATTGATCGTGTTTGATTTGATGAAACTTATTAAATTTTGTATCATTGGCTTTTCTGAAAAATATTAATTTCATTAATTTATTGTGATTGTATTTCTCTCGATCGAGACAAAATGTACACTCTGTCATTTTGTAATTTTTCCGATGACACAAATCACTGCAAATTTTTCATATCTTTTTCGTAAAACCTATTTGGTATACAATGAGAAAGGGAAAATCACTCTTGATAATGAAATTAAAGAATTTTGAAAGCTTGACAATTTAACCCAGAGTGTTACTTCAACGAGGCCTTTTATTCCTGACTGCATTCCCAAGGATATTCAAACTACTCAGGTTGCGAATATCTTAATTTAAAAAGTTTGATATTTTATGTTTATATTTATGGATTTTTCAAAATTGATGTAAAAGGAATAATTTCTCAATGATTTTTGAATTGAAATTTGCATTTTGATTACAATATCATGCCTCCAGTTGGTGTTTGAAAAAATCCCTTTTTATGTTATCTTATTTTTTTTAAATAGAATCTCCTCAGCATGCCTTCTATATCAGGTGGTTGTGGGAATGACAAGGTAGTGCGCCCAAATCAATGTATTCCTTGTTCGTTCATTAGCATTTAATGTTTGATGATTACAGTAATGCCATAATTTTTTTATTCCTTTATAAATCAAATCACGCAGTCGGTATTTTATTCAAAATTTATAAGCTGACTATTGAACTATGAACCATTGATTGAAGTGGAGTCCATATACTAAGTATATTTCAAAATTATGGCACTGTCATTTGATCAACTTACTTGCTGTTCCCGTATTAAGTTTTTTCTTCAGCTTGTCTAAGGAAGAAAGTTTATTTTGTATCTGATGGTTCATCTGAAAAATAAAAACATGAAAGATTCGGCGCACAATATACAGAGTGGTCCAACGAAAAGTATGCACCTAGCTTTTATCCTTTTTGTGGAATTGCAAGCAAAAATGCTCGGACACGTGGAGTTTGTTTTTGAGGGGGACACATTTCAGATATATTTTGCAACTTGTGCCTTTAACCCCCCAGTGACGGGGTGTCACAACCCTAAAATTTTAAATGGAACGTGGGGTCGACTGATATATCATTTGAACGGGCACAAAATTATCTTCCCAATGATACCCTATTTGTTGAAATTTACTGAAGCAGTTAATGCGAAAACGGCTTCAAGAACATGAACCCGATAATGTTGGTATTAATGAAAAATACAAATAAGTTTTGGTTACTAGGAATTAAAACATGTACAAGTAGTACTTAGTACGTTTCAATATTTTTTGTTACTTGTAATAGCGCTTTGTAAAAAAAAACAAGCTGTTAAATTGATTTATTGAAATGTTACTTCAACAAGTGTTCAAATTGTGACCCATTTGCTTCCATACAATAATACAGATTTTGTTCAAATCTATGTCTAACATTTTGTAGCATATCAGGTGTTATGCTTCTGCACTCTGCTATAATCCGTTGGCGAATATCTTCTATGGACTCGGGCTTCATAGCAAAACATTTATTTTTCAAGTGTCCCCATAGAAAACAGTCCAAAGGCGATAAATCAGGTGACCTGGCAGGCCATTCCATTGGGCCTGCGGAGGTGCTCCATCTTGCTGGAAATGAAGCTGATCAGCATTATGATTTTGGTCATCTTCTATTATTTGTGTGATGAAAGGATCAATTGCGTCTTCAAGCATGTTTAGGTAGATTTCACCATTTGAATTTCCAGGAATGAAAAGTGGTCCTATGATATGACTTCCTAAAATGCCACACCAGACGTTTATTTTTTGAGGGGCCTGGGAATGAACCTCACGGAATAAATATGGGTTACTGTCATCCCAGTAACGGCAATTATGCCTATTCAAAGCTCCATTCAAATAAAATGTGCACTCATCTGTAAAACAAATGTTACACATATCTGCAGTTTTTTTCTTAGACTTATCTGCAGTCGTTTTCGACAAAATCACCCAAACGATAAATGGGGAATTTAGTTGTGATAACAAAAAATTTTCATTGAAATGTTGCTTTCGGCAAAATGAAGTAATTTAGAAATGATTGTCGTTATCCTGATTCCTAGTAACCAAAACTGATTAGTATTTTTCATTAATACCAAAATTATCGGGTTAATGTTCTTAAAGCCGTTTTCGCATTAACTGTTTCAGTAAATTTCAACAAATAGGGTATCATTGAAAAGATAATTTTATGCCCGTTCAAATTATATATCACTCGACCCCACGTTCCATTTAAAATTTTAGGGTTGTAACACCCACTCGCTAGGGGGTTAAAGACACAAGTTGCAAAATATATCTAAAATGTGTCCCCCTCAAATGCACACTTCACGTGTCCGAGTATATTTGATATGAATTCCAAATAAAGGAGAAAAGCTAGGTGCATACTTTTCGTTGGGCCACTCTGTATGTAATTCCTTGAGTAGACGTTCGAAAAGTAATTCATGACCATACATGTCCCAGTTTTAGACACAACTGTTTTATTTTCATTGGAAAACTATACTTAAAAAAAAAATCCAAATCAGACGGCATCGAAACATCGAAGCCGTAGAACTCAGAGTGCTACAATTCATTCTTCACTTTTTGCTCGAGTTTGTCTGTCGGTACTGGATTATAATATAAACTCATATGTGTGTACTTCCCTTCTGAATAAACATAGGGTGAGACTTAATTCAGCATATTCGAAATACAACTCACTTGTTCTTCTCCATTGCTGTTACTATTGTGGCCATCGGTTCTGTTGATAGCTTCATTCATTATGAGAGCACAGGTCACAGCATCTTCTAAACTCATAACACCGCTGGCGTATGCAGAAATTAAGGCTCCAAATGAATATCCATCAAAAATTACTGGTTCAATTTCTAGGAGTTTGAAAAGATCTATTAATCCAAGTTGAACAGCAATACTTCCCAAGATGTGGTAAGTTTTTCTGTCACTGGACTCTTTGGAAAAAGTGTCTACGATGCGCACTCCATGAACTGAAACTGTTTCCTGAATCCTGAAAGTTGAGTGCTTAAATGATCATGGAGAAAAAATATTGGCAAGTGTTTATAATACCGGTGACAAAAAAAACGAAATAGCAGCTTTAAGATGTAGTTCAATGTCCAGCGTGGCTTGTGCCGGGGAAGTAGTTGTTTTCTGTTAGATATTACAAATAAATCACATTTTTCATTTTTCAATTTTCATGGAGAATGTTCCCCTTTTCAACAAAAATTTGGTTGATTTATTTGAATATTTGTAAATGTGACAGTTTATTAAGCCTACCTTTGAATTGCATCGGAGAAAGTAGTTAGAGCCATGAGATGTTCTCCAACATGATACCATTCGTTCAATTCTCCGAAAGCAAGATAAAGCGGCCTGCATTTTCCTTGAAAGGTATCGACGAATCTGCATATTTCTTTGGATTTTGAAACTATCGAGAAACCTCTGTATACATGATTCACAATAGGTAATCTGAAAAAATATTTGGTAAAGAAATTTTTCATGTTTGATCATGTCGTATTCGTTAAGTACCGAAAGGAATTGTGTAAAAGTCGGATAAGTTCTATGTCAAGAACATCACTTTTCAAGTCGTCCAACAACGTAGTTATTGACTCTTCAATCCTTCCACTGAGACATATTATTCTTGGTATGTTGTCTGACGGTAATCCAGAATTAACTTTTTCCTTTCTGTTTTTTCTCAACAGAATATGAGCATTAGCACCACCAAATCCAAAACTGTTGATAGCTGAAAAATTCAAAATGATCTTGGGTGTTTCAAAAACTATCCAAGTACAGTTCTGTCGATTTCTCAATAATATATTTTAATTATCGCATTATCGCAGTGGAGGCGACGATAGAAGCCTTCAGAATAAGGTGTCTGGGCCAATGAAAGGGCAATAGCCCAGGTCACTCCAACACAATGGAGGTCATTGCTACTGAATTTTGACCCACTACTACTTCGAAATTTGGCATGTTTATAATACCGGTGACAAAAAAAAACGAAGTAGCAGCTTTAAGATGTAGACGAGTTTTGTGATTATATGGTCCGATTCGATTCAAAACTGGTATTTTCGGTTTACTTTTCAGAAAAATATAATTTGATATTGTGTTTATTATTTTCTCAAATGGGTTATTACTGAAGACTTTCCTCATGTTCTCAGCAATAATGCCAATTATAGACTTAGTTTTTATCTCGATCGAACTAGACATTGTTGTAAATCAATTATAAATTTCAATCAAATGGGGTTGGATATACTTAAAAAAAACATATTTACCTATCAGGCCATTTTCATCCTCAATAAGCGTCGGTTCTGTAACTACTTTCATTCTTCCTTCCAGAATTCCTTCGATTTTTTTGTTGGGTGTAGTGAAATTAATATTGGGGGGAATAACTCCAGTTTCCAGTCCAATTATACACTGGAATGAAAAAATATAGTACATCCGTACCGTTATAGTTCCACTAAACTCAAATTACGCATGCTTCTCTAATGAAGCCTGATGGAAATGCAGTAAAATTAAGTGAAATTTCAGTTAGTGAATTCAGTGACACTCAACTGAGACTCTAGCACGGCTACTGAAAAAACGTACCGCCACCATGTCAAATTTGGTGTTTTTTCACTCAAAAAAGGGATCGTTTTTCATTATGAAAATGAGCACTTTTTCCACTCAAAAAGAGCATCGTTTTTCACTCTGAAAATAATAAATTTCTCATTATCGAACCATCCATTTTTGATGCTGTTAAGCTCGATTTTTTCAGATTAAAACAATAAAATAAAAATGTACCAAGACACATATATTATTAATGAATTTCAAATTGGTGTTCTACATACTGCGCATGTGCCGCAGAGACCTGCACATCGTGAATAGCACACCAAGTGGCTACAAGGTAGAAAAAACACAGAGGGCTCATTCATATAACAAACACGACACATCCTTATAGTGAGTAGTGACAACAAGAATTGTAACGCAATCACCGCTAGATGGCACTGGCGGCGCGTCGACAAAGTCAGCGTTCGCTGGGTTCACCGCGTGACGTATTTGGATGGAAGAGAGTATATGACAGCACCATGTATATTTCAGCAGTGTATGTCATGAAGTCCACGTTCGAATAGTAAGAAGAGTGAGATTTATGTGTTGCCGGATATAAAATTGAGCAGTAGAGTTACGAAGTGGAATACAACTGATTTGTGAATATCATCATTGATATCATAATTATTATTGGAAAACTTTTGATTTTACCTACAGATGACCTCTGGGTGGGTCGAGGTAGTATTTTAGCTGGTTCATGAAATATAAGATAACCTGAATATTCCAACTATCACAAATAACTCACCTTGACCAAGGAAGAAATTCCAGAAGCTGCTTCTGAATGTCCCATGTTCGATTTGACTGATCCAATCAACAAGGGTTTTTTTCTTCCTTCTGCAAGAATATCGTCAATGGCGTAACACTCTTCCGGGTCTCCAACGGTTGTTCCTGAAATTCAAGAAATATATATTTGAATAATGACCCATCAACATCACTTTCATTGCATGAGCATGTAGTTATTTTCATATCAAGTGTGGAAAGTGATGTAACATAGATGCACGGTTTTTGTTGCTATAGAAATGTCATGATCAAATCCCCAAGGACCCGAGAATCGAGAAACCCAGAGAAGACCCTTCCATTCAGCCCAAGAAAGCTATGAAAGAAAAATGTGTTACGTTGAAACTGAATAAGGTCGATACGCCGTTTGAGGAATACGGGATAAAGGAGACTCCAACAGGAAGCATAATGAATGAGAAGACGGACGGAGAAAGAAAAAAGTCAACAGAACAGAAGAGAATGGAACGAGGAAGGCGGCCTCTCCGGTAGAGGAGAACAGAGTCGGAACTTCAGAAAGACTTGGAATGAAATCCGGATTTCCAATAGACGACGAAGTCTTCGCTGATGTATGCTAAACTGTGACAGACTCCGAAATCAGCGTTTACATTCACCCTACCTGAGGAGAAAAGACGCCTCCATCCTAAAGGGGCTGGATCATAGCCCAGGAATATCAGAAATGAAAGAAGACTTGGCTGAACAGGGTCTATGCACAGAGAACCACACAACTAGCTTTTATACTTCATCTGTAGATCCAGGAAGAGAGGAAGACGAAGCTTACCGCAGCGTTGTCGGGGTATGGTGTAGCCCCTCCAGTAAGGAATGCAGAGAGAGAGAGGCAGATCCAGTACCCAGAAAAAAAAGAGGAAGAAAAAGCCATGGGGTGATCCCCCTCAACCCCGTTCTAATATTCCTTCCGGCAGTAGAGGACAAACCATCAAACTTCCAATATAGCAAATAACGTTATAAGTGGAATTATGAAAAGCAAACAGACAATGAGTGGGATGATAAACATTGAAGGATTCTGGCGAGCCACCGACACTTTCACTGTAGAATGGGCATGCCCCCACCGCCATCGACCTGATGATGAATAGTATACTTCTCAGGCTCGAATGGCCAACAAACCCAAAAGGAAGGAACGTGAAAACGATCATCACCCCTGCTATCCCTGAGGATGAAGTGGACGAGGAAATTCAGAGTTTGATCGAAAATATTCTAGAGCCCCGTGACGTCATTACCAGAATGAAGGCGGTGAGAGAAGACCGGGATCTTTTTCCAGATATCATCACAGATCTTATTGAAATGGAAAATGGGGAAAAAAAGAAGTTGGAATAAACGCTATGGCCACACCGTAGAGAAAACATGTTGACTCTGGGTAGGGAGATGAACGACGTTATCCAGAGTTAAAAGAATGTAATCTGGAATAAGAAGTTCAAGAGTCCCAACGTGGGCGATAATTCCCTTTGGCATATGAACAGGAGCCTCCAAAAGAGGTTCGAGGACGTCCCAGCCATTGGGAATCGTCGCACACAAGTGTGAAGAAAAAAGTGGAAAGTGTTCGCGGAATATTTCCAGGACGCTTTCCGAGCAGGTGCTGAGTTAATGCGCGCATATGAGTCGGATAGTAGGGAAACCAAAAAGCTCAGATCGTGGTCGAAACCGAACAGTTTGGTTTCCGGTGGGGGCACTTCACGTCCTCTCAGGTGGCTAGGATTGTCCACGGGGTGAGGGTGGCCTTTCAGCAAGGCAACAATATGATTCTGTTGGACATCATGAAAGCTTTCGATATTTTCTGGATAGAGGGCATGGTCATGAAGATGTTGAGAGCAGGTATGACTCCACCTCAAGAAAATTGAAGAATGTGCGTCTACTCGGAGGTTGAGGGAACTGGGAAACAGGATATACGAGTCCGATTCCGTGCGGTACCTGGGGGTGCAGCAGGACAGGCGTCTATTCCTACACAAACATGTCGGCTTGGTGGTTCCCAAAGAAAGGGGGTTGTCGCGCTCGAAAGAGTGTATCCGCTGATTACAGGACCTCCAAGCTGAACACGGAACAAGTACTCCCATACAAACAGGTAATGAGACCAGCTATGACTTACACCAAATAACGGCCGAATCAATCAGAAAAACGATTTGAACTGCATAATATATCACCTATCATGCTCTTTTAAAAACATCCTCGAGAATAATCTTGCTGCTGGCTGGGGACTACTGGACTGGACTAGGCATATATAATCCAGCACCTGTATTATCACGACTCATGAAATGACTATACGTTGCTTCTTCGCTGGCTCTTAGTCTAGAAGGTATTTGGTGGAAATATAAAGAGGCCCACCTGTTCCATGAAGTTCGAGGAAACTCAAACTGAGACGATCTATGCCACTATCATCATAGAATTCTATCAATAATTTATGCTGTTGGAATCTCGAAGGAAAGTTAATTCCATCTTCTTTGTATCCATCACAGTTCGATTTTATGTAAACCAGTTCGGCGTAATTTCTCATGGCATCTTTAGCTTTCTGTAAAATTACTACTGCTATGGTTTCGGCTCTAACATACCCATTCGCAGCTTCATCGAAAACTCTGCAGAATCCATCATTATTCAATACTCCCAATCTGAAATTTGGATAAATGTTCATTTCAGTAAATGATGCAACAGCAGTTTTGACTCTGACTGGAGGAGAAACAATGTCAAAATCAGGGAAGATGAGGTGGATATTACGTTATGGTCAATTTTGAATGAAAAATGCCCCGATGCCATGATCTTTTTCGGAAGTAATTACAGTGTAATTCGGTAGAATATTTCCGGAGTTGAAAGAAAAATGTATCTGCTGCTGTTTCCATCTATATGATGATTTACTACTGTGTTTTTAGGTTTACTTTTGGTCACTTTTTCTTAAATTAAACTTGAAAAGTAATTTCCTATATGTGACATTTAAAATCAATAGTAATGCCTGTCAAGATGACAAATGTATATTTTCAGAATCGTCACTATAGGTACACGAATGTGGCGGGAAATTTTCAATAACTACCGGGCAATTTTCGTAGGTAATATTAGTAATATCACAAGACCATGACGAATAGCCGACTAATATTTTCTTCATAATTCTATCGAGAGTACTTTGTATTTTGACAATTAGATAAGACCATACGAACATTAATAATCAGAATTAGTCCCGACAGCTTTAGCTGTCATGTATTTTCAACTCACCTTTTGAACTGAAGAGTAAGCATTGGATCATGGCAGAGGTTTGTACCCCCTACGATGGCATTATCAATCTCACCAAGCCTTATTGCTCTATATGCCTCGTTTAAAGCATAAGAAGAACTGCTGCAAGCCGTATCTGTTGTTAATGAGGGGCCTTTCAGTTTTAAATGGTGACTGATTCTGTGTGCTGTCATGACTCTGGCACATCTGTAAAAAATATTCACCAGAATGTTGTCAATGAACCTGTTTATTCAATTCAAGCTCTACCCAAGTGTTAATAGTAATTTGGTTAGTAGTAATCGGACGTGAGCAGTCGGAAGACAGACATCGGTGGAGTTGAGTGCGGGTAAAAAACCGCATTGTTGGTGTTATTCGAAAAATCCGAATACCTAGAGTTTTAACTCAACTGAGATATAGGAATACTACATTGGCGACGATGATGAAGCAACGAAGAGGACTGTAAGCAAAATATTCAGTTAATATAAGTTTATATAACTGGATGGTTTAGAATCATCAGGGCAATACCCGATTAGAACTCGTTCGGTTTAGAAACCATTCGGAGCAGGCATTTTAGAACTCGTTTGTTTCAGAAACCATCCGGAGTAGATACGTAAGAACTCGTTTGATTTAGACACCATTTGGAGCAGACACGTTAGAACTCGGTTGGTTTAGAAACCATTCAGAATAATCAGGGCAATACCTTGTGAGATCTCGTTCGGGCTAGAAACCATTTGGAGCAGATCCTTAAGAAGAGAAAAAAAAATGAATACATTTAATTGCACAACAGATAAATCCATTTGATTTCTGCAATAAGTGGAACAGTATTGAAAAACATCAGAGTAACATAGTTGTTCCAAAAGTATAAAAGTTGACGTGAATATTAGACTATTTTTGGATACAATATATCCGGTCAGACTGATTCAAATATAGTTATATTTAAAATTGATTCTTGACTCCAAATATAGATGGCTCTACACCTTCTTCCTTAGAACGTGCTGGAGTTATCGTAGGACCGTATTATAAATACTTGTGAAACGGATATGACTGGTATTAGTAGTTTTAATATTAGCTCTATGTCTGCACTGATATGATCGGCAGTACTGGAAAACGTTATGCAAATAGTCACATATTTTGATTAATATTTGCTAGTTGCAACAGAAATGCATTCCAGAGTATGTTCTTGTAGAAAAAAACTTTGCCAGATGTTGGGCACAAGTGATATAGCAGTTGAATTATATGGCTGTTGGATTTTTTCTGTTCTACCAATATAAGTAAAATCTCAGAACTGAGCTGAATATCAGTCAATGACATAGTTTTCATTATTACTAATATTCAACATCGACTATATTTGAATATAACTCAATAAAAGATGTGATCAATGATAAATTCGTTATTTAAAGTAATATAGTATATTGTTGATATTCAAGTACTTGCTATATTTCAAACATCCATGGGAATCCAATGGGTCCTTATATTCAGACTGATGATATGATCCAATTTGTAACCAAATGTATTCTTATCATTAAATTAACTATTACTCTACTCGTGGAATATGGAATAGATTCATTGAATGAATGGGTATCCCTTTCATATTATGATAGTGTTTTCTCTGTGTATACAGTGTGATGATTATAATTTTTTTGTTTAGTAATTCAACTGCGCAAAATTCAGAATCAATTTCATTGTTATAATTGTCCATACTGAGGTGTATTTCGCGTGGAGTAAACAAGAGGTATACTTACCCAGTAAATCCATAGGATTGGGGTACTATATAATTATCAACTAATATATGCTCGTTGGTATTAAAACTTATTCCAATATATACCCCAGTTCTGCTATTCTCCAAATCTGAAGGATGCAGTCCAGCGTCAAACACTGCTTCAACAGATTTTTCCAAACACATTTTTATAATTGGGTCTTGTGTCTGTGCTTGCCTTCCATGAATCCCTAAATATACCAGAATACAAAAATGACAAAGAAGAATAAACTTGGAGACAAAAAACATGAGATAGTGAAATTTTCCAGCAGTTTAGATGATGAAATAATTAGATAATTATGGAACGATGGGGATTACAAATTAATTTTGAAGAAATAGCAAACATCATATTGATTTATATATAATTGGATATTGTTCCTGTATGCATTAAAAATAAGAAAGTATAAAAATCAGGCGCGTTAACTAGGAAACAAAATCAAATATGTGTAGGCCGTCGAACTAGTCGCTAAATCATAGAGATTCGAATAAAATATGGAACGATAGAATCTTAAACTCAGCACATGACATCTTGACATCATGTATTTTTGGAAAAAAAATTGTTTACCAAAAAATCAGGGGTGGATCCTAAAAAAATTTTTATTTACAAAACATATAATTTTTTTTGTTGTTATTTCAGAAAATATAAGATTTATCAAAAAACGATTTCGATAGGTTGAGAGATAATTCAATTCTCCACAATAATGATATACAGTAATACCTTACGAATTACGCTAGTTTTTTCAGAAAACGTGGTTTAACGCCGACATCACATTTCATGCTCGAAAATTATAGTAGAAGGAAAATACAAAGTGCATATCGTTCCTGAAGACTTCTACCTCCTCATGCAAATATAACATATCTGAGTACCCAAAATGTGTTTTGTCCCACTTCACATAACCCTTTCAAGATATTTACGGAGGATCTGAAAGTCATGGATATTTTAGTTGATAAAAAATAATTATACTGAAGTCTCACTTATACATGCCAAAGAAAAAACTGGGTTCTACTCCTGCCTCAGTTTTCAACTCACACATAATCTTCTTAATTTGAAACGAACCACGGAATCCAAATTTAGAAATTTTTCAGATGGCGCCCGTGGTTTAGTGAACGCTAGGCTGCGGGCGGTGTCTCAGCTTCTGCCTTCACATGGAGAGTTTGCTGAATCATTTGTTGCAGACATTAGTTATTGTCTGCAGAGACATGCCCTATACTGATGAGGGCAAGAACCCAGAAATCGATCTATAGGTGGTCCAAATGTTTCAATGAACATTTCCATGCAACTAGAAATTGCGGAGATATCCTTGTAGGACTCTGCACGGAAATTCATTAGATGTAATTCAACGTTCGTCGTGGTATTAGCCAGGAAAGTAGTTGTTTTCTGATGGATTTTCGACCCAATTATTCCTATTGTATAGGATTATGGCAATAAGCGTCGTCCTGGTAGTGCAGGACATCTTGTTTCTCTCTTGACAAGCTTATTGTGAACAATGCATGCAGATTTCTTTAATTTAGAAATTTTTCTACTCATTGGCAGGCAGTCAACAATTTTGTTGTTCTGGGCAATCCAAAGTTCAAATAAGTTCCTCATGCGTGAAAAGGAACACAAACAGAATATAAACAGAATTAAATCGGAAACACTCTCTCCACTATATATATATATATATAAATATCCTGAATCAGATTCGTCTTCCATTTTGAAGAAACATACTTTACCCGTTTCTGCAAAGTACGAGAAGAAACCTAGCAGACGGATATCTTCGAAATTTCATTCAACGATTATTTCAATTTCCGTTACTCACCAAAAAATCCAGCATCGAATTTGTTGGTTTCTGGTACAGTCCCAGAACGTTTTGGGAGTTCTAGATGGACATTTTTATAACGTTGATCAGGGGTGACCATATCTACCTTGTTCATTAGATTATTTTTGTACTCTTCAACGTTTGCAGAACTCGGAAAACAACCAGCAACTCCTGTAGGAAGATATTGAAAGTCAGACATTTGTTCATCAATCCGACTAATTCAAATTGAAAACTCAATCATTGAATAATCGATAACTACAATTATACATTATTTATTCTATTTACATTCTATTGGGAATTGAAGATACTACTATATAAGATCATCGTCAGTGTACGTAATGATATTGTTATACACTTTGACGATGATATGATGTTGATTTTTGACAATTCGACTTTTGCAATTTTGTCATCACAGGGTGTTTCTTAATAACATGCTAATATTTAATGGCTTATAGCTAGAAATATGTCTCAAATAAATTATCTTTTGAAATACAGTGTGCTAAAGTTTCAAGATGTTTTTTATAACTCCGACAAAAGGATATTCTTGATTAGGTCGAGTTTACAAATTTTCAATATCTGAAACGAGGGCAATTTTGAGTGGGGATATACAGGGTGTTAATTTAGTACTTTAACAAACTCCAGGAGGAGATTCTTTGAGAGTTTTCAGGACGAAAAGTTCATATGAAAATATGTTCCAAACGGCTTGGTTTCCGAGATACAGGGTGATAAAAATACATTTTTTTCAAGACTTTTTGGAGTTAACTTCGACATTTTCGACAATAATTAGTCCAAATTAGGCAAGTCCCATCCATTCAGTAGTATGTACGATGCAAAATAATTCCTCCAAAATGTTCCTCCTTTTTTTTAGAGTCAAGCCTTGTTCAACCCTTCATAATTTTTTTCCGCTTCTAAATACTATCTAAATACATACATTCCCAAAAGAATATCGAATCATCATTATGCAAAAATATGACCACTTTTGTTTTACAGAAGACGTGTGAATTCCCAATCAGTTTCGGAATTGGTATATCTTAGGAGATATGTAAAAAGGTAACAAAAATATGTTGAAACATAATTAATCACCTGATATGACGATTTCATCTCCTGCTTTGGGATTCGCTAACCATTTCCCATGAAGGAGGTTATAGTTAGGTGTCCCGCCATTTCCATTCGTTTGTTTCTCAACAACCATCTTAGTTCCTGCAATTGAACAAATTATTATCAATTCACATTCATCTTATCAAAAGAATGGCAAATTTTATTCACATTTTTGAAAATTTAATAACTTTCTACAAAAATTTAGAAATTATAGAACCAGAAGAATTAGTATTCACGCAAAACCGAAACTACGATTAGGAGCTATCTACCTTATTGGCGCTCCCAGCTACGTAGTTTTTTTACGGACAAGTGCTTCGTTACCTCCACTATCGCTCTTGAAACATATATGCCCATACACCCAACATGTGCCGTGCAATGATGAAATTTGACTTTTGTGATGACGCGCTGATGTTGCCTCTTAATACAATCTTCCACGAAACACTCTGTACAATAGATGATTCGTCGGTTGCACGCGCGTCGACCGAATCCGAAGCTTGATAAAAAAATTGTTTTCACCGATTAAATATAAATAATAAGGAATAAAGAAATGTTAATACTATCTAAATACATAAATGAACAATAATCCGTCAACAAAAAATTTTACTCTTGTTTTTCAACTATGTTTTTGTTAGTTATTTGATTTTTATCTAAGTTAACGTAAAAACCCTGATTTAAACTAAAACCTACAATTTTTGTTACTCCTTGCAGTTATTTTTGGAAGGACTTGGAAAAGATTCCCATTAGAAAAAATGAAAAAAGTAAATTAAACAATTTTTAGTTCAATAACCTTTATTATTTTGTTTCTTTTATTAAAAGTTATATGAAAATAATTTTTGAAAATGTTGAACTTCCGTTGTTCATATAATTTTTATAAACAAATTCATTGTTGATATGATTAAAAAAAATCATCAGAATCCAATAATTGGCGAAAATGGAGATTTTCAAGGAAAACATCGTTTTTCAAAAATTATTGCTAAAAACGCAATTGCTAATCAACAATTTATTTTGTTGCTGACTAAAAAATCACATTTTTCGTCTTTCAATTTTCATGGAAAATGTTCCTCTTTTAAACATCAATATAATGTTTAGTCATTAATCCAAGAACGTGTGAATGTCCAGCGTGGCTTTAGCCGGGGAAGTAGTTGTTTTCTGTTAGATATTACTAATAAATTAAATTTTTAATTTTTTAATTTTCATGGAGAATATTCCACTTTTCAATTCACTCACCAGTTAGCTATCCTAGATTGACAAACTTTTACGAAATGAGTTTGATACAAACACGGGAATTCAACTGCGAACACAATATGAGTAACAAGGGTGCCAAGATTACAATCAGAGGCAGGTGGGATTATTTCAGAGGCAGGTGGGATCATTTCCGAAATAGTAAACAGCCAAATTTACTTACAATCGAGACCTCTGCCCTCCGGTATGATAAACATGTAGATTAATTTTTTTTTAATTCAATCTTCTTAATTTCCTCACCGAAATGGCGATGAGAAAGTCCTAAAGAAATATGAATTGAATATAAAAAAAATTATTAGAATTTTTTAAAAAATATTCAACAATATCGTAACACCGACAAAAAAGTAGGTTGTCCGAACATAATCATATTTTTGTCCACCTGAATAACAGATGTTTTTATCCGGCGTTTTTTATAAGCACTTGATCCGTCGACTAAAGCTCAAATTAGGCTATAACGATAGCTTTCTAAACAATTCCACATTGACTTATATAAAAACAGCTACTGCACGTTGAAAAGGCGAACATTCTCCATGAAAATTGAAAAATGAAATGTAATATCTGTTAGATATTACAAATAAATAACAATTTTCATGGAGAATTTTCCCCTTTTCAAAATGAATACCTCTCAAGAGGTTACCTTGAACGATGGAAAATAGCGACTAGAGTTTTTTTGCAGCCGCAGATGATTCCATAACAGATTTTATGAATATCCTATTCATAGTTTCGAACTAAAATCAAAATGCAATGCCCATGACACGTCTATATCAAAAAATAATTTTCAAAGTGTTACCGCAGAAGAAATATTTCCCTCATATCCATCCCTGATGTGTATGCTTCTGGAGAGCCTATTTTTTTCGAATACTATCAGTCCCCCTGATGAGCTTGGCAAAGCGAAATAGATGTTCCTCTAGCAAAATGTATTTGGGATTGAATGCGAGAGAAGCGAACCTTGCTTCAATGAAATGAACGATTTCTGTGAGATATTTTTAATAATAACATTCTCCCTAATCAATGTATTTAATGAATATTCAATAAAAACTAGAGAAAATTATAAAAAAATCAACTATCTGAATGAAAATGCGAATTTTCACTTTCAGATTCTTCTTTTATTTTCACAATATCTATCAGATGTAGTTCAATGTCCAGCGTGGCTTGTGCCGGGGAAGTAGTTGTTTTCTGTTAGAATTACAAATAAATCACATTTTTCCTTTTTTAATTTTTATGGAGAATGTTCCCCTTTTCAACATGAATACATCCGAAGAGGTTATCTTGAACGATGGATTATCTTGAACGACTAAAGTTTGCTTTCAGCCGCAGATGATTCCACAACAGATTTAATGAATATCCCATTAATATTTTCGAACTAAAATCAATAGTTGAAAAAATATACTTGGTAGATTTCTGGCATAGCTTCTATAAGAACTACTTCGCGGTGATTGGAATTGGTAAGTCGTTGATGCAATTGATTTTCCTTTTTTTCATTTGTTTTCAGACCAATCCGGCAGCACTTGTATTAGCAAGCGGCACACTACCTACTAAGTACCAAGACTTCGATAATAGACAAGCAAGAGTGAGACAAAGGTGGTCCAGCATGAGATGGAGACTAGGAACGCCAGACCAATCCGGCAGTCCTTGGATTAGCAAGCGGGCGCACTACCTACTAAGTACCAAGACTTCGATATTAGACAAGCAAGAGTGAAACAAAGGTGGTCCAGCATGAGATGGAGACTAGGAACGCCAGACCAATCCGGCAGTCCTTCGATTAGCATGCGGGCGTACTACCTACTGAGTACCAAGACTTCGATATTAGACAAGCAAGAGTGAAACAAAGGTGGTCCAGCATGAGATGGAGACTAGGAACGCCAGACCAATCCGGCAGTCCTTGGATTAGCAAGCGGGCGCACTACCTACTAAGTACCAAGACTTCGATATTAGACAAGCAAGAGTGAAACAAAGGTGGTCCAGCATGAGATGGAGACTAGGAACGCCAGACCAATCCGGCAGTCCTTGGATTAGCATGCGGGCGTACTACCTACTGAGTACCAAGACTTCCATATTAGACAAGCAAGAGTGAAACAAAGGTGGTCCAGCATGAGATGGAGACTAGGAACGCCAGACCAATCCGGCAGTCCTTGGATTAGCAAGCGGGCGCACTACCTACTAAGTACCAAGACTTCGATATTAGACAAGCAAGAGTGAAACAAAGGTGGTCCAGCATGAGATGGAGACTAGGAACGCCAGACCAATCCGGCAGTCCTTGGATTAGCAAGCGGGCGTACTACCTACTGAGTACCAAGACTTCGATATTAGACAAGCAAGAGTGAAACAAAGGTGGTCCAGCATGAGATGGAGACTAGGAACGCCAGACCAATCCGGCAGTCCTTGGATTAGCAAGCGGGCGTACTACCTACTGAGTACCAAGACTTCGATATTAGACAAGCAAGAGTGAAACAAAGGTGGTCCAGCATGAGATGGAGACTAGGAACGCCAGACCAATCCGGCAGTCTGCCAGAAGACTTTTTTTTGCCAAGAAGAAGGAAGCTGACAAAATAGTTAGCGATATGGAGAAAGAACGAGTCCTTGAAGCATTCTACATTCCCTGGTCCTCTCCAGACGTGCTAGCGGAAAATAAAGATGGATCTACACGTTTTTGCGTAGACTATTGTCGAATGAGGAACCTGGCATAGAATAACAGTTAACACCGTATGAGAATAGATGATACCATAGACACGTTAGCTTTACGATATTTCTGACCCTGGAATTGAAGAGCGGATATTGGCATTTAGAACTGGCTCTAGAAGATTAAAAAAAGACAACTTTCACCATCGGCTCAATGTAGTTGTAGTTCACAGTTATGCCATTCGGGTTCTGTTTGTAATGCTCCCGCCACATTTGAAATATTGATGGAGACGGTTCTGAAAGGACCGTCATAGAACTAAGAAGAAGTATATGAATTATTCAGAAAGTGTTTTAATACATTTTCATTGAAATGGGTCGGTCAATTTCTATTCAAATTCTATTGTTCATTTCTGTTAAAAGTAGTTCACATAATGTACGTACGTACTTTTTGACAATGGCTTGTTTACAAATATATTCAGAAATGGATTCATAACACTTTGAACAAAATTTCCATAATTTATTCAATCTCGGGCATAGTTCAGGTTTTTTGCACGATTCGATTCAAAA
Source organism: Chrysolina haemoptera (assembly GCA_958298965.1). Lineage (NCBI taxonomy): Eukaryota > Metazoa > Arthropoda > Insecta > Coleoptera > Chrysomelidae > Chrysolina > Chrysolina haemoptera. Next base: position 23,241,066 of record OY282601.1, on the reverse strand, counting down.
ATAATCTGAATATCTATTCGAGCTAGAATATTTTTTCAAGACAATGTATCGTGTTTGACGTAACCGCATATCACAAGTAATAGCCCACCGATATCTCATAGTACCCATTTGGAATTGAAACTAAGTAGATCTTGACTTTTAAATTTCGCGACTTATTTGATATGTTATTGAGTGCAGGAATATTTTGGCAATCAGATTAGATTCAAGATTTATTTTACAAAATAATTCTGATCTGAGTTGGTTAATATCCATACAAAATAATTATTTACTCATCTCAACAAGTTTTGGAAAAATGGAAAAATCATTCATACCATAACCAGTACATATGCCTATCGAATTAAAAGGAGAGAGTTTTTGAGTTTTTCAGTTTTTAATCCAATGCGTCGTGGAAGTTGAATTTGTTTTGATGTTCACCAAGCAATTCCTATGTTCAGTTATGTTTTTTCCGAAGGTTAAACCAGTTTGTCCAATATGAAACATTGGAAAAGAACCACAAGTCAATTTTTAAACTTCATTTCTTTCTTGTTTTTTCTTAATTATTTTTGGTGTTCCTTCCCAACGTGTTTTTTTGCTTTGAAAGCAATCTTAAGACCTTGCTATTTTGTAACTAATCATCTATAACTTAATAGATGTTTATGATATAAGTGTCGTAAAGATTCATATTACGATATGACATGGAACATTTGTCAAACGAGGCCTTTAGGCCGAGTTTGATAACCCATCGATTATCGTAATATGAATTTACGACACAAATATTATACAAGATTTTATCTACTACCAACGATGTTAATTATTTACTCAAAATCAGTCAATATTCCTTAAATTAATGATATTAGAATCATGCAACAAGCAAGCGTTGCGCCCATTGTTGATTCATTTTGCGAACTGTCAACTTTGACACGTTCATTCCAATTTAGTAAAATTTCATCGACATTAGTTCAGACGATTAGAGAATATATTCAAAAATTAAAAAATTCAAACCTTAGTACCTGATAAATCCCGGGATAGATACTCAAATTTATAATAAATTAGTTCTTGTTATCCTTTTCCATTAAATAGGCTGACATTCAAAAAGAGAAAACAAATGAATTTTACTTTACCGCACTAGTGCGGTAAAGTATCTTATTACGAAACTCATATAAGTTTCGTAATGTTTTATATTACATTACGTTAAAAGGTAAGACCTCGTTAATCCTTGGCTCGCACAAGTTTCGACTTTTGAGGGCTGCCGTTCGTAAGGGGACGACAGCTGGTTAACGGAAAAAACAATTTTAACAATTTTTTTTTTTAACAACGTATTGGTGGTAGGTAATTTTTTTTACTTTAAACTTCTGTTTGAAGCAATAGTAGATATCCTACTATTAGAGAACACTAGAAGTTCAAAGCAGAAACATTTATTTATTTATTTATTTTATTTAAATACAACAAGGGCAGAGGCACAGCCTCTTGTGCCCAGTAATATATGAATTTATCAGTTTACAAATGATATGATTTTATATAAGATGGAATAAAGCAAAATGATGGAATAATAATGTATAAACTATATCACATGTTCACTGATGATCACATCGCTCAATTGTAATGATTCATTTCAATAATAGTAATTTATGTATCAAGTGAGTAAAGTGATACTTTTTTTACGTGGCATTACTACGTGTAAAAAAAAATTTACCTACGAGTTTCATACAGTATTTTTTCTACAACTGGCAAAAAAAATAACCAATTCATAATTTTTTGCAAATATGAAATAAATTTGGCATATTTTTATTGATTCATTATTCGAACAAAGTTCGAAGAGTATGCCGGAGAGTTGAGTTTCAAACAAATGAAACGAATGATTTCGACAGAGTCGAAATCCCTTTCTCTTCACACTATCCCGCAAAATGGAAAATTTGAAGCGAATATTAAAATAACATATTCATCGAAGTCAATATTATTATTATTAATAATGTTGACTTTCGAATAACTAGTCCATCGAAGTAACTTTTCGATTTCTTAGATTTGTATTCAAAATAAATGAACAATCCTCGTGAAGCAACGAATACCTTTTTCTTTCTTTGAACTATGTCAAGGAAATCTCATATTTGCACTATGCAGATTTCCTCCGTTCAATCTTCATCAATTTTCATTTCTACTTAAATTAAATTTATAGTTATGAAGAATTCGTTATCTGGATAGATGCCCAATTTCACAAATTTCATTAATTATTGTTGTCAACTAGTTTCTGACGGCCAAACAGCCATAGCTACCTTGGATTATCCAGTGTAGATTAGGTCCAATAGTTCCTTAGAGGTATATGCTATTATTTTGAATATATTCGCCGCGATAGTTTGGAATTTTGATAATACTCATTTAATAGTAAGAATGTTAAGAATATTATTGGTCAAACATTTGTATATCAAATATTTTATAGGTTATTAGTTGCCAAAGAAAATGAGAAGCTTTATGGCATGATTTCGTTATTATTCGGATCTGTCAACTGTTGTTGCATGAAACTGTCGGTTGCCTAGCAACAGCCGTTAAAAAAGTGCACTTTTTTACGCTTTTCCGTTTAATAATGAAATCGTATGTTGATAGTGAAATATTGTAATATTTCACGCACATAAACCACACAAAAAAAGTGTTTTTTTAGAGTTGTAGAAAAAAGTATATTTATTTGGTTGAATTTCCTCATATAAGAGGACTTCTTCGTTGACTAAGCAGTGTACCTACTAGTGTACATTTTCTAGATTCTTCAGGAAAATAGGTACATGTATATGTTTCTGATCAACTCTGTAAGTAGTTTCTAAATTGGATGTCTCAGAGGTAGGTAACTTTGAGGGGTGGGGGAGACCGGGTACAAAAGAAACACTTTGTACTTCAACACTGGTTTCTGGCTAGCAATCATATTTTTCATTGAGTAAATAATATAGCATATATAAATTTCGTTTATGCTCTACAAATTTGCATGGAAATTTATCCCATTAATCGCTATTTGTTATGAATTTAGAGAGAACTGAAAAAAAAATTGTCATTGTTACTTTCGACCCGGAGGTTTGTCTTCTTTGTCTTCTTTGTCTTCTTTGTCTTCTTTGTCTTCTTTGTCTTCCTTGTCTTCTTTGTCTTCTTTGTCTTCTTTGTCTTCTTTGTCTTCTTTGTCTTCTTTGTCTTCTTTGTCTTCTTTGTCTTCTTTGTCTTCTTTGTCTTCTTTGTCTTCTTTGTCTTCTTTGTCTTCTTTGTCTTCTTTGTCTTCTTTGTCTTCTTTGTCTTCTTTGTCTTCTTTGTCTTCTTTGTCTTCTTTGTCTTCTTTGTCTTCTTTGTCTTCTTTGTCTTCTTTGTCTTCTTTGTCTTCTTTGTCTTCTTTGTCTTCTTTGTCTTCTTTGTCTTCTTTGTCTTCTTTGTCTTCTTTGTCTTCTTTGTCTTCTTTGTCTTCTTTGTCTTCTTTGTCTTCTTTGTCTTCTTTGTCTTCTTTGTCTTCTTTGTCTTCTTTGTCTTCTTTGTCTTCTTTGTCTTCTTTGTCTTCTTTGTCTTCTTTGTCTTCTTTGTCTTCTTCGTCTTCTTCGTCTTCAACCGCGTATGTCCAATGAGTATGACTGAGACTCCACACGATTCGGAAGGTTGAAAGTCTCTGTCGCACTCATTGGGAATATGGAGAAGGTTTTTGCCTATATCTCCACAGCTTTTTGACATAATCCCATCAAACCTGGTATTATTGGCTTCCGAATGACCATGCCTAACCAAATATACTGGGTGTCCCATTTAAAATTATCATCAAAGTAATTTTTCATTAAATGCTGTTAACCGTATATATTTTGGATGGGGTTCAAAAATTGGCCCATCGGAAAAGAAAATCGACCTGTCTGAGGATTTTTCCGAAATATATTTATATTCAGAAATAATGAATTTAATCCATAATTCAGCTGTGCACTGTATGAATCTATAATGATAAAAGTCAGTATTTTGTTGTGTTTAGATCAAATGTTGTTTTTATTACCGTGTCATAGCATTGTAAGCAAATTTCACCACACTGCATTGTATGGAATATTCCACCACGATAATAATATAAAGACTTCCCCTGTGTCGTATTCAGAGTTAGTTATTCCGTTATTGAATTCCGTAATTTTTTCAAGTTGCGTAAATTAAGATCTGGGACTACTAAGTTTTTCATCGTCAAACGAAGTACTTCATTTATTTCATAGTTTGACTGGTGAGTATTATAAAAGTTTGAAAATCCTGAAAAAAATATATCTAAAATTCTATTGAAGCACATCTATATTCATGAAATATATCCTCATGAAACATGAATGTTACTTCTACTTTAGTTCTTTAATAGCTATTTAGAGCGAAAGTGATTGATTGTCGCTCGACAAAAAGATTAATCTTTGAAGAACGACAAGGACACTTTGCGCTCGAAATACACACATTATTTTTTCTTCAAGCGCAGCTCTTAGAAAAAAAATCATCGACACTCCATTCAAATAGGCACATAACATTACTTAAGAAAAAATCACTCGATAGCAACCCGAAATGTATAAGCTATCTGAATGTCTAATAATTCAAATCACTAAATAGAAACAAGTAAAATAACGTTTTTAAAAAAAAAAGTTGCAATTGCCAGGAGCTGAACCCGGGACCTACGGATTACAAGCCCAAGACTAACTAACTAACTAAAAAGATTTTTTAAATTCACATTTCATGGTAAATAACAAGACACAATCATTTCTTCTGAGCTTCATAACCCAGGGGGTTCGGGGAAGGAAGGAAGAATGGGCGCAAAAGTAGCGTTCCTTCTACTCCCAATCAGAAGAGCACAGGGGCGGTGTGGCCTCAGGGAGCACCGGGACTTTTCCCGGTGGGCCGGACCCCTCGATGGGCCGCGGGGGCCGGAGTCCGGCCATTCAACAATATTCAACCATAATGAAAATAATGTTTTTACATATAGTGTTAAAATAAAGACTCGCGTAAGAAAAATATTGGTCTTATAGGCAATACTAGATAGTTGCCAAAACATTCCGTCCTGAAAAAATCTTTGGATCGTTTGAAGGCAAGAAGAACTCTTTGTTTATTGAAGTTGATCTGACTTTGAAAACAATCCATGAAAAGACAAGTTTAACCCCTGATGCTCGTGAAAGGATTTGTCGAAATGCTTTTATAATATGCGACAATACTAACGACACATACAGAGAATACTTGAAATAACTACCTATAAACATCTGGACTGGATTATTTGAAAGCTTATCAAATGATCAAATGGCCTGCCAAGTAAAAGAATCCGACGAAATAAACAGATGCCAGGTGAAAAGTCACAAGATGACGTAATAACGGACAGCAATACAGCATTTGAAATAAACGTGCACAATATTATTTTTTGTGTTTTGGCACCGATTGCTATGGTCATTAGCTACGTGTTTTGGCTATGCAGGCGCGGATCTGGGAAGATTTTTTTGGGGGGTAAATAATTTTATCACTAAAAAAATAACAAAAAAACTCTTAAAACATAAAAATAAGAAAAAAAATATATAAAAATAAACTTAAAAATCATAAATAGGTTTATCTTCAATGGTTCTGGTTCAATCAACACGATCTCAGTGTTCGGTACCAAACGATTAGATTCAGTAAGTCAGTACAACTTAAAAAAAACACGAAATTCAGTACGAAATGAAAATATAAGAAAACAAAAGCAAAATTTGCAGCATTTGGACGAACAAATCTTTATTTCAAATATTTTTTTTCCATTTTTATATTTTTTTTCTTCTATAAACTTGTGTTGTGCCGTGTGCCGTGTGCCGCCATCACTCGGGGGGGGGGGTAATTACCCTATTACCCCCCCTTGTATCCGCGCCTGTGGGTATGTTGTGTTACTAACTCCTCACGCCCACTCTAGGAGCAGCACTGTTAATTTTTTCGCAACATTGTATCGTGGAGGATTATTCTTAGTCACCAACGAGATTCAATTGTTTAGAAAAATGAAGAAAGTTCCTGGGAACCGAACCTGGGACCTCTCGGTCACCAGACGCGTGTGCTATCTACTGGGCTAATCCCCACCCCACGTGCACAATGTTATATTGGATTATGTTAAACAAAGTAGACGAATCACAAAAAATGAATATTTTTTCGCAGATTTATCTTTACTTGACCCCACTAATTTTTCACGAATACAAAATGATACAAAAATTTGGTATAATTTTATTATCAATTGGAATGCTTTGAAACTTTTCTTTCGAAGACTTTTATAAAGTGACAAAAACTCCCCCTATGAACGAAACCTCAAGTGAGACGGAGGAAGATGATAACAATTATTATGAAGAAGAAGAGACAATGAAGATTATTTTCCTGAATATGACTCATGCAAAAATTGTGTAATTTGCTGTAAGAATATTTTGAATCGGTACACAATTTGTATGCAACGATGGGCGCATACCAGAACTCGCAACACCGAATTTACCTTAATCCGGCACCGAAATTCACCACAAAAAATGATGTTACCTGCATGTTGCATTAATCCCAAGCTTGAATTCACCACAAAATAAAATAATGTAGTGTGAGGAAATAAAGTACATACATTTTGCAAGGATTAATTATTTAGTATGATCAAACCAGAACAAACCAACCTTATGTAGACATTTGAGTGCGTGGAAATTAAATACATACATTTTGCGAGGAATAATTATGTAGTATGATCGAACCAGAACGAACTAATCTTACGTAGACATTTGAGAGTGTGGAAATTGAATTGGAGTTAGAGTAATTGTACCGTTACGAATAGTTGTAGTTACGAACTATATTTTTGAGGTACTCCTTTAGGTATTATTATTTTTCGGTGGTTAGTTTCGGTAAGGGATTAAGGGTTATGTACGACCCAAAAATGGATTATTAATTTTATGGCGAATTCCAGTGTACCGGCCACGACATACGAATACCTTTTTCTATCTTATAAATATATTTTAACTATTTCCTTCACTCAGGTGTCTTGTGAGAGAAGTTTTTCGACATTGAAAATCGTCTAAGGAATCAATTATCCCAAAAAAAATACAGTGTTTTTTGATAATGGCATGCAACAAAGACATTCTCAATAATGTAAAAACCGATATATTATTGACAAAGTGGCACAAAAAAGCGATTTAATGAAGAAAATGCTAATTGTTTTGATTTTCCATGAGCGTTAACACGAAAAAAATCTAAATTTTCAAGTCAAAGAAAGATATGTGAATTATACGTTCAACGTTCATAATATTTTACTCGTCACGTTTTTCTTTTTCAATTTACCTTTAAACTTTAGTTTTTAATACAGGTAAAATGTCGAGTGCATAAATATCTATAAATGATTTATGAGGGTAGGTATCTAATTGAATACTGTTTCTAATTGATTTTTAATGGAACTAAAGCCATTTATTGTTATATAAAGGTTAATATTTTATTTCTTTCTACTTTTAATACTTGTATCCTTAATTAATAGCCGCAATAGGAATCTTTCAATTCAAAGTGTGCTTTGTATGTTCAATTGATTATAAAAAATGAGGTGGGCCGCTTGCTCTATTTCTCCCGGTAACTTTTTTGGTCCCAGACCGCCCCTGGAAGAGCAGAAGAGCGCCTTGCCAAGCGAACATAGCCACCCCCGCGAGAGAGCGCTGTAGTCCGCCCGCGCTGGTGGTAACGCTGGCCGGACTTTTCATTATACCACGGCAGTAGTTCGGCATGATACACGCCTCCTGCAAAGCTTATGCGTGTTGTTCAATGGCATTCAATGCAGATATTGCTTTATGCAGTTTATGAGGCTGGTTGTTTCAATGTTGAATCCCGGAAAAGGCTGTAGCGAAAAACCGGGGCGAGGTACTTTACGTTTCAGTCATACTATCGATTTGGTTCCCTATGGAACCGGTTCTTCCCTGCGTTCTTGAAAGATATAATAATAATAATAATGAACGTCTTTATTATTTTCAATCAGAAATGAAATTATAAACTTTCACAATAGTCATATAAATAGTGATTGAAAATGAAAGGCAAAGTTCAATTTTCGTGGACAGAGCGCCCACGAAACTTGTTCTTCCACTCAACCTAAATTGTACTGCAGTGTCATTTCGTAATAATAATAATAATAATTTAACAAAATAATATAAGAGTGTTCTTTAAGTGAATAAAAGAAGTAAGAAAAAAGTAAAAAATATGAATATGTTACATCGCTGTCACCTAGTCAAGGAGAAAAGGGGAGAAAAAACGAGAAGGGAAAAACGTAATATTCAATATATAATATAGCAATATTTCGTAGATGACTTAATGAGGATTTTGCAAGAGATACGATTTTAATTGTTTTTTGAAACGTAAGATACTTTCAGTTTTCATTGATCGAGGAATATCGTTATATATTTTTGCAATTTGATAAGAGAATGATCGCTTAAAAGTTTCCGTTCTGAAAGCAGGGGGTGATAAGGCACCTTTGAATCTCACGTTTAGATTATGCACATCCGATCGAAAAGTTATTTTTCTATGTAGATAAGAAGGGGTTTTATTGATTATAATCCTATGAAATAGATTCGCACTATGTAGATATCTTCTATTGACCATATCCAACCAGACAGTTTCGCGAAGTTTAGAAGAAATCCTTTGATGTCTTCGAATTCCATAAATTAGTCTTAAACATGAGTTTTGTACAATTTGAATTTTATTTCGGTAATGGCTGGTTATATTTGGACCATAGAGAGCATCCCCGTAGTTGAAAAGGGACAAAACCAACGTTTCACAAAGAATTTTCTTCACAGAAGAAGTGAGGATTCCTCTGTTGCTATAGATGATTCTTAGAATGGAGTAGGCGCGTTTCAAAATGCCATTAATGTGTTTTTCAAATCTAAGATCCGCATCCATACAGATGCCTAGGCTCTTCGCTTCATTAACCAGGAGAAGTGGTTCACCATTTATCTTAAGCTCTATGTCAGAACAGATATCACGGTGACTTTTAGGTCCAAAAAGAATTACATTAGATTTGCTGGTATTTATCTTGAGAGTATTTATCAAGCGCCCCGCCGTGTTTGCGGGGCTCATTATCATACACTCTGAGCTTAGTGATGTCTCTGGTGAGAGGGGCTCTTGTCAAGCATGTACTTATAAAACTTGTATGACAAGTTATTTATAACTGTCAGGATCGAGTCGACGCCTGCAAGCTCCCTAAGATCTTCCAATCGAAGGTATCGTCTGCTACCGATGATGACACGGAGTACTTTGTTCTGCATCCTATCCAATCTCGCCAAAGGAGTCGGCTTTAGGCTACATAACACCGGACAAGCGTACGTCATAGTTGGTCTTATGAGTTGTTTATATATCAACAGTTTGTTCTCAGTTGAGAATTTAGAGCCTCTGGCTATCAGAGGGTAGGTGCGCTTTAGCGCAGCTCCAACCCTCTGGATAGCCAGGGTGATATGACGCCTGAAATTGAGACGCTTGTCCAGGTGTACCCCCAGGTACCTCGCAAGGTTCAAATTCTCAACGGCCTCGTCATTGATTCTCAACTTCCGATAAAGCTTTGTATGGCTGTACTTTTTCGTGAAGTTGATCGTCTCCGACTTGGCCGGATTAACCTCGATCTTGTTCTCATCTAGATACGGTATGATCTTCCTATCCAAGTGCACTTGGATCCTATACTGGGCAGCGGCGCTGAAGAAGGAATGGGCAAAAATGGCTGTCATCTGCATATACAGCCGTGCCCATATCCGATCTCTCGCACTGAGGAAGGTCATAGGGGAATAGGGATAAACATGAACCCTGCGGGACACCTGACAAGCCCAAGACGCTAGCCATTGCACCACCGCAGATTCTTAGATGGACATGACTGTATTGTCTATACTTTCCATCATGCAAGTATAGGTTCGTTTCAGACAAATTCACAAAAAAGGTTAATTAAGTGGGTAGGACGAAAAATCATATGTATTACATGGAAAATTTCCAGACTGAAAGTTATTACATTTTCAAAAATATAAATGAAAGCAATTCTTTTCATAAGATGATTGTGAATTGATAATAATTTGTTCAATTGCAGGAACTAAGATGGTTGTTGAGAAGCAAACGAATGGAAATGGCGGGACACCTAACTATAACCTCCTTCATGGAAAATGGTTAGCGAATCCCAAAGCAGGAGATGAAATCGTTATATCAGGTGATTAGTCATGTTTCAATATATATGAGTAGTGAAAAATTGTAAGTAACCATGCATAATTAGCTGGAAAAACACGATAAAAATTTTTTGACCGCAGATTATTGTTCATTCATTTATCCAGTAGGTCCATGAATTTTTTCAATACTCGATATTAATATTTAAATCGTTTATAATATTTATTTATTAAAGGGCCAAAGTCGTGTTTTACGCAAGCTGGAAATATTGGTCCTAGAGTTTCAGGTATTTTGGGAAATATCTTCCTCTTTTTGAATATTTTTTAAAATTTGAAAAATGTTAAATAGTTTTGCAGATATTTGCAAAAACCCAAACCTCATTTTATTTTTTCAGTTAATTGTTTATAACTTTTGCATTTGTTGTAATCGGCACTTGATTCTTCTCAAAAATCATCTACACGCTATTCAGAATCGATGACAGCACGTTCATATTTTTCAGCGGCGGCAACAATTATCGAAATTGTTCATATTTACAAAGCATATTCTGTTTCTTACCTACATCACGTTTTCAATCCTGGACAATACCCAATTCATAACAAGGTGAAAATATAGTTATTTACCTAACAAGTGCGGAAAGTAGTACTTTTCCGCACGCGACGGAAGTTGCACGAACGACGCGGAGCGGAGTTCGGGCAAGCCGTTAAGGGCGGAAAAGACATTTTCCGTAAGAGTTAGGTACAATATTTTTCCTACGAATGTTTTTTTCCATCTTATTTATGAAAAAACAAGGTTTTTAATAAACAAGTTTTTTTAATAATGCTACATTTAGTTAGTCCTAAATATCATCATTTTCAAAAATACAAAAATCGTGCGGAAAAGTAAAAATCGTACGGAAAAGTAAAAATCGTGCGGAAAAGTAACTTTTCCGAACGATTTTAAATCGTACGGAAAAGTACAACTTTCAAAACGAAAAATCGTGCGGAAAAGTTACTTTCCGCACGCTCGTACGAAAAATTATTTTTTATGAAAAAACAGCGGCGTATCACTTTTCTCTTCAAAATGTTTCAGTGCAAATCGCGCATTAACCCCAGTGGTGAGCATAAAAGATTATGTTTTACATCAGAAAATACCTTTTGATGCACAAGAGATAAGTACTACGTTTCTCAAAAATATCTGGACCAATACCAATAGTCATAAAAACAAATCTTGAAACTTTAGCTCCCTGTATTTCAAAAGATCAAAAGTTAGGACTTAAGAGATATATTTCGAGCTGCATTCTTGTACCCAAAAATAACCCCAATTAATATTAGTATGTCATCAGAGCTGTCGCAAAGCACAGTGCTTAGTGCTCGTGAAAGCACTTGTGTTCCTAATCATTGTGCAAAACTGATTTGTATTTTTCATTCATACCATATCTGTGAAGAGGTAGGTAACCATGTGCGGTCCATTTCGATATGGTTTTGATTAACATATTAACATCCAAAAAATGATGTCAAAAAACCCAAAAAAAAACAAACATTCAATCAATATTCTTTTTGTAATTGAATCAAATTTTTGTTCAAAATAGCATGTTGTGTAACAAGTGTAATAAACGTTCTCTCAGTAATTCAATCACGAGTACAGCGTAGCAGAACAAGTATTTAATATAAAAAGTATCCCGAGGAGTTTATAAACGCTTTACGATATCTGTTCTTCCATAACAAAGTTATTATTACAATTTCAATTATATTGACAGTTCAAGACCTACTCAGCAGGATTTTTAACCACTAACACAAAACATTAATCCTAACGATATACATATTTGAAATATGGAGTAATAGGTTTATTCGTTTGCATCGAGGTGTAGCACTTTTCTACACCTGGTGTAATTTACACTCGATTCAGTATTCGTGCAGATTAATTTAACATATTCCTTTGTTTGAACTGCAGTCAGCTACACTCGATTCAAAATGTGGTGTAAATTAAACTACACTACAGTACGCTACGCTCCACTACACTACACTACACTACACTACACTACAGTACCCTACGCTACGCTACGCTACACTACACTACACTACACTACACTACACTACACTACACTACACTACACTACACTACACTACACTACACTACACTACACTACACTACACTTCACTTCACTTCACTGCACTGCACTGCACTACACTACATTAAACTACACTACACTACACTACACTACACTACACTACACTACACTACACTACACTACACTACACTACACTACACTACACTACACTACACTACACTACACTACACTACACTACACTACACTACTCTACACTACTCTACTCTATTCTATTCTACACTACACTACACTACACTACACTACACTACACTACTCTACTCTATTCTACACTACACTACACTACACTACACTACACTACACTACACTACACTACACTACACTACACTACACTACACTACACTACACTACACTACACTACACTACACTACACTACACTACACTATACTACACTACACTACACTACACTACACTACACTACACTCTATTCTACACTATACTACACTACACTACACTACACTACACTACACTACACTACACTACACTACACTACACTACACTACACTACACTACACTACACTACACTACACTACACTACACTACACTACACTACACTACACTACACTACACTACACTACACTACACTACACTACACTACACTACACTACACTACACTACACTACACTACACTACACTACACTACACTACACTACACTACACTACACTACACTACACTACACTACACTACACTACACTACACTACACTACACTACACTACACTACACTACACTACACTACACTACACTACACTACACTACACTACACTACACTACACTACACTACACTACACTACACTACACTACACTACACTACACTACACTACACTACACTACACTACACTACACTACAGTACACTACACTACACTACACTACACTACACTGCACTGCACTGCACTACACTACACTACACTACACTGCACTGCACTGCACTACTCTACTCTCCTCTACTCTACTCTACACTACACTACACTACACTACACTACACTACACTACAATACACTACACTACACTACAATACACTACACTACAATACACTACACTACACTACACTACACTGCACTACACTACACTACACTACACTATACTACACTACACTACACTACACTACACTACACTACACTACACTACACTACACTACACTACACTACACTACACTACACTACACTACAATACACTACACTACACTACAATACACTACAATACACTACATTACACTACACTACACTACACTACACTACACTACACTACACTACACCTTGATGCAAACGAATAAACCTATTGTGAATCTGTGAAAATAGCACGATAAGCTGAATGTCATTTTAGTCATGTCAACAAATTTATATTACATCGTGACATGTTCCTCTTCATTGTAGCTTTTCCAAGCGATTAATACAATAACGGCTTTAAAAAGCTACAGTGTAGCAATACATGTCGCGATGTAATATTATTTTTCTGAAATCGCTCGAGAATGCGTATTTTCTTGGAGTAACTTCAGACCCCAAAACACGGTAATCTAATATTTTAGTCCATCGCTAAGCAACAAACTTTTCCGTATCGAAAACGGTCCGGGGAAATTTTTGCTGGCGTCTTAACAATAATGACATCAATCAAAATTTCTTAATTTATGATAAGGTTGATTGCGATTTCAGAAAAAATAGTATGTGTACCTCGTAGTAAAAGCACATCTCCAGACGACAGTGTAAACAAGCATTGCTTTTACTACTAGATACACAATATACTATTGTGAAAATTTTACTTGTTCAATTAACTTTCACTTACTCATGTATCTAACAGTCCAAGAAGTGCTTAGTGCTTAGTGCTCCCTGATTGGAATTACTTTTTGAAAGTGCTTAGTAATCGCGGGCATTTCATAAATAAAAGTGCTTAGTGCTCGAGATTGCACTTTTCCAAGAGTGCTTAGTGCTCGAATTGCTTTTTGTCGGTGTTCGGCACAGCTCTGCATGTCATTAAGAAACACCCTGTACTGACAAAATTGCAAAGTTGGTATTGCCAAAAATCAACATCATATCATCATCAGAGTGAATAACAATATCAATAGGCACAGTGAAGATGATCTAATACAGTATCTTCAACCCCAACACCATCTAGGTATATTTCAAAAATACATAATAGACCGTCAGCTAGTGACAGATTTAGGTGCCCCATTTTCGCATACAAGCCTCGAATAGGGTTGAAAAGTATATCGATTTGTAGTAAAATGAAGATATTTTTACGAGTGGCTCCTGGGGATAACATACCGAGAATTCGATTTTTCAGAACAGTGCTTATTCGTTTCCCTCGTGTTTCTATTTACGGTACGACACTACAGAGGGTGATTCGTTAAGTCGTTTTGGGAAAAAAATATTTTATGAACATATGTTCGGAGTTGCTTCTTTTCTGAGATACAGGGCATTGATTTTTTTTTCAAACGCCTTTGTATCTCAGAAACGAAGCAACTCCGGACATATGTTCATAGGAACTTTTTTCCTTAAGGCGACTCAACGAATCACCCTCTGTAGTTTCGTACCGTAAATAGAAACACGAGGGAAACAAATAAGCACTGTTCTGAAAAATCGAATTCTCGGTATGTTATCCCCAGGAGCCACTCGTAAAAATATCTTCATTTTACTCCAAATCGATATACTCTTCAACCCTATTCGAGGCTTGTATGCGAAAATGGGGCACCTAAATCTGTCACTAGCTGACAGTCTATAAGTTTCAAATGAGAATTCTCTGTTGAAATGTGTGACTTTATCGTGACTTTGAGATCAATAATTAAAATTACCCATAACTCAATGCTGAAGTATTAAATTTGAATCAGTGGAATTGATGAAAGAACGTCTGACTTTCAATATCATTTTACAGGAGTTGCTGGTTGTTTTCCGCAATCTGCAGACATTGAAGAGTTCAAATATAAACTAATGAACAAGGTAGATATGGTCACCCCTAATCAACGTTATGAAAATATCTTACCTGAACTTCCAAGACGTTCTGGGACTTTACCAGAAATCGATAAATTCGACGCTGGATTTTTTGGTGAGTAACGGAAATTGATGTATTCGTTGAAAGAAATTTCGAAGATATCTGTGTACTTTAGTACTTCCATGTGACCAAATACTGATACTAATTCTCTTCTGGTACTTTGCAGAAGTACAATATTTGCCAATGCTAGGTATGATTTAAGATAGCTTTGCTTGTGTTGGTAAACAGAAAATAATAAACGGGTAAAGTATGTTTTCCAAAATAAGAGACGTATCGGCACCATTGCCAACTCCGTTATTATTGATGCTACGAATTCGGTTAAATGGGCAAACTAGTAGTATTTTTAATGGCCTTCTCGATGCCGAAAACAAAAAAAAATTAACAGTCGCGTTTTCGAAATATTTCATAAAATGATATTTTTTTAAATGGAACACTCTATATTTTATCATGCATTTCGACTCGTAACTATATTCTCCATAACAAAGCTCCTATGACTTTTTTTCCTAAAGTTGAAAATGAGCTCCTTATGTGGAAATATTTATTTTTTTCAAAAATTATTTTTGTTTTGGCAAATAAAACCTCATGATTGTCCAAACACCCAACTTCAATACTAAAGCCTGGGATACACATGCCTGTAACACGGGACAGTAGCGTGCATGCTAGTTAACGGCATGTAGAAGTAACTGGCATACTGCGGTTACATTTGCAAGTAAACTTGCATGCAATTTGCGTCCTTGCATGCCTGTAATTGCAAGACTGTACACACAAGCCAGTGTGTTCACGAGACAGTACGTGCCAGTCCCACATTTTTTCGCAATGGAAAACATTCGAAGTGAACTAAATCGTATTGTATTGCTTTTAGCAATAGAATGTGTGGCTAAATTAATGAGAGAAAAAAAAAGAAGAAGAAGAAGACGGATTTGGGTGAAAGATTGGATTAGCAGAAGGGAAAATTTTGGAGCAAGTAGTTGTCTGCTTACAGAAATGCGACAAGAAGATGTAGCTGGTTACAGAAACCATTTAAGAATGCTTCCAGAAAAATCGGATGAATTGTTAGCAAAAATTGGGGATAAAATTAAAAAAAATGATACTCATATGCGAAATGCAATCCCGGCCAGGACTAAATTGGAAATAACTTTAAGATTTTTAGCTACTGGTGATTCATTTGACTTAGACTTTTTATTTTATTTTTAATCTCTTTAACAGTCAAATTGAATTCCTCTTGGATTTTGGTGTAGGCATTGTCTCGGGCTATTTTATTTTTATATAAAGAGCAACTCGGATTCCACAGACATTCGTATTCTCTGTACACAAGAATAAACTGTATAGTCTTTTCATCTCCCCATCGTGACATATTGATAACAACTTGAAACTACAAACACAAAAAGCAATCATCAAACGCACGTGCACCGAAGGCGACTCGTCAGCTACTGGCATGCCCGTAGCTGTCGTGTAAGTTCACACGTGCAAGTTTTGCAGCCCCCCGCGACCCCTCAATCATATTGCATGCCAGTAAATCAAATGTTGTGCAATCTACTTGTTTGCCAAGTACTGGCATGCCTTTTAACGTATACACATGAAAGTAGCTTGCACATGCAAGGAGCTGGTATGCAAGCGTGCAAGGTACATGCATGTGTATTCCCGGCTTTTATACGAATGACAATATTTTGTTAATAACAGCAAAATAAGACAGTAAAAAGAAAAAATTGCGCTGGGATTTGAACTCGTGAAACCCGTCAATTGACACAACTGAGCTATTTGGTATTAATTTACAAACCGATAATTTCCATCTTAAAACCATTCTACTAGCCGTATTTAGTTAATTATATTAATGCGGTTCGAAATAGCTATTTGTGTATTTAGAGCGCAAAGTGATGGATTGCCGCTCGAACAAAGAGAGTTACCGCCCGACGCGAAGCAGAGCGCGGTAATCTTTGGAGAGCGGCAATTACACTTTGTGCTCGAAATGCACACAATATTTTTTCGACAAACGCAGATCTCAGATATAGACAATACACTCGATACTTTATTGATTATTGATTACCTTATAATAATATTCATTCCTTTTATTATTTACTAGATTAAAATTGAATGTATAATTCTGACAAATTTTTAATAGATATAGCCAAAGTCGGTATCCAAATTACTGGCAATACAATCCATATCTCTAACACATAAAAAAAATGGATCTACCACGATTTGAACACGGGTCGCCGGCGTGAGAGGAAGGAGCCTTAGCCTCTAGACCAAACAGAATGCGGTGATATTAAACATTTACTCAATATTTTATACCGCTTTATCAAATCCGATTTTTATAAATGTTTCCTATTGACAGAACTGACTTATTTTCATCTTTAGGAAAAAAGCCATAGGAACTTTGTTATTGAGAATGTAGTTACGAGTCCAAATGCATGATAAAATATAGACTGTTCCATTTAAAAAAATATCATTTTATGAAATATTTCGAAAACGCGACTGTCAATTTTTTGTTTGTTTTCGGCGTCGAGAAGGCCATTAAAAACGGTACTAGTTTGCCCATTTGACTGAACTCTTAGCATTAATAATAACGGAGTTGGCAATGGTGCCGACTTAATTTGGAACACCCTGTATAGTGTATACAGTATCGAAAAGTTTTAATATGGGGTATGGTGGTTTTATGAGAGCATACAGAATAGCTTGCTATAATGTTAAGAGAGCATTACAATTTCTCTTCTACTCGCTCGAGGAAGGGATATCGACATGCGCTGTGTGCGGTGTATCGCATTGCCATGTGGTCCGTTAATGCGTCGGGTGGGGTAACAGGAGAGGCGCACAGTAGTTAACCCAACTAACCTAACCTAACCCCCTTACAAGCGCAACGGAATAACACAATATCCTTGTGGTATCTCATATGAAAGGTAATTATGGTAAGTAAATAAGTTTATAAAAATTGCAATGGCTTGATTGGTTCATGAGTTACACCCTGCTGAAATGAATAATTACTAGAATATTTATTGTTTTTCAAGCAAATGGACAACTCCGCACGTAATACAGAAAACTGTCTAAGGAATTTGTAAACTTAGAGTTGGTAACTCCTAATTCCGAGTTAGTAAGTAGGAATTAGAGTAATTTTGAAATAGTAGAATTATAAAAAATAATTACTGTGGCCCTTCTACGTCTTCGTATCATGGAAAACATCGAAGATTTTATACCTATCATATTCAATCAAAAATTAACCGAATTATGAGACTCCGTTTGTTTCTTCGATGTCATCCAGTTTGAAAATTAATGAGAACATATGAGATTTTAGAGCAGTCACATGATTATTTCAAAAAATTAAATGATATTCTGCACAAATGCATATACAGAAATAATAAAGTCTTTTTCAACTTCCAACTGCTGTGTAAATTTACATAGTTTATGTTCTTTATCAGCATTGCTGATAGAAAAATATGTAAATTACACATTCATTCACACAGAAACGAAAGGGAGGTAAACTAGATCTGTGCAGACAGTTTCGATGCCATCTGTTCCTCGTCCGTATTTTCACAACTCTTATCCAACTATAGCTGGCTATTTACCCATTCGGATCCCGCGATATAAAATGTGGTCTAGACAGCTCCATCTGTCGAGTAGATATAGAAACATTCCGGTAGAAGTCTCTGGTTAGAGATACATTCATTTGCCGGATAAAATTATGAATTGTGTGTTATATCCTCATTCAAAACATTATTGTGATTGAAATTGGAATATCTCATCGAATCCTGTATAGTCTCGTTGCACCACCACTGCCTAAAACAAACTTATACTTTTCTTATCGACCCTTGTCAATTCTCAGTGACTTTGAATTGTATGGAAACTTATAGGAATCGCATAAATTTAAATAAGTAATTCCTGATCCAAACCATCACATTCTGATCCCACTATTTCCACAAGATATCCAATAAAATTTAATACGGAATTTATGATACAGACCCAATAAGATTATAAATTGTGAATTTCCATACATTTCTCATGCGTTGACTAGCTTGTGAATGAGCATATAATATCGTTGTGATCGAAAATGGAATACCTCATCGAATCTTATAGCAACCTCTGCCCGATACAAACTCGTATGACATGTATTCGTTTATGCTTATAAAATACATCTACTTATAAATCCTCATGGAACCTTCCAAAAAGTGTATGCGCTAGGCTTACATACTTGTAGGTTACAGACGTTATACGTAGATCCTTATAAATTCTCATTATTAGTCTATATTTTTTCATGAGATTTCATGTGAAATTTTTGGCAGGGTTACCACAGTTACATGAAATCCTCTGAACCCCCGCTGATTCGCGTGAATCTCTGCTGTCTTTTGCTAATCTCATATATTCCCATATCTTCTTGGTTAGTGAAGATGGTGTTAATTTTATCCTTCTTTAAAATTTTCTCATTTGGGTTGGTGACACCTTCAACGAAGAAAATATGGGAATATCAGCAAAAGACAGCAGAGATCCACTTAAATGAGCGGAAGTTTACAGGGTTCCATGTAACCGTGGTGAGTTTTATATCTGACAAACGAAAAGGAGCATTGAAACCCGCCCAGTCGAACACAAGCGGAGTTGTCGATTGGGACAAACAAACAAGTCTGTAGTGCCGCCAGCCTTGAAAGCCTACATTCCTATATAATTCAATAAAATATTTGCTATTTCTTGAAAATTGATTTATAATCCCCATGTTTTCCTTCCATAATTCACTGTCCTTTCATAATTAAAACAGCTGGAAAATTTTCATCTCATGTTTTTTGTCTCCAAGTTTATTCTTCTTTGTCATTTTTGTTTACTGGAATGTTTAGGAATTCATGGAAGGCAAGCACAGGAGCAAGACCCAATTATTAAAATATGTTTAGAAAAGTCTGTCGAAGCAGTATTTGACGCTGGACTGCATCCTTCTGATTTAGAGAATAGCAGGACTGGTGTATATGTTGGATCAAGTACTAGTGAATGCGAGCAAGCAATACTTGGATATTATAGAACAACCCAGTCCTATGGATTCATTGGGTGAGTAGGTATACTTTTTGTTCATTCCATTCCAAATAAATCGTCCTGTACATTGAACTATCGTTGAAGTCATACTCTTCTTATGAAAGTCTTCGCCATTCAGAACGACCCAACGCGAAGATTCCAAAATCTATCGATACTGGCAGTATGAATTTTCTATATTCTTGTCCCGCCCAGTAACGACGAACAAACTCGAGCAAAAAGTGAAGAATGAATTGTAGCACTTTGAAACTCGTCACATGACATTTCGACATCAAAAGAATTGTTTACCAAAAAATCAGGAGTGGAACCTATACCGGGTGGATACGGAAGTATTGCCTACGGAATATCTCAGTTATTGTATGAGATAGGCTTGTGAAATTTGGAGCATCGATATAATGACATAAGAGCTAGAATTTGAGCATATTGACATGTCGAAGTTAACTTCCGGTCTGACCAGAAGTAACATCAACTTTCTTATTTTAAAAGGCAACAGTATTTTTTTCTTTTTACGTTATTCAGCATTCAATTCCCTTTCTAATGACATATCACAAGTTGGTATGTAACCAGAAACTAGATCAGAAAAAATTATTATTGAAATTCACTGAGTAGGCCGTGGAAGCAAAATGAAAGCCCAAAATTGAAAAGTTGGCTATGGAAAACATACGTCACTTGATAGCAGTTGCTACTATTGTGATATTTTATTTTCATTCAGCGTTATAGAAAGCCGTCAAAAAAAAGATTGGAGAAATTGGGAAAAAAACAATACTCTGTAGGTCCATAACTTAAATAGGCACATGCAACTTTTTCTTGCCTGTACTATTCAGCATAACCATTCCTTTCTGATGATATAATAGAAAGTAATTTTTTGAAATGAGATACCGAAAAATCTAATTATTATTCTTCAAATAACAAAACACATTATCGGCATACGCAAAAATAAAATTGAAAATAATGTGGATTGATAAACAATATCCTATAGGTTCTGAAACTTAAATAGGACTATATCAGTTGCATATACGTACTTGGACTGTGCCATCATCCATACATATTCTAATATCTATGGACGATGTTTATGCTATTCAGTATAATCATCCCATTGTAATAATCATTCGAACCAAAATATTAACAAGTAGGCTGATGTATTTTGAAATGAAACAAAAAAGAAACGAGAGCTGTCACGAACGCTGCTATCCATATAATTTTGAGCTTCGGTGTAGTGTTTTTGATTCTGCCATTCAAAAGGGTTTGGAAATTGAAATCAGTTAGTAGAATATTCAAAAAATTATTTTTCACGAAGAATAATAATTGTATTTTTTGATATTTAATTTCAAAAAATTACTTTCCATTATATCATTAGAAAGGACTGGTTATGCTGAACAGTACAGGCAAGTTGCATGTTCCTATTTAAGTTATGGACCTATAGAGTATTGTTTTTTTCCCAATTTCTCCAATCTTTTTTTTGTGGCTTTTCATAATGCTGACGAATGAAAATAAAATATCACAGTAGTAGCAACTGTTATCAAGTGACGTATGGTTTCCATAGCCAACTTTTTAATTTTTGGCTTTCATTTTGCTTCCACGGCTTACTTAGTGAATTTCAATAATAATTTTTTCTGATCTAGTTTCTGGTTACATACCAACTTATGATATGTCATTAGAAAGGAAATTGAATGTTGAATAACGTAAAAAGAAAAAACATAGGGTTGCCATTCAAAATAAGAAAGTTGATGTTACTTCCGGTCAGACCGGAAGTTAACTTCGACATGTCAATATGCTCAAATTCTAGCTCTTATTTCATTATATCGATGCTCCAAATTTCACAAGCCTATCTCATACAATAACTGAGATATTCCGTAGGCAATACTTCCGTAGCCACCCGGTATAATATCCATGGCTTTCGGATCCTCCGGAAATATCGTGAGAGGGTTATGTGAAGTGGGGCAAAACACAATTTAGGTACACAGATACTCACATATAATATTTACATGAAGAAGCAGAAATCTTCAGGAACGATATGCACTTTTTCTTTTCCTTCTACTATATTTTTTAGCAAAGTTATGATAAATCTAATTTTCGGCCCTACCTGAACTTGCAGTGGCGGGTTAGCGCGAGCATGAAATGTGACGTCGGCGTTAAACCACGTTTTCTGGGAAAACGAGCGTAATTCATAAGGTATTACTGAAAATCATTTGTGGAGAATTGAATTATCTCTTAACATATCGAAATCGTTTTTTGATAAATCTTTATTTTCTGAAATAACAAAAATAAAAAATTATATTTTTTTTTAAATGAAATTTTTTTTAGGTTCCACCTCTGATTTTTTGGTAGACAATTTTTTTTCTAATAACTCATGATGTCCAGATGTCATGTTCCGAGTTTCAGAGTGCTACAATTCATTCTCCCCTTTTTGCTCGATACTGGATTATGAAAATAACGTAAAATATTACACCAAAACACTGTTTCCTTAGATAGAGCTTGCATTGAACAAACAGGTTCATTGATATTCTGGTGAATATTTTTTTACAGATGTTCCAAAGCTATGATAGCCCACAGGATCAGTCACCATTTCAAACTGAAAGGCCCCTCAGTTACACTAGATACGGCTTGTAGCAGTTCTCTTTGTGCTTTAAACGAGGCCTATAAAGCAATAAGGATTGGTGAGATCGACAGTGCCATCGTAGCTGGTACCAACCTCTGCTTGAATCCATTGCTTACTATTCAATTCAAAAGGTGAGTTGAAAATACACTTGATGAATGCATTTATTGAATCAACGTTCCCGGGTTTTCATTTGAGTGAAATAGCTTTTTATTACTAAAGTACCAAGTAGACGTAGCCTTAAGTATATGAAGACATACCAACGTAACTACGCCACTGGTTTATGAAAATTTAAAATTATAACATCAAATTATCACGTTGATAAACTTTGGTCAGTATACCAAGTTTGATATTTTGGAAAAAAAAATGAAATCCAAATTTTTTTTGTACTTTTGTCACCCTGTATTTCACAAGGTATGCATTTTAGGACATACCTTGATGGGAACTTTTCTCCTTGAAATGAGGTGAGGAATCTGTAGTCAGAGTTTGTCGGTATTATTCTGACTCACCCTGTATATATACAGTGACCGCCAAAAAGTATGTACCATATGGGAAAAAAGTTTATTATTAGAGTATTAGAAAAAAGATTCTTGGGAAAAGTTTGTGCATGTCCGATAACCTAAAAATCGATTTTGACACATGTCACGTGATCGCTGGTATGGCGGCAAATTGAAAAAAATTACTATGAGAACGCAAAAAGTGGAGTAAAATGGCAACATATCAAAAAAAGTGATTTGAAAAAGTTGCTTAGAATTAAAATACGAAGTTTGAAAAGATAATGAGAGAAAATTGAAAATAGATTTTTTTTTTTATATTTTCATAGCTGCATAAAAATATCAAATTATTATCATATGAATAGCTTGACCATACTGAAACTTTTGTATTTCAATGATAATGACAACACTTTCTCATTTTCTCTACACCAGTAAGCACTAAATTAAAAAAAATTGATTTTGTTAAAACCCTGGCTGTTACATTGGTTCGTATATAACAGTTATATCAGAATTCCACGACCATTGTGATGACATGACACTCCAGAAACATGATGTTTTCCAGATTATAATCAAGTTTCGATGATAATCGAGCCAGAGCGTTTCACTTCGCATGCAATGTTGAAAACTCAAGCCTCTTTAATTTGACGCACTATTTTTAAGATCATGTGCGAAGTGAAACGTTCGTGCACGATTATCATCAAAAATTGATTATAATCTGAAAAACACGATATTTTTGGATCTCCCTATCATCGCAATAATAGTGGAATTGTGATATATCTATTAGACACGAACCAATGTAACAGCAAGGGTTTTGACAAAATTCAATTTTTGTAATTTAGTACCCTCTGGTGTAGAGAAAATGAGAAAGTTTTGTCATTATCACCGGAATACAAATATTTCAGTATGGTCAAGCAATTCATAAGAAAATAATTTGATATTTTTCTACAGCTAGAAAACTATTTAAAAAAAATTGTTCGTTTTCAATATTCCCACATAATTTTCTCAAACTTTGTATAAAATTGAATTCTAAGCAACTTTTTCAAATAACTTTTTTCGATATCTTGCCATTTTATCCGACTTTTTGACTATTCATGGTAATTTTTTTCAATTTGCCGCCATACCAGCGATCACGTGACATGTGTCAAAATCGATTTTTAGGTTATCGGACATGCACAAACTTTTCCCAAGAATCATTTTTTCAATACTCTAATAATAAACTTTTTTCCCATATGGTACATACTTTTTGGCGGTCACTGTATATTATCAATAATAGTCATCATTTACTGAAATGATCATTTATGCAAATTTATTTTCAGGTTGGGAGTATTGAGTTATGATGGAGTTTGCAGAGTTTTCGATGCAGCTGTTGATGGGTATGCTAGATCCGAAACTATAGGAGTAATACTTTTACAGAAAGCTAAAGATGCCATGAGAAATTACGCCGAACTCGTTTACATAAAATCTAACTGTGATGGATACAAAGAAGATGGAATAAATTTTCCTTCGAAATTTGCACAACAGAAATTATTGGAGGAATTCTATGAGGATAGTGGCATAGATCGTCTCAGTTTGAGCTACCTGGAAGCTCATGGAACAGGTTGGTCTGTTTATATTTTCACCAAAGACTAAGAGCCAATAACGTATTTCAAGTTGTCATTTTATGAGTTTTTACAACTATGATAAATTGTTAGATCTTGAAATGACTAATGTCTATTGTGCAGTAACCCGTGACTTTTTACCATTAGTGAATGAAAATTTCCATCACCCATCTCTTTCCATTGAGCTCATTGGACTCACTTCAAAAAAGCGCAATTTCAGTACAAACATCAACAACAGAAATAGTAATTTATGTACATACAGTATTTTTTCTACAACTGTCAAAAAAATAACCAATTCATATTTTTTTGCAAATATGAAATGAATTTGGCATATTTTTATTGATTCATTTGTCGAACGAAGTTTGAAGAGTATGCTGGAGAGTTGAGTTTCAAATAAATGAAACGAATAATTTCGAAAGATTCGAAACCCCTTTCTCTTCACACTATCACGCAAAATGGAAAATTTTAAGCGAATATCAAAATAACATATATTCATCAAGGTCAATATTATTATTATGAATGTTCACTTGACTTTCGAATAACTAGTCCAATGGAACTAACTTTTCATTTTCTTAGATTTGTCTCAAAATAATCAAACAATACTCGTGAAGCTACGAATACCTTTTTCTATCTTCGAACTATGTCAAGGAAATCTCATATTTGCACTATCCACGATTTTCTCCGTTCAATCTTCATTTCTACTTAAATTAAATTTATAGTTATCAAGAATTCGTTATTTGGATAGATGCCCAATTTCCCAAATTTCATTAATTATTGTTGTCAACTAGCTTCTGACGGCCAAACAGCCATAGTTACCTTGGATTATCTAGTGTAGATTAGGTCCAATAGTTCCTTAGAGGTATATGCTATTATTTTGAATATATTCGCCGCGATAGTTTGGAATTTTGATAATACTCATTCAATAGAAAGATTCAGAGGAAAATTGAATATAACCATTGATTTTCCTCTGGAAGGTTTAGATTTGAGCAACTACAGTGCAAACAACGTAGCCCCTTGTCGCTATAACTTATACGCATTGACGAATCACAGCGGGACTACCAATAGCGAACACTACACTGCTTACTGTAGGCATCCATATACAGGCACGTGGCACGAGTATAACGATTCCCTAGTTCCACCGATTCATTCAAATTCCCTTGCGAGCGGAAAGGCATATATACTCTTCTACGAGCAGAAGGACACTTCATCACATGTTCGAAATTATACTTAGTTTTATTTTATGAATATTATTATTGTATTTTATTGAGCGTTAAATTATAAATTTCGATATTTTAATAGTGAGAATGCTAAGAATATTATTGGTGAAACATTTGTATATCAGATATTTATAGGTTATTAGTTGCCAAATAAAATGAGAACTGGCTTTATGACAGGATTTCGTTATTATTCGGATCTGCCACTGTTGTTGCATGAAACTGTCGATTGCCTAGCAACAGCCGTTAAAAAAAGTGCACTTTTTTACGCTTTTTCGTTTAATAATGAAATCGTATGTTGATAGAGAAATATTGTAATACTTTACGCACACAAACCACACAAAAAAGTGGACTTTTTTTGACAGTTGTAGAAAAAAATAATTAGTTCAGGTCTAGTGACAAAAATCAAGAAGAAGTTACCAAGCAAATACCTCAGGATTAGAAACAGAATGGAATTCTCATGCAATACGACTGATGTTGATTGGTCATTATTCAAATATGTATTTCTTGAATTTCAGGAACAGCCGTTGGGGACCCGGAAGAATGTCACGGTATTGACAATTTTCTTGCGAAAGGAAGAAAAACACCTTTGCTGATCGGATCAGTCAAATCGAATATTGGACATGCAGAACCAGCTTCTGGAATTGCTTCCGTGGTCAAGGTGGGTTATTTGTGATAGATGAGAATAAATTGAAGAGATTAATTTTTTATGAACCGTTGAGATTGAGAATTACACAAATACAGACCACTTCGACCTAACAACCCAGAAGTCATCTGCAGATAGAATCATAGGTTTTCCTTAAATAATTATGATACGAATAAGAATGGTTATTAATCAGTTTTATCATGCATCATATCACTTGATCGAAACATTTGCTCAGAATCCACGCGGTATCTGATCCCTGATCGCCACCGTACAGCTTATACGCTTTTCCGATCAGTTAAATCAAGTGAAGCACTAATAAAGTGCTGCAAAATGACGTATCCTTAATTTTCCCTAATCTGAATTTCTCTTTATTTTAGTACTCGATCATGGTTAGCATCCCAATGGGCACACATACGTTTTTCAAACGTGTTATAAACTTATATAACTTGGTTGAATAAACGTTTCTGGTTGAAAATTTTACCGACAATAATTTAGTGTAATCTTCAACGTTGAAAGAAACCGTTATAAAGATGTGTTTTCAACGTTACCTCCTCAACAACTCGTTGAATATACGTTTAGCAAACGTTGTTAAATCAAAAATGATTTTTAATCAAACTCGCTTTACACAATGTTGTTTGATTGAGTATATTCGACGTTCAAAAACCTGATTAATAACGGCAATAAGGCGATAATTAGTAAGAAATTGGTTAATATACCGTTGCGACATTTTTTCTTTGAAAATACGTTCGGTTTTCAGCCATTTCACAACGTTAGTTCAACGTCCTTGTGCCCATTGGGATACTACCCTTTTGATTTGCATTGATAACCAAAAAACCATAGCATAAACTCTCGGAATTTTTTTGAAAAATAGATAATTGGAAATTGAAATTAACATATGTTTGTAGGTTATATCGTTGATACATTTTGTTTGGTTTTGTTTCATATTCTCAATTTACCAGTCAAGTTTTAGATTTTCATCAAATTTTTCTATTCATTCTCATTCAAGGTTGATACATTTTCCGCAACCTCCTGTACTAATTCATAATTGCAAAGTGAGTAATTTGATCTTTCAAGTAAAGCCTTGCAAATACCTGAAAGATTTCACTACGTGGTTTTCTAAATAAAAATATCAAGATGTGCAATTGAAATTTCATTAATAAAAAGCATTCTAGCCCGGGTATTGAACCTTGGCCACCTGCGCCTGGGTGACTAGCAGGACTTGAAATCGAATTTCAAAACCTAGTGCAAAAAGCTATGTTAATTTAGCACGAATGAAAACTACCTCAAGAATTTGAAAAAATTCCATAGGTAACTTGACAGTTGTGACAACTATTTAAAGCTATCCAGCAGCCAACTAAGTTTTTGTCGATTTTTGTTGATTCCCCATATAAAAATATGTGGTGTGGGTAAAGTACCGTGAGAAATTTCTCACAGTACGAGCAATACATGGTTTTGATAGTAAGTAAGCTATAAGAATTACGCTACTTTCCATATCAGTTGAAGAAAAAGGTAGTTTTTCGCACTTGACTGCTTACCCGAACTCCGCTTTGCATCATAGTCGCATGCCGAAAGGTACTCTTCTCGGACTTGTTCAGATAATAATTATAATGGTAAAAATGTGATGTATTTTTTTTGTGGCTTGCCTTATCCATGAGCAGGTGTACTCTTAAAACACAATGCTCAATATTTTACACTTTCACTATCAACGTTTCGGCAAATGTTAATCGCCTTCTTCGAGGCTTCAATATCGATTGGGGAGGGGGGGTTGTAATACTATATATAATAACTGGAACATTCGTTTATGTTATGTATACAACCAACCTGCTCGTGAACGAAGCAAATATCAAATACAATATTTGGACGTGAAAACAAATCATACTTTTTTTATTTCAGTGTATAATTGCACTAGAAACTGGAGTGATTCCCCCCAATATTAATTTCAATACACCCAACAAACAAATAAAAGGACTTGTAGAAGGAAGAATGAAAGTAGTTACAAAACCTACGTTATTTGAGGATGATAATGGTCTGATAGGTAAATATGGTTTTGTATTCATAATTAATGATTGCTTGACATCAATGTATAGTCCGATCGAGGTAAAAGAAAAAAAAAAGAGTATGAGAATCACATTATCTGTCAATTTTGTTGGGTTCCTATAGGTAGTCATCGCTTGCTTACAATACGACGGAAATATTTTTCTAATGACGCTGTCAACAATTATTTACAGTTCAAAAATACGAAATGGGTTTGGACCTGATACTGGAGACAAAAATCATCAAATAATGAATACAAATATAACAAAAAATACGATTTATAGTAATAATCCAGTAACGACAGACAAACTCGAGCAAAAAGTGAAGAGTCAATTGAAGACATCATGTATTATTAGAAAAAAAAAAATTGTTTACCAAAAAATCAGGGGTGGAACCTACAAAATTTTTCATTAAAAAAATATATAATTTTTTTTGTTGTTATTTTATAAAATATAAGACTTATCAAAAAACGATTCCTATAGGTTGAGAGATAATTCAATTCTCCACAAGAATGATTTTTAGTAATACCTCATGAAATACCCTCGTTTTCTCACAAAACGTGGTTTAACGCCGACGTCACATTTCATGTTCGCGCTAACCCGCCACTGCAAGTTCAGGCAGGGCCGCAAATTAGATGAAGACTTCTACTTCCTCATGCAAATATAACATGTGAGTACCTAAAATGTGTTTTTTCCCACTTCACATAACCCTTCTACGATATTTCCGGAGGATCCTGAAGTCATGGATATTTTAGTTGGTATGAAATGATTGTAATGGAGCAGAAATAAGTACCCTCTTTGGACCATATGCAACGATTCAAGGCTACTGAGACAAGTCTCACTTATACATGCCAAAGAAAAAACTGGGCTTTACTCCTGCCTCAGTTTTAAACTCACCCATAATCCCGGCAATTTCTTCAGTAAATGTTGAAAATAATCGCTTCATAAAATGAAGTAAGTGATTTCAAGCTTGAGGTTTGCCCTTCCCAATAGTGTTATTAAATATATACAGGGTGACCCAGGGTTAAACCGCCAAACTTTCAGTATCGGTTTTTTAGGTGTAAATATAAAATGTTTTCTTCATACAAGCATATGTCCCAACTTGTTTCGTTTTCGAGATACAGAGTGTCGAAGTTTTCATAAAAAATCAGTTTTTTATTAATTAGGTACTCAAAAACCTTATGGTTGATTTTGATAAAACTTTATTTGCGATAATGGATGGCTCATTTTGATGTAACTGGAATTTGAAAAAAAGATTTTTTTTTAACTTCGACACCCTGTATATTGAGAACGGATCAATTTTTGACACATGCTTATACGATGATAAAATCTTATTTTCACATAAAAAAACCTATTCTGAACGTTTGGCGGTTTAACCCTGGGTCACCCTGTATGTGCAGGATATGAATAAGCGATTATTTTCAACATTTATTGAAGAGAATGCCGATATTATGGGTAAGTTGAAAATGAGACAGGAGTAAAACAAAGTTTTTTTTTGGCATGTATAAGTGGGACCTGTCACACTACTTTAAAATTGTTGCATATAGTCCAAAGAGGGTATGGGTTGCTGCTTCAGTATAATAATTCCATATTATTATTATATATATTATTATATTATATTTACTAAATTATTCATGATTTTCCTTTTCCGATAATTTTTAGCAGAGTTGTGATCAATCATATATTGGGCTCCGCCAGAACTTTCAGCGGCGGAAAAGGGTGAACCTGAAATTTGATGTCGGCGTTCAATCACGTTTTCTGAAAAAACGAGCGCATTTCCTAAGAAATTACTTGGAATCATTTTTGTGGAGAATTGAATTGTCTTTCACCCAGTTGAGTTGTTTTTCCGATAATTCATATACTTTCCAAGATTACCGCAAAAATCTACTTATATATTTTTTAACGAAAAAAAAAATATGTTCCACCCCTGGAATTTTGGTAAACATTTTTTTTTTTTTCGTATTTCTCATGGTTCCAACTACTAGCATACCAAGTTTGGTGGTGCTACAATCGATTCTTGTTTCAAAACCCAATCGTACTGGATTACTAACGATAATCAAGAATGTTCAATTGAAATACATTTTAATTTTATAGGTATCAATAGTTTTGGGTTCGGTGGTGCCAATTGCCATGTCCTGTTGAGAAAGAACAGGAAGGAAAAAGTCAATTCAGGATTACCATCAGACAACATTCCAAGAATAATATGTCTTAGTGGAAGAACTGAAGAGGCAATAACTCATTTGTTGGACGACTTGAAAATTAATGTTCCTGACGTAGAACGTATCCGACTTTTACACAGGTCCTTCCGGTACCTAATGAATGAAATGTGCTTATACATGAAAAAAATTATGAAAAATATGTTTTAGATTACCTATAATGAATCATTTATACAGAGGTTACTCAATAGTGTCAAAATCCGGAGAATTATGTAGACGCGTCGATCCCTTTCAAGGAAAATGCAGGCCGCTTTATCTTGTTTTCGGAGAATTGAACGAATGGTATCATGTTGGAGAACATCTCATGGCTCTACCCACTTTTTCTGATACAATTGAAAGGTAAGCTTCAATAAACTGAAACATAAACGATAATTTCAAGACTACGAGTTACAATGAAAATATCCTTCATGATAAATATTTGATAATTTTGAGTATTTTGAAAGCGGCTCAAGTTTTTAATGCAAATCTCCTTTTTGAGAAATTGTTTCATTATCGATATTTCATTCATCAAAACGGAAGGTTCTCGATATAATTGAAATTAAATAATAAAATTTGAACAAGCAAAATTTGCATATAAACTAACAAATAATTTACAAAAAGTAATAGCCATTTTGAAAAAAAATCAAAATTACATGATTATAAAATCAGAAATGCAAATAACTTACATTTAATTAACATTCATTCAAATGCAAGGCAAGAACAATCCTATATCTAGTTCTATAGAAACTTACAATAAATTATCAGATGAAAATCAAAGTCCATAAATATTTTCTTGAAAAAACTCAAAGAAAATCTGCTATCATACTGATATTCATCAATCTATAAATATCCAAAATTGTTGAATTTGTTATTTTTTCACTAGTTTTAAAAATTTTGAAACTCATTTATATTCATTAGTATTCAATGTATTATCTTCCTTATACCAGAACTTGTTCCGTATGGAAAATGTATTTTCAATAAATAAAAAATAACCTGTCACAAAATGAAATTTACACCCAGAAAAATCTAGTTATACAAGTATTTTTTCAAAAAAATCTTATAGCTGCTAATTAAAATATTGTAACCACTAAATTTTCTCGGATAAATGCAAAATGTAAACATTTTCAACATGAAACAGGTCTTTTTTTCAAAACGTTCTTTTTGTCTCTAAATGTTACCTTTTCGTTTTGACAAAGAACACGATTGCAGTTAAAAGATGGTATCGAAAAAACAATATTTAAATACGTTATTGAGTGAGAGACTTTTAAGAGTAATACAATTGTTTTGAAAAAAAGACGTTGTTCATACTGAAAAGCGAACTATGTTGGCGCCTATTCAATTCAGAAATCATTTAACGGTTATACAATTTTGTATTACAGCTAATAGATATTTCTCTCGGTGTAGGTAATTTTTTTTTTCTCTATGGTCATTTGAGCACTCAACTTTCAGGATTCAGGAGGCAGTTTCAATTTATAAAGTGCGCATCTTAGACACTTTTTCCAAAGAGTCCAGTGACAGAAAAACTTACCACATCTTGGGAAGTATTGCTGTTCAACTTGGATTAATAGATCTTTTCAAACTCCTAGAAATTGAACCAGTAATTTTTGATGGATATTCATTTGGAGCCTTAATTTCTGCATACGCCAGCGGTGTTATGAGTTTAGAAGATGCTGTGACCTGTGCTCTCATAATGAATGAATCGATCAACAAAACTGATGGCCACAATAGTAACAGCAATAGAGAACAAGTGAGTTATAATATGTTGTATGTCGTGCAATAAGATTCACACTATTATATACAGTGCGGCTTTTAATAGTCCTTCCCCTCTATTTACTTTTCCTGCGGACTCGTCGTGTTTTCACGAAGCAATTCAGTTTCGTTCAGAAATAAATCGACAGCTTATGAGATTAATTCAATCACGAGACTATTTTACGAGACTATTTTACGAATGAAGTTTCTTCATTAATATAAATACGAACAATGTATGACAGTCATAAACAAATTATTAAAATCGTCGAAATTATAATGTTTCGTTTCAAAATTTCATTTGAATTTGCAGTGAAGCGACTCATTCTGACATATCCAGCTATATTTATTATTGATCGAACTGTCAAACGTATTCATTTCGTCATGGTTACGTCGCTGAAAATACCGAAGCTGATCCTCCAATCAGAATTGAAAGACAGCTGGTGTTATCGGGGGTAATACCACAAGTGGTTGCAATACTATCGATAATTCTGTCAGAAATCAACGAGATCAAATTGCTTGGTGTTACCTCAAAGCAATTTGATCGAGTTAAAGATTTCTTACAGAATTATCGATAGTATTGTGAGCACGAGTCGTATTTATTGAGATAATTTCACGAACCAACCAAATTATTTTTTGAAATTTGATCGAGTAAACAAAGTGAATTCTTCAATAGTTGCAACTAATGAATAATAAACATGAAGTCTGTCAACCTGACGTTTATGTCATATTAGATTACAAGATGTATCATTGCTGTTTATATTTGTGGTTGACTTGACGTGGTCTTTCCGGATCGGAAAGAAAGGAAGCGAAAGAAAGCGTGTACTTTCGCGAAATCCCATTCTGATTGGTCCTCATATCGCAGGAGACGCGACTTTCATATAGTGAGTGAAATTGTCGCGATAACACGAGTTGTCTTTGGCTTCCGATTGGTCAGATTAGGTGATTATTTTAAGATGAGTGAAATAGTCATTGAAACTGAACCAACATGAGAAATTCCAACTCCCCAGGATGAGAGTAAGATGAGAGAAAGTGGTTTACTTTAGATTGCAAACAACATTGGAAGGATGATCTATTTCAATTATATTTAAGATTCTCGAAAAACTACAGTGGAGATTGTATTTTAAACGTATATTTTTCCAATGAAATTAAAAAAGTTGTGTCTTAAACTTGTGATATTTATATATAACTGAGTACCTTTCCGAACAACAACTCAAGGAAATACATATATTGTTCGTTAAATATTTTTATTTTCCAGGTCAACCATCTGATACATAATAAACTATCTTCCTTAGACAAGCTGAAGAAAAAACTTCAATCGCAAGAAACGAAAACGGCAAGTAAGTAGATCAAATGACAATACCCAGGTAGCAGCTCATGTTGGCTGAATCTTGTTTTCATGTTGAAAAGGGAAACATTCTCCATGAAATTTGAAAAATATGATATATTTGTAATATACAGAATAACAGAAAACAACTACTTCCCCGGCTAAAGCCATGCTGGACATTGAAAATTCGCATTTTCATTCAGATGGTTGATTTTTTAAAATTTTCTCTTGTTTTCATTGAAAATTCATTGAATAAATTAGATAGGGAGAATGTTATTAAAACTAATCACTCACAGAATATATGTTTTTCATAAAAATCTTCAGGAAAATAACATATTCATTTTTAACTCATTGTTTTCCAGAAAAGGCGGTTATACAAAATTTAACAAATTTGATCATATCAAACACGATCAATAGTAAACTGACAAAAGCAACACTTGCATTCACCGACTGTTTCATGGACTCGATTTTCAACAATATTACTGAAGAATTCAAAAAAATTCAGAAGAATTCCGTCGTCCTAACAGTGGGAAGGTTTAGAATAGCCGAAAATACTGAAGACGTGGAAGTGATTCCTATCTTTAATCATGATGAAGAAGGCCATTTAGTTGGCTTCTTGAGAGTGCTGGGGAGGTGAGTATGATTGAATATTGAAGTCTCACATCATGTTAAAAAAAATCAACATATTGCATTTTTTTGTCCTTTTTTTTTGCTTTATTATGGAGTTTCTGTGACAGCAGCAGCATCTCATAAGGCATTTCAACCATAGTATCCATAGTATACCTTCTCCATCATAATCATTTTCAACCGATTGGATAGTTTTTTTCACCGAGTGGTTATTCAAAAAGTCCAGTAGGAGACACGATATTTTTTGATGGTTTTATCAAAACTAAGTTGAAAGAAGTTATAATGGAATTATTTCAGAAAAGTTCAATCCACCCACCACTTGAATATCAAATTTTTTTAAAACTTTCTGACAACATCACTGGATTCAGAAATCCCGAATATATCACTGAACAGAATATTATAGGCGCTGTCAGACTTAAAATAGTTGCCAAATAATTTTTTTCCCAAAAATATGTTTGTTCAGAACCATATATTTATTAGACAGCAATATAATAATACAGGGTGAGTCAAAATAAGGCCAGAAAAACTCCGAATACAAATTCCTCACCTCACTACAACGTAAAAAGTATCAAGGTATGCCCTAAACTGCATTATCTGTAAGATACAGGGTGGCGTACGAAAAAAGTTTAATTTTTTTTCTTCAAAAATTCTAAAGGAACAAATTTCACTATCAATCAATCAATGTTTATCAACGTGATAATTGAGAAAAACTGAAGATATGTCCTGAGTATCGACGTAATTTCCTTTGCGCAATAATCGCATAATGCTTATTTCTCACACCATATCGAAATATTTGTTGAACTCCTGAAAATATTTTGATATTGAGAGAATTGGAAAAATAGTACGGTTGAATTTTTTGTTAGCATACTTTCTTGCATATGATTATTTTGACAGAGCAACTGACAAACAAACCCTCACTATTGAATTTACAATACTCCACTCAGATAAGAGTTAAAGTCTGGAATAATTTTTGCGAAAAACTGAAGATCAGTACTCTCAATTTGTTGAAATTTATGTTGGAGTATCATTTTCAGAACCATTTCTGATTGATTCATCTGTGTAAATATTATTCAATCGACATATAAAATTCCATGCTCTCTAGAAACGTTTGAAATATTGGAGTCAGAAATTCACCAGAAATGTACCGTGAAAGATTTGACGATACTGAATTTGATGAACTCTTAACCATGAACAGTATTGTTCTGAAAAATCAATAACACGCATTTTTTACAAATTTAGTTTATACGTCAATGGCCACAACCCGCAGTTGGCCTCACTATATCCGGATATTGAATTTCCCGTGGGTAGAGGAACTAGGATGATTTCACCACACATCAAATGGCAACACAATAGCAGAATCTGGTCCTATCCCTACTTGACGAGTATGAAAAACAAAATAAATTTTGCACAGAAGTCGTACCCAATTGAACTTGCAGATCAGGAGTGGTCATATATAAAAGGACACGTTATAGACGGTAAGTGGCAAAATTAAAAACTCCGCTCGAAAACACCCCAAATTATAATGTTGTTCATTAAATTCCTTGTAACGATTGTAATAAATTATACAGTGGGCAAACTTCTAGACTCTTGAGAGGCTAAATAATTTCACATGAAAGTTATTGTAGACGAAATATGAATTCCTGTGCAGTATCTAAATTCAAATCAATTTTACCATAAAATTGGTTTTGGAATAGAAAATATCATTTCGAGAGGAGTTTTTCGTAAATTGTTAGGAATTAATGTCAATTCCTGTGTAAGGAATAACGGGTATCAAGGGGGCGTTTCCATGAGAAGTGAGAAAAATTTGTATCAACAATGAAATGATTGCTCTAATTATGAATACGAAGACATTTTTGATCTCTTTTTTTCTTAACCATTCATCAAAAATGTTGGAGGTTCTATTGCTGCTGACAGTGTATACTCTAGAAGTAATACCTTGAAGGATATCGTGAAATTTTTGATATTATTGTGAAAGGTTCACGATTAACCATAAAAGAAAGGAAAGAAGTTTCAGGAGAGTTTCCAGGAGGAATGTACAGCTCTGATTATTTTGTGAGCAGTAAACCAGATGGTGGGGGGTGGAGCTTGTATTTTCTGATAGAAGTTGATAATGGACAGTTTTCTGTTGGGGCATTATAAAGAAACAGCTTAGTTGCCAAGCTGAATATGTATGACAAATGTGTTTGATTTTGATTAACTGAATTGTTTATATTGATTGATTATATTGATGTTGCATTGTATATTCCAGGAAGGAACTTGTTTCCTGCTACAGGGTACCTTCTCCTAGCTTGGACAACTTGGAGTTCCATGGTTAGTCAAGAGTTTTTGGCAACGGTACGGCATGTCGTGTTCCAGAATTGCAAATTTATCAGGGCAACGACAATTTCCGCCAAAGGGCATCTGATTTTGAGAGTTGCACTGAACAGCTCTTCTGGAAATTTTGAAATTTTGGAAAATGATTCTACGGTGATGTCCGGCAGAATTCAATTGATGTATGATGATTCCAAAATTCACAAGCATTACACCCACATCCCGTCAAGTGATAGTTCCACACTTAAAATGAAGACAAGGGATATTTATAAGGATCTTTCATTACGCGGATATAATTATAAGTGAGTATTTGTGCTTATGATAAGTGATGAATTTTTCCTTTCTAAATAATGTTCAATTGAATTATACTTTACAAAACTAAAGAGCACGCTTTATTCCAGCATAGCCTGAAGAGTGAAGAATTATTTCCACTCTGATTGCTCAAATTTAGAAAAAGCTTATCAAGGCCATTTCATATCTGCTATTGAAAAATGCCTTGTTGCATTTTTGACGAATATACAGGGCGATATTACATTAAATATCTGTAAAAGTAAAAAACACAGACATATGAAATTTGGCACACTGAGAATTCGCCCTGAGCTCAATACAATAGGTTTAAAAAAATTATTTCAGGTCCGGACTTAGTTTTTTTTGTTTCTATTGATTTATTCGACAGTGGAAACGAAGGATTTTTTTCTCTCGGGTAAATTTCTTTATTCAACGAAATAATTTTGTCAATGACACTATCACGAGAAAAACATGAAAAATTGAAAGATGTGAATCGTAGGCCATATGTCGAGAAATGTTGATTTTAGCAGAATAAATCAACGAAAATATATAAATGAACAACATAATCAATCACGTTTATTGAAACAATTATTTGAAGAAGCAGTTATTAAAACAGAATTGTTTTGTGTCCTTTGATTTGTTCAAAGAAAATTTATTCAAAACGACTCATATATTGTGTAACAATCTAAATAATTAGGTGTAGATGACATGACATAACAAAATGAAGTGACGGTTACCTTCGCAAGATGAAGTTTGGTTTTGAGGAGTGACGCGGAGGCATTTTTATCGCGAAAAAAAAAGGATGCACCTTTTTTACTACTGTCAAAAATACTCAAATTCCATCATTAAATGTGATCTTACTTTTCACTCAGAGTGTCATCATCAAGTCTCATCGAACAAGAACAAATACAAGAATGTTTCGCACTCAATTTAAAAGCATAAATAATAATAATAATACTCCCTCATAAACACTCGTAGAGTGTACCCAAAGGCATAGCCTGTGCGGGTAGAGGACGGCTATTATTATTATTTTCCGTGGCGCTCCGGGGCAACTGACTTAGTTTTGGTGGCGTATTCACTTTTCAGCTGCAGGAAAACCCGGAAAACCTACAGCACAGTAACAGAACTCTTTTTCCAAATATTCAACATCATAGTTTCATAAGAACCATGTAAGTAGACCTCATAAGAACAAAACGAATACCTACAAAATACAAAATAAACACGTTTCAACAACAAACAAGTAACAACGTACCATGTTTATATACGGGACGTTGGAATTCGGCGTACTACGAAAATCAAGATGTCTGCTCGTGGTTTTGTCACCGTCCGCTGTCGCTAGTGTCGCTCCATCATATTTCCTGAAACTTCTTGTAGACATTATCAGAAGTTTAATAAATATCACACAATAAAAGTTAATGAAAAATAGTCAGAGATACGTGGCACGGTGGTAACATTGTGGAGATCATAAGCACTTCTCCAAAACGCTTTCATTTGAATTGGTATTGAACGCTGCTTTGCGGATTATGAGCATATTATTGTCCCCAAAGTGAAGTCGCTGGAACTTCCATGTAACATCGCAATGATGATGTATAATGAGATATTGAATTGAATTCCCTGCGACTTCCTTCGCTGGTTGACTGGAGTGTAAATGAATGAACAGGGTAATTATTTATTTATTCCATTATTCTGATTCAGCTACTTTTTCATTCAACAGGGGCGGTTTTCAAAAAATCATAGAAAGTAATGTAACTGCTACAGAAGCAAAAATCAAATGGGAAGATAACTGGGTCACCTTCTTGGATAATATGCTGCAAATGAAGATTTTGGGAGTAGATTCCAGACTCCTCTACGTGCCTACATTCATTAACTATGTCCAAATACCACTAATCGATCATGATAAATGGATACAAGAGAAATTCACTGATAAAGGGATGGAACCAATCCTTCCAGTATATAATGACACATCCTGTGGAGAAATAAGGTAAGTGGAAATTCGCAGAGTTGATGATTTATATTGAGATAAATGCTGGGAACTGAGTTCTAACATAATAAAGATACAAAACTTTTTATTGTCATTAGCTATGACGTAGTCTTTGGGAATCATGGTGGTAAGGGTCAAGAAAACTTTTTTCAATTTCTGTATCAAAACTCGTTAACGAAAATTCATGAAATTTGAATCACAACATCTGATTATTCCAGTGATAACGGTAAATAAAAAAGTGATAAAAACGAAATGAAAAAATACATTATGCAGAAACCGCATAATGAAATAAACCAACTGTGTGGACCATATGTGGAAATATGTCTTTTTGTATGAAATTCCTGTTTAGATATTGCTTTCTTCATAGGAAATGAATCATTTTGAATGGTTCTATCGCCGATAGAAGATGCATTTCAACCTTATAAGATTGGATTTTCGTCGAAAGTTTATTTTTGGGTGTAGGTGGTAATATGGCCTTTTGAAAAATCACTCCTCATATTATTGTAAAAAAAAATCACAAAGCGCTGGGGCCCACTCTGGGGGTACTCACCTACGAACCAACTTTTAAAAGGTAGTACAGGTAATTTGCGTCTTTGTTTGAGTGTGGAAATTGCCTTTATCTACTTCATCTCTCTTGGGTGGTCTATATAGTTAAGTTTCTGCCGACATTTTTTTTTGGCATTAAAGCGATCAAAGATATCAGCATCACTGAGAAACGTTTAGCAGGTCCAGTCCTTCCGCACATCCACATATAGAGAATTTTATAAATCGGTTTCTCTCACTAATACGTTGTTCCCATATTGTTCTTTACTGAATTTCTTATTGTGTTATTTCTTCAATTTCCAGTTCCTTCTTCAAATTTATACCAAAATACCAAAGTTAGTGGCCGTTTTTTGATTCTCTGTTTGATTAAAAAAAATGTAGTGTATAAATGTAGCAGATATATTTCGTTTGCTCGAAATGTATATATCAACTTTGTAGGAAGCGATGAAAGATAAATTAATGATTCTTATTTTGTTTCGTGTTTTACAATACATTCTTCAGGTAAGACAATGTATATTTTTTTTCACAAAATAAAAGCGCACTCCTTGCGTATGTTTCACCCCCCTCCCCCAGAAAAGTTAACTAGATCCACCATCGCTAGATAGTGAATACTTTTCAGTATATACCACTTTTCAATCACGTGCGAAATTCAAAACATTCCCTTAAAATGGCGTTGGCCCGGCCATCGCTGGATATACGGCTGTACTGCTATCAACGCACAATGACAAAAAATAGTGACGCCCCTACTATGAACCCCGTGCCATGTTACAAGAATAATTTGAAGGAATCGCCTCTACTTCAAAAGATGCCTTCGCCAAAAATTCGAATATAAAATAGTTTCGAAAATATGGCAAAAGTTCCAGTACCAAAAGTTGCTGAAACATTCAGAATTGAATTATTCTTCATAAAGCAGTCACATTCATCTACATTTGGGTTGATGGAATATTCGTGAATCCATTTTCCATTCCTAATCGCCTCTACTTCAAGAGACGCCTTCGCCAAAAATTCGAATATAAAATAGTTTCGAAAATATGGCAAAAGTTCCGGTACCAAAAGTTGCTGAAACATATTCAGAATTGAATTATTCTGCATAAAGCAGTCACATTCATCTACCTTTGGGTTGATGGAAAATTCGTAAATCCATTTTCCATTCCTACTTATGTCCTATTGAAATTTTAATATTTGGGAAATATAATAAGAGTTTTTTTTTCATCGCCATGGTAACTCCAGATTCTGTTTTAAAATACTCCAAAACCCCCATTCATTGGTTAAATTAGACAGGATGGCATTCATTACCAACCATATTATTAATTTTTATCCATTCTCACTTTGTGTTTGTTTTGTTTTTCTTCAATACAATTAACGAATTTCAAAATTAGCAAGGTGTTCATATTCGTAGTTCTTTGAGGTCATGCAGATTGTTTTAATATCCTGTCGCCCATTACCAATACCACCTTATTATTTTCCAGGTGTGGAAACATACTCATACGTGGTTTAATTGCCAGTTCCATTCCTCGAAAAAAAGATTTGGGTATTCCTGTATTGGAAAACTATACATTCATTCCAAATATAACAAGTCTGGAGCTCGCAGAGTCTGTCCGAGTGAACATGCAAATATTTCTGGAGAATTCTTTGGTTTTTAAAGTGAAAGTAATCGAACTGATAGATGAATTCACTAAAGATGAAGTGCTTCCTTTATCACCAATAGTTCTACAAGCCTTTGAAGATCAGCCACTTATCCAATGTACACCTAAAATACTCAGCCAATGTTCACTCGATGTGCCTATTCCTGTAGAAAACACCAAATTGTCAGAAGAAGAGGATATTTCACTCCTGATTGTGTCCGGATTATTTAGAAGACCAGAGGTATGTAAATAAACAGGATCAGTCAAGACGAACTTCCATTAGAGATTTCTGGAGGGTTGAACGAATTGAGAAATATGAATTTTTTGTCGTTACCTATCTTTTAGAATGAGGCCATTTCAAAAAAAAATATCACTTTCATTTAACTCTTCTTACGGTCCTTGTTCCTGCCACTCACAACGGTGGAGATGTTGGCAATTCACTAGGTACTGAAAAATCAAAATAAAATTAGTTAGATTTCGACGATGAGTTGAAATGTTCAACACGAAGACAAGTAAGACTACTTTTCTAAACTTACCCCCTCTATAAAGTTTCTACCACAGTTACGAGAAGAAACTAATCTTGGAAAAAAATCGATATACCATGATGGTATGGAATCTACAATTCACTAGTAAATAAAATAAAAAAATTCAAAATTGTGACGATTTTTAAAACTAAAATAAAAAACTATTTTCTTTGTTAATTATTCTGAAATGGCTTGATTTTTCCATAATTTATTTTATTTTGAATCAATCAACATGGACACTCTTTTTTTCTCTTTTTAAGTTGTTTGTGAATTGTATCTACTTATATTAAATGTATATTATTTTTTATGTGGATTTGTAAGGTATTATTATTATTATTTGTATACCTATTATAAACAATCCTGTTTCTTGGGATATTATGAATCAACTACTACAATTTTCTTAGGCTAAAAAAAATTATTAAATCCTTCCTGCTAAGAGGCAGAGTTAGCTGTGATTCAGACTAAAGTAACAAATGAAAAACAATTTTCTCTCAATCAATTTTCATCTATAGTATTATCATCAGCGTAGTTTTATTTTTTTAGGGGAATCGCATGCTTCTTCTTGGATATTTCGACAACCAAAATGCCACATAAATTGTGTCGGAAAATGATCCTACTGAATTTTCCATATTTATTCATTTATTCATTTATTGAAGATACATTTTCCGTACAGAACAAGTTCTTCAATCGATTTGGGAAATTCTGCTGTGGATATTATTATCATTTTTCTTCGAGCAATTTTTGGTATGAATAATAGTAATTTACGTAACAAGTTCGCAAAACACTGTTTTTTTGGAGGAACGGACAAGATTCTAGGACGAGCGTAGCGAGTCCTGGAAGTCTGCGAGTCCAAAAAAACTGTTTTCGGACGTGTTGCGTACACAATTTTTTCGGCAACCGTGTAGAATAACAAATCAAGACACATTTATTTTTTATATTTTTTTGTAGAAGAAAATTTCGAACATTTTAGTTCTTATTTGTCTTAAATATCGAAATGCGAACAGAAGGTAGGTACCTACAGAAACATTCTAATTCTTATTTATATAAATATTTAAATTGAAATTCGAGCATAGTGATACTTTCACTAGTGAAAGTGATACTTTCTCAAAGAAAAATCGTCCGGGAAGTAGGTACTTCCCGGACTGTTAAAATATTTTATTTTAATTTGTTCTTGTCTGTTGTAAAACAATGTATTTGGCATGATTGTTCTGATATATACTTTTTTTTTCAGCTACTACAAACTGCATTTTCATCTCTCAAAGATAATGGTTTCGTATTATCTCGAGAGTCGTCAGATTTCAGCATTTCGGATGCCGATAAATTTGATGTTACCATATATACCGCCCACAAAATACAATCAGAAACTCTTGTTCTCCTGAGGAAGCGCCAGAATCCCAGAAATCCGATCACTCTCAAGATAAATTCATCTGATGACTTATCTTGGATCGAAAACATTCAAAATATCATAAGGAATAAGAATTCTCAAAGTTTAGTCCTGTACTCGGATAATAAAGACAAGAGTGGTGTACTGGGACTTGTTAACTGTCTTCGAAGAGAGCCAGAAAGCACTTTCGTCAAGGGACTACTTGTAATGGATGATGTTGAAGAAATCAATATTGACGATTGCTTTTACAGAAAACAGTTACAGAAGAACATGGCTCACAACGTTCTCAAGGATGGTGAATGGGGAACTTACAGGCATTTATTAATGAATGATATTTATAGGATGGAAAATGAACATTGTTACGCATATCCAAGCATAAGAGGTGAATTGTCCAGCCTCCAGTGGTTTGAAGGTGATCTTCGACATGATATGATCGCGCCTCCAGGAAAAAAACTTGTGCATGTAAGTATATGGATAAGTAAATCACAACAATTTGATCTGGATACATATCCAAGTCATATCCATCATTCACAAACTTTTCCATGTGAGTTTAATGTATATTTCTCTCTGTAACATAGGTTTATTACTCTGCCCTGAACTTCCGAGATATAATGACAGCCTCAGGGAAACTAAATGCCGACATCGTTTCAAGTAATAGAACGGAGCAAGAATGTGTTCAAGGATTTGAATTCGCAGGAGTTGATAGCGAGTGAGTATCTCAAAGAGTTGCTTCCATTATTTAGCGACAATCCCGTAGTTTAAGTTGACTTTCAACCCCTTGGGGTAATAGTAGGAGCTTTCTGTCTTGCATTTCGGTAATCAGTTCAACTGTAGTTGTCTGCATTACAAGACTATAAATCAGAGCTGTGCCGAGCACTGACAAAAAGTGCTTCGAGCACTAAGTTCTAAGCACTCTTGAAATGTGCTCCGAAATCTCGAGCACCAAGCACTTTTATTTATGAAATGCTCGCGATTACTAAGCACTTTCAAAAAGTAATTCCAATCAGGGCGCACTAAGCACTAAGCACTTCTCGGACTGTTAGATATTTGAGTAAGTGAAACTTAATTGAACAAGTAAGATTTTCACAAATAATATTCACATCGCAACATGTATAGATACACTGTTGCTTTGTCTCGATGCAATATCATTTGTTGAAATCTTATCGTGTTAAATCAAGTTTCAGTACCTCACGTTTTTAACAGTCTAAGAAGTGCTATGGATTTCCATAAAGTAACAAGCGAGTCAATTGAAAACTTTAGTTACTTTTTCTAGTCACATATTCAAAAGGGCATTCAGCGTACCACGATAAATGACCATTTGATCACATATTCCGCAATCTGTATTCAAGGAGTTTTTTTTAATATTACCATAGCAACTCTATTTTTTTAAGTACATTGGTAGGGTTACAGTTTGATTTCAGTCAATTGAAACTGTTACGATAAAAAAAGATATCAACTTAAAACTTGGTTTTGTGGTTTTCTTGGCATCGTTTTTTGGGTGTTTATCCTCGCACAGTCCGAACTTAGACTTTTTTTGACTTTCGTCAAA
The DNA here is from genome assembly GCA_958298965.1 of Chrysolina haemoptera. NCBI lineage: Eukaryota > Metazoa > Arthropoda > Insecta > Coleoptera > Chrysomelidae > Chrysolina > Chrysolina haemoptera. The sequence goes on along the minus strand of OY282601.1, from coordinate 23,196,219 downwards.
GAAATAACAATTTGACTCGATAATAAAAAAAAATATTGGTTTTGATAACAAAGACAGATTCGGTCTCCGATACGTCAAGGTAGTTTGAAAAGAAGAAGTAATATTTAGTTATTTCGAACTTATTTTTTTTAGGTAGAAAAAGTAACTGACAAAATTGTACTATTTTTTCAAGACAGTAATCTTCTAAACGCAGTAATTATCGTAGAAAATTGATTTTTGGGGGGGGGGGCGACGGGACCATCTGCCGCGACTTCATGTTTCGAAGATTCCCTTCTATGAAAAGGCTTAGTGCTTAGTAATCCCGAAAAGTGCTCCGAAGCACTGGAGTACTCGCGAGCACTGAATTGGGAAAGTGCTCGGAAGCACAGTGCTTAGGAGCACAAAAGTCCCAAAGCACTTCACACTGTGCTTTGGGACAGCTCTGCTATAAATTATGTCATGCTCTTTCACAGTGGGAAAAGAGTCACAGGAATGGTCACTCATCAAGCTCTGTCTACGATTGTTCTGGCTGACAGCTATTGCACTCTGCCGATTCCTGATGATATGTCTTTCGAGGAAGCCGCTACTATTCCTGTTGTCTACGGTACTGTACTCAATGGTTTGATTATGGTAAGTTCGGAAGTTTCAATTCATGTGTTGAAGGATATTATAATCATCGATATCTTGTGGTTGAGTTGAAAAATAAAAAAAAATTCATTGAAAGTTAGAATGAAGTGTTTCAAAAATATCGAAAGAGAATTATACAAATTTTATTGGTAACAGTCCACTGTAGGTTCTCACAATGTAGACCAGAATGGATTCAAATCATTTGGAAATAATGAAACTGGTGATGGAGTACGCTATTAAAGTTGAAGATTCAAATGTTTTGCAGAGTTGTATTATATTGTTTAACGTCGATTTTGCAACGCATGGTTCTAGTCAATTACATTGGTTCTAGTATTTGAATTCATTTAGTCAGGAATCAGGAAGTCCTCAGAAGATATTGGGTATGATCTCGATGTTATGTAATATCGAAAATATGTACCATTTTGGTCTCACAGATATCGCATTTCATGGTTTATTTATCAATATATTTTGATCGCCAGATTCATGCAGACACTATCAAAGTAGAAATTGAGCCATTTTCATGAAAATTATGAGTAACACATGTGCAAAATCTGCATTTTTTATTATTTCGGTATCGAGGGACTTTCTGAATAATTGAAGACAGATATTTCCTTGTGCAAATTTTTCGTAAACTTACGCCCAAGCATTATTGGCCCGCCCTGTATATACTGAATGAACATTTAGGATAGATTTATTTTTGGTAAAAATTAATGAAAATTTTTTTTTTTGCATCTTCGCGAGGAACCAAAGGCTTTTCTTTAGCATGAGTGAGCAAGGGCTTTTCTTCAGCAAAAACAACCAGAGGCTTTTCTTCTGCACGAGCACCCAAAGGCTTTTCTTCTGCACGAGCAACAGAAGGCTTTTCTTCTGCATGAGTAACCAAAGGCTTTTCTTCTGCACGTCACCAAAGGCTTTTCTTCTGCAGGAGTAACCAACGGCTTTTCTTCTGCATGAGTAACCAACGGCTTTTCTTCTGCATGAGTCACCAAAGGCTTTTCTTCTGCAGGAGTAACCAAAGGCTTTTCTTCTGCAAGAATTACCAGAGGTTTTTCTTCAGCGGGAATGAACAAAGGTTTTTCTTCAGTTTGAATGAACGAAGGCTTTTCTTCAGTTTGAGTAAACAAAAGCTTTTTCAAATTGACTATTTCAAAACGTTTCTCACTAATGTATTCCGCAGTAGTAAATGACCTCAGAATCCTCCAAAACAAATTTGGTAACCGTAGGAAGAATTGCATTTTTAGGTCTCTTCAAAATATAAGTCTAACCCCTTCGAAAATTTTTTGTTGATGAATAAAAAATTGATTTGATTGAAAACGTCACCAAAGGAACACTTTGCCTCGCAGGACTCGAATATACATTCGCTTTCCTTCCATTTTCAACAGTTCTCGAAATTTTCAACAAAATTATGTGAATAATCTCAGCATCATAATGACCCGCCTTCTCTTGGTGAAAACATCATTTTCATTTATTTATATCTGTATACAACCATACATGCCCTTCGTCAATCAGAAAAAAAAATTGTTCCGAGTCCCGACAGAGATGAGTCTCTACTGTCGACTTTTTTTTTATAAAGAGAAATACGTTTTTTCGATTACTGACATATTAACGTCCATACATTGAAAAACCGAATCAGTTTAACAATGAAATGAAAAAACTATGAACTTTGTAACAACAAATACGAATTTCTGGAGGTGTATTTATTTCTTTTTCTGGTAACAGGCCAATGCGGGTATTTTCTGGGCAAGATATGACATTGAAGTCTCGTATTCATCAAAATTATGAAATTTGAATCATGTTTCGTTCGAATCGATAGAGCGAAAGATTCGAAAAATTAAAAAAATTGGAAAAAAGTCGAAGTGACAGTAGAGAGTCCAAATTTCGAGCAAAGGTATAAAATTGGAAACTGGGCAACTTTTCTTTTTGGCATTTTTCGAAATTTCCAAAAAAAAACTGATTTTTTGAGGATTTTCGAAAAAAATGTCAAATTTGACAGGTTTAGAGTAGCACATGACAAAAGGAAAAAGGCTGTATTTTACTCATTTTCCAAGCACAAATTAACTGCCAAGTCAAATTTTCATTATATCTATTAATAAAAAAAACTTCCATATGTCGCGAACTTTATGTGTGACACTGTATGTAGATACTTTTTGTGCTAAATTAACGGTCGATCTGAATATAATTCACCCGCAAATGTAACTTTTTTTTTGTTCATTGTTTCAAAATAACCACATTTCTCATAATTTTTTTTTTTTATACAGCGTGCTGGCATGAAACGAGGGGAATCTATATTGATCCACTCGGGAACGGGAGGTGTAGGTCAGGCAGCTATCAGGACGGCTCTCCACTATGGTTGTGAGGTATTCACCACAGTTGGTACTCGGGAGAAGCGGGAGTTCCTAAAAAAAACTTTTCCTCAGTTGAAATGTGAGTTACCAGTGATGATAATTCCTGATAATTCAGAATGAAATGAAGGAACCTGATTTCGTACCGGTCAAACCATTGAATTCTGAAATGTTCAACCTGAAATGACGCAAAATGATATTCAGTTTCAGATAAAGGACTTGATAAGCTTCGAAGTGAGCTCTGTAGCAAGCTTAATATGTTTTCAAGTGAGCTTTGAGCTCCTGAAAATGGTATATTTGCCGGCGAAACGCGTCGTTTGTAGTAGTAGTAGTATTTATTTAACTATTTTTCATACATTCCTGTATAATTATAGCATGTCAGAAAAAATTAATATATATAAAAAAATATTAAAATATATTGTTAAAATTGTTAAAAAAAAATGGAGTTTCGGGGAAATTGAAATTGCGATACTCTGAAATGGAGTAAAAACAGCGAGTTTGAAAAAAATATTTCATTTTACTCTTGAAAATATTTTGAGGAAGATCTTTCAAATAATCTGGAAGTTTATTGTAGAGGTCCAGGTCTAGCGAATTCTCTAGAATGAAAGCTTCAGCTGAGAATTTATTGACCCGCCAGAAAAAGTTTCTACCACCCATTCGGCTTATGGAGAAAATAATAAGTGATATCTCCACAGTCTTTGATGATAATAGCATCAAACTTGTTGCTGTTGGATTCCTTATGATCGTCCCTAACCGATCATACAATGATATACCGGGTGTTCTATTTAAAAAAATGATTGAAGATGGCGCTCAGCTGCCATTTTGAAACTTTTAGCTGGAATTTTCTCATGAGAAAGTAGGTTTTTATCTCCTATTTGAGCCTTCCAAATTTCGTTGCGATATACCAGGTGGTTCAAAAATTAGTAGGGGGGGAACGGACTCTAGACCAGCACTGTATAGTTAAGTAAATGAAATTAAAGAAATCTGCATGCATTGTTCACAATAAGCTTGTCAAGAGAAAAACAAGATGTCCTGCACTACCAGAACGACGCTTATTGCCATAATCCTATACAATAGGAATAATTGGGTCAAAAATCCATCAGAAAACAACTACTTTCCTGGCTAATACCACGACGAACGTTGAATTACGCAAGTTCTGGGTATTGCTTTGGTTTGAGGGGCTGGAGTTCAGATGGCGCCCGTGGTTTAGTGAACGCTAGGCTGCGGGCGGTGTCTCAGCTTCTGCCTTCACATGGAGAGTTTGCTGAATCATTTGTTGCAGACATTAGTTATTGTCTGCAGAGACATGCCCTATACTGATGAGGGCAAGAACCCAGAAATCGATCTATAGGTGGTCCAAATGTTTCAAAGAGCATTTCCATGCGACTAGCAATTGCGCAGACATCCTTGTAGGACTCTGCACGGAAATTCATTAGATGTAATTCAACGTTCTTCGTGGTATTAGCCAGGAAAGTAGTTGTTTTCTGATGGATTTTTTACCCAATTATTCCTATTGTATAGGATTATGGCAATAAGCGTCGTCCTGGTAGGGCAGGACATCTTGTTTCTCTGTTAAGTAAATGGTTGGAGTAACATATGGGTATCAAAGAATATAAGCAAAACTACAATATTCATATGGATCAATTGATTTTAAGACTTGATTTGGTATCAAACTGAACTAGCAACTTTTTTTTATATTCCGAGTCGTGATATTCTAAGATCTACCATGCACCTTGAATGATGAATGTGATTATACGACGAATTATTCAAGTTTGAATGTTAACTTTCGAAGAAGAAATGGTTCATGGGATATCTTCGAACGTTATTATACAGGAAGGTATTTCTGACATTATGCATTGTTTTCAGGCAACCATATAGGAAACTCTCGCGATACTTCATTCGAAAATATGGTCAGGAGAGGGACAAGGGGGCGTGGAGTTGATATAGTGCTCAACTCTCTGGCAGACGAAAAACTTCAAGCGTCAATCAGATGTCTGGCGAAGAGGGGTAGATTTGTAGAAATTGGAAGGTTCGATATGAGTAAAAATTCTACCTGTAATTTGGCACTCCTAGAGAAACAGTGTAGTTTCCATGGGGTGATGTTGGATCAACTCATGACATCCACTCCTACTGTTAAATCGGAGCTGACACAATTGATAATAGATGGAATGAAAGCTGGCTTCGTCAAACCACTGAATCGGTCCATTTTCAAATTCGATCAACTGGAGGAAGCATTTAGGTTTATGGCATCCGGTAAACATATCGGCAAAGTTCTCATACAGATAAGGGAACCCGCAAAACATGACAAAGCCTTACCACCTGTTTCGAAGTTCCCCTGTAGAGCAAGGTAATGTTTCGAGTATATTAATGAGTATAATCATACAGTGCAGCTTTTAATAGGGGACTATTAAAAGTCGCATATATGTATACAGAGTGTTTCCTAACTACGGTTCCTAACTGCAGGTGGTGATTTGTTAGGTCATTTTAGGAAGGAAAGTTCCCATTATCATATGTCCGGAGTTGCTTCGTTTCTGAGATACAAGGCGTTGAAATTAAAGAAAAAAAACGGTAATTAGAAAATATCATGAATATCCTGGAACCGATTCGGTTGAAATTTGGTACTTTCATTTAAACTAATAAGGCGCTTATTTAGCCCTATTTAGAATTAAATTATTAGGGCCAGTGGCGTCTCAGTGGGTACCACAGCCAACAATATTGTAAAAAAAAATACGTCACTGACTTTTTTTGGTGAATTTTAATTTTTTTTAGATTAAGCAACTGAAAATACAACTTTTTGGTCTCTTGTATTTTCTTCATATCCAACTTCGTTTTCGAGAAAAAAAATTAAAGCCACTCTATTGCATATCATGAACACCTGCATTGGAGACCAGCTGACTTTGATAGTAGGGTTTTTCCTACACATATTTCATTTCAAAAAGAAAAAGTTAATTTTTGTTTTGGATTATTGGTTGTTATTTGTTCACCATCCGTAATAATTTAATAGCGATAGGCTTACCTGCATACGATAATGAATAATGGCCCTTAAATGCAGGTAAGGTCGCTTTGACAACATTTTTGTCATAGCAGTAAAATTCAGAGTTGTCAATTAGCAGCGATTCCATCATGAATAATTATACTACCACTGAAATGGCTGACATATACCTTATATTTATAGATTAGCAAATGGAAATTCGGGAGAAGCACGAAGAATTTACCAGGACAGATATCCTAACAGATTGCAAGATTATGTGAAACTGGGGGTTTCAATAAATATGCAGGTGGTGGAAGACTAGAAACGGTAACAATGCCTGAACTAAAAGAAGCTATACTTGATGTGATAGAAGAAGATCCTTCAAATAGTACCAGGAAGATTGCACTGCAGCTTGAAGTCAGCCCAAAATCTGTTTGGAAAGTTCTAAAAAGAAACCTCCTTTACCCATACCACATACAACGGGACCAAGCTCTACTGCCTCGGTATTTTCATCCAAGATTAATGTTTTGTAGGTGGTTAATTCATATGATGGAACACAATAATAATTTTTTACCAAATATTTTAGATACGGACGAGGCAAATTTTTCACGAAATGCTGTTATGAACTTTCACAATAACCATTTTTGGGCCGACGAAAATCCCCACGCTATTAGAGAAAATCATTTTCAGCATCAATTTTCGCTGGGTAGGAATTATTGGTGACTACCTAATTGGCACATTTTATTAAAACAGAAAGATTAACAGGTGAATCCTACACGGACTTTTTGCGAGATCATTTACCCATTTTGTCAGAAGAAGTACCCATACTTGTTTATGCACGACGGGACTGCAGCTCATTTTAGTGTTCTTGCTGGTCAGCATCTCGACCTACCCTAATCGCTGGATTGGACGTGCAGGACCTCAACATTGGCCACCTCGCAGCCCCGATATGAATCCTCTAGATTTCTATTTATGGGGTCATCTGAAGTTTATAAAACTTTTGTACTGGATGTGAATGACTTGAGGAACCGAATAATTGACAATTGCAGGACTACTCCAGGAATTTTTTAACGTGTCAGACAATCAATGGCAAATCGAATGCGGTCGTGTATTTTATCAGAAGGTGGACATTTTGCTCATTTACTGTTATATCGCAATTGTTAATATTTTCATTTTTGGTCTTTATTTTATGTTTTTGTTTTTTCTCGAAAAGGAAGCTAGATATGATGAAAATACAAGAGACCAAAAAGTTGTATTTTGAGTTGTTCAATCTAACAAAATGAAAATCTACGAAAAAAAACGTGATTTTTTTACAATATTGTTGGCTGTGGTGCCCACTGAGACGCCATTGGCTATAATAATTTCAATCTAAATAGGGTTAAATGAGCGCCTTATTAGTTCAAATGAATGTACCAAATTTCAACCAAATCGGTTCTAGAATATTTCTGATATTTTATAATTACCGTTTTTTTCTTTAATTTCAACGCCCTGTATCTCAGAAACGAAGCAACTCCGGACATATGTTCATAGGAACTTTTCTTCTTGAAATGACCTAACAAATCACCTCCTGCAGTTAGGAACCGTAGTTAGGAAACACCCTGTATATCACTGTATATCCAAGTGATCATATCTTTGCACTTGATTTTACCGTACTGATGAGCACTTAAGTACGGAACACGCGTCTACGGTCGTATTACCATTTGAGGGTTACCTATGCCCAATAACTTTTTATTCTTATAATATATACCGGGTGTCCACGGAAGGTGGCTCGCCCGTTTCGTGGACACCACTATACACATTTCACAAAAAAATTTTTTTTAGCCGTATTAAAGCTTGTAGCATTATTAATTTGTAATCCCATATGATGAATGCTATGCTTCCTGCTCTTGTATTTTCACGCTTCAATTGCACAATACGTTTGAAAGATGGAAGAGAGAGAAGGAGCCTGCCTGCCGCTGCCGTATGCGTGAGAGGAAGGGAAGCCAAACAGACTGGCGCCGTAACGCGTCACGTAACGAAGCGGTTTACCCTCCCATAAAAAGTTATCACTTCAAAAATTATGTGTAACCCAACCATATGCTCTGTCGAATCAGAACATCTACCTAGTGCCTATTTCTACCCGATACTTCACAGCTTACTGTAGATATCCTCAAGCAGATACGTGGCACAAGTACAATGACCCTTGTGTGCCACCAAATATACCTCAAACTTACTCGTGAGCAGAGAAGGCCTCTTTTATGAATCTTACGAATAATATAACTGAACTCAACATTTCATTATTGTTGTTGAATGTTGATATCCTTGTTCTTATTCTTTCAAATAAATAAAAAAGTCAATATAATAATGTATCGTATTCCACTTTATCTTCACGGGGCTGCAAAGTTTCTTGCTCTACTTTAACTCTTTCTTGAATATCAGCGACTGCTTTTCAAATAACATTAGTGAGTTTGACAAAATTGTTGTAATGGTACGAAAATATACTTCCTCTATTTCAGGTACTCCTGTAACGACAAAGATTCTTATATAATTTGTGGTGGATTGGGTGGATTTGGACTGGAATTGGCAGATTGGCTAGTGCTGAGAGGAGCACGAAAACTAGTACTGACTTCAAGACAAGGTGTGTCAACAGGTTATCAGGAGTACAGAATGAAGTGAGTGTTATAATAAGATATCGATTATTCCAAGTGATACCATGGGCAAATATGTGAATATTTCAAACAAAACCTATATATTTTCAAGCCATTTGATAGTGCAAAAAATTCCCTTGTCAATGATTTATCACAAGTAGACATTTACTTTGGGAGTTGTAGCGCAAGAGACCGTGACGTCATCGATCGAATTTTCAGCCAGATAGTTCAACTTGACTCTATTGGACTCTTCTTCATGGAGTTTTCTCGAAGAAAAAGTGAAGTGTACGCAACTCATTCACCAACTATAGAGATCCTTGAGAATATGAGATGAGTTATTGACATGATTTCGGAACAACATTCAAAAACAAAACCCGACTCGTTCTTGAATGTTATTCGATGATCATTTGCAATTCTTACAAATGTGCAAAATTCAAATCTGACTATAATCACAAATATAATCCCCCATCTTGAAACCGCCATCTTGAATTTATGAATTTTGACAAAAAAAGTCTGGAATTGGGTAGAAATCATGTTCAAAGATCCCATTACATTTACATACATACAGTATCGAAAACTTATTTTCATAAAATGAATCCTGATTAGCGATAATTCAAGATGTTTGCATGTTTCATCAAAAACTTATCAAAGTGCTTCGTTTATTTGATATTTCGTTAGGTTGCTCGAAAATTACTATCTCGACCAAGGAATATTTCCGGTAAAACCGAAACTGATATTCAATTGTTTTGTCATGGAGAAAATTCGTTTTGGGTAACAATATCTCCAATCCAAATGTAGAAAATATAACTCAAAAAACCACTGAATGCAGCCCTTGTTAATGATTTTGTTGACACCCGGTATACGAGATAATCACTTACTCAGAGAGCTACGAACTGAAGGACTTGTCCACTTTTATTAAAAAAAAAGAGTGAAAAGCTACTTGTTATTGAACAGAACTCCAAATATTTCTGGATTTAAATGTTAGATTTACCAATTAACCAATTTTTTTATCACTCATTCATCTACTTGGATTTTTGCCATTATTGTTATTATTATTGTTATTGTCTTCATTCTATACTCGACCCCTTGAATGATATATACTATCAATGATTTGATGTATTAACATACCTAGTTTGTATTTTGTGTATATATGTATTTTTGTAATCATATATACACTTTTCATGGTTGGATGGAAGAGCAAGGTATGATCATGGTACTCTATCATGGTCATACATTGAATCCTGCGATTTGATAGAATATTCTATTTATATATGATGTACTTTCATTTAATCTGTTACTGCTATTCCTAACAATAAAATCTATCATTATTATTCTTATTATTATTATTATTGTAAACAACAAAGTGATTTTTTTTAACAAGTATACCAATCTGATCAGAAGTATACTATTTTTCTTTGTTTGCAGGATTTGGAGGTCATACGGTGTTACTGTTCAAATTTCTCAAGCAGACATGACTAAGAAAGAAGGATGCAAGACCTTGTTGCAGGAAGCTCAAAAACTGGGAGATGTGAGAGGAATATTCAATCTTGCAGTCGTACTTGCTGATGCTATTTTCGAAAATCAAACCGTAGAAAGCTTCTCCACGTCATTTGGCCCGAAACCAATTGCTACGAAATATCTAGATGAGTTATCCAGAGAACTTTGCCCGAATCTCAGGTAATAGCTCAGTTGAAAAAATAACACTTGTAGTAATACCAGTCTTATTTTCATATATTTTCTCGAATGACTTGATGCAATATTCAGTTATATGAACTCACGAATCAGAAGTATGTCAGATATAAAATGAGAAATATTTAAACTTTTCGAAACAGTGCTACCCAAAGCCCAAATACCCAAAGCCTTTTTTGGGCCAAAACCATTTTATATAGCCGAATTCATTACAAAAATCTAAGCAGTATATGGTAAAGTAAAGTTATGAGTAAACTAAGAAAAATCAAGACGACTCAGTAAAAGTTATGGAAGGGGGTAGAGGTACTAAATGTACTTTTTGAGGGTTGGATATTTGTTTTTTACGACTTGTGGCTGAAATATGCATTCTATCAGACAAAAAAAATTGAGTGAAGAAGTTGTAGATAATTGATCACTCCGAAACTATTGTATAAATAATTTTTCAACATTTCCTCGAAATTAACAAGAAAAACGCTAAAATACACTTTGTTTGGTTTTAAATTTTTATCTCTTTCAGAAAAAAAAAATTCTGACAAGTTTGACATTTTATCTTTATTGACAGGTACTAAAATATGACTTTTTCTTATATTACTTTTTGCCCCAGGTATTCTAAACTGGTTGATTCACCACTATCGACTTGAAATATGAAATAACACTGTCATTGTTTCAGCGATTTCGTTGTGTTCTCTTCTGTGACTTGCGGCCGTGGAAATGCTGGTCAAACAAATTATGGGATGGCCAATTCGATTATGGAGAGGATATGCGAAGAAAGAAAGAAGGATGGCTTTCCTGCCTTGGCGATTCAATGGGGAGCTATCGGGCAGGTAACTATCACTGTAACTGACTATTCAATTCAGTATTTCACTATACAGGGTCCTGCAACTGCGCTCCCTTGATCCATAGCTTCCAAACGGCGCAATTCAAAATTTTCTTTTCTCTACTTGAAATACGTGTCATTTCGCACTATAAACTAGGAACACAAAATTAGGTATTTCGCACTAGGGCGAAATATTTCATTTCGCATTGGTGTGCCATCTCATGGCAACTGAGGAGAGTTGTAGGGAAAAATTTGGGAACTAATCCAGAAATTATGCGCTGGCTATACACGGCGGTCGTAAGACCAAAGATCCAATATGGGTCAGCTGTATGGTGGCCAGGCGCACAGAGTGGCACAATAGTTCGAAAGCTCAGTAAGGTCCAGAGGTTGGCCTGTTTATTAATAACGGCTGGAATGAGAACGACCCCAACTGCGGCATTGGAGGTACTGTTGAGGCTACCACCCCTTCCAGTCTGGATCAAGAAGGAGACAAAGGCAGCTCATTTAAGGGTGCGAGACTCGGAGGTCTGGGTAAACGAAGGAGAGATGATAGGGCAATCGCAAAGTGGGCGGAGCAGGATATTCCTATTTCCGCCCTCAGAGTGAAAAGCGCACAAGACAGACTGCGATAGAATAGGAAGTTTGCGCTCACTATTCCGAGCAGAGAACAATGGGAAGGAAATACAGTGGAGCTTCATCCAGGAGGTCTAGTATGTTACACGGACGGTTCGCGTCTGACTGACAAACAGGCTTCTGGCGCAGGCATCTACCTAGAAGGAAGATATATACGAGAAAGCTATGCTCTGGGAAGATACACAACAGTTTTCCAAGCCGAGGTGTACGCCATTCTAACCGTAGCTACGAGGCAAGAGGTGAAAGAAGGGCCCGAACAGAAAATTTATATCTGTTCGGATAGTCAGGCAGCGCTGAAGGCTATCTGTCATCCTAGATCAAGCTCAGTTCTGGTACAGGAATGCGGAGATGCTCTTGAGAAATTAGCTGAAACAAAGGAAGTCGAGTTGGTATGGGTCCCTGGTCACAGGGGGGTGCCGGGAAACGAGGTGGCAGATGAGCTTGCCAGAACCGGTTCCGCTGCGCCGGTCTGTGGGTCGGACCCAGTACTAGGCATTGCAAGAAGTTAAATCTCTTCTGCCCTAGATGAATGGGTGGAAAGAGAACTTAACGAATCTTGGAGGAATACCGCCGGCTGCAGGCAGTCAAAAGACTTTGTGGCCGGCTCTAGCAAGTCAAGGATGACGTGGCTTTTAGGCAGATATCTCCAAACACTACGCCTCCTTGTAGGAATACTAACAGGCCATAACAAACTAGGTAGACACCTGTCACTAATGGGTATAAAAGACAGTCCCACTTGCCATATGTGCGAAGAAGACGAAGAAACTTCGTCTCACTTCCTTGGCGAGTGTGAGGCGTACGGGAGGCTAAGATTTGAAATCTTCGGAGTCGAAAAACTCCACCAAGAGGAACTTATCGAACTAGAGTGGACGGACATACTGACCTTCACTAGAAGGTCACAAAGGTTTGGAAAGGAAGACTAGAAGAGGCAATGTAGTTATGTGGAGAGCGGGGGATGGCAAAAAGGGCCCATTGGGGCCTACTTGCCTGGCTGCGGTAGCGGCCTCCCCAGTATTACTACCACTACTTCCTCGAGTGAGTCGGGGAGGAATTGTAATTAGTTATTGTCTGCATAGATCTACTCTATACTGATTAAGAAAAAACCAGAAGTCGATTTCCACGCAACCAGCATTTGCAGAGAAAGCCTTGTTGGAACTCTGCACAGAAATTCGTTAGATGTAGTTCAATGTTCGTCGTGGTATTACCCAGGAAAGTAGTTGTTTAATGATGGATCTCCCCAATTATTTCTATTGCATAGGATTCTTGTAATGGGCCGTCCTGGTAGGGCATGACATCTTATTTCGTACTAGTAATAATTTGATTTGTTTCAGGTGGGACTGGTAGCTGAGATGCAAGAATTAGACTGCGAACTTGAAATAGGTGGAACACTTCAACAAAAGATTTCAAATTGTCTCAGCGTCCTTGATGGTTTTCTGAAACAGAAGGATCACACTATAGTATCCAGCATGGTGGTCGCAGAAAAAAAAAGAAGTGCAGATTATGTCGATGATATCGTTGGTGCTGTAGTAAATATTTTGGGTGAGTTTGCAACTTTGTTCATTTGCGTGAATCTCTCAATCGGATGAAAACTTTCGAAATTGACTTTATTGATAGCAGCAATGTAACGTGTTACCTTGCCTTCAAGAGAAGAGTGCTCTTGATCTGTATCAATGATAATAATAATTACCTTCTGTATTCCCAAGAAACAACAATATGTTTATAATAGGGAACATCAACTGATGCATTGAAAACGTTCATAATGTACACATATACAGGTAGAGTCTGAATAAGACCGATGAATTCCGAATACAGATTAATTCCGAAGTGAAAAGCTCCTATCAAGGAATGACCTAAAATGCATCACCTATGAGATACAGGGTGTCAAAAGTACGGAAAAAATTTAGATTTAATTTTTTTTCTTCAAAACTCCTGAAGTATAGTAGCATATTATTGTAAAATGTGAATGGTATATATTTTGTTTTTTCAAAGTTAATTGTGAGTATATTATAATCAAACCGATTTTTTTTTATTAATGTAAAAAAGGTCGTTGAGATGGATAGTAAATAGAAGTGGCCCCAAAACGGTCCCTTGTGGCACACCACCATGTTTGGTTCACTTTTAGTTTCATCAATTTCAACATATTGAGTTCTGTTTTCTGAATAATTTTTGAGAAGGTCGTGAAATTCAATTTTCCCGTATCAAAAGCTTTAGCTAGGTCCAAAAAATAGCTATAGTTGAATTTTGATTATCAAGGTGTTTATATATATTATTTATTGATCAAATGACAAAAAATGCTCCATTCTATATTTCAAGATTTTCTTAAAAAATTCAGCTAGAGTTAATATTAGTGAAATAGGCCTGTAATTTTTTGCTTCTAATTTATCTCCACATTTATATATAGGTTAAATAATGCCCACTTTCAATAGTGAGCCATAGTCGGAAAGGAAAATATTAACTGAATGTACTTACAGTACATTCATTATTTCTGAATATTCTGATATTTCGGAAAAATCCTCGTACTAGTCGATTTTATTCTCCGAAAACTGGTCCTTCGGAATAGAAAATCGATCATGTTCATAAATAATGAATCCATTTATTACGTCATTCATGTATGCTAGACATATAATTTCCAAGAATAATAATAATAATACTCCCTCATAAACACTCGCAGAGTGTACCCAAAGGCATCGCCTGTGCGGGTAGAAGACGGCTATTATTATTATTATTTGTAGTGCTCCGGGGCGACTTACTGATTATTTGGTATCAAAGGGTTTTTTGTCCAGGCATAATCTATTCGATATGAATTGAGAGTATCACTTATTTCATAACAATTATAGGACTCCACGATACCAAAACCATTGGTCTCCATTCGACATTAGTTGAACTAGGTATGGATTCCATGACTGCAGTTGAAATAAAGCAGATATTGGAAACAGAGTTCGAAGTATTCCTCAATATTAAGGACATGAAAACGATAACATTGGCAAAGTGAGTAAAGTTGGACTCATTATGTATATTGTAACCAGACGTTTTCTCAATAATTTGTGAAAAATGCCAGTATTCTGGTGGCGATATAAAGACCTTTCAATTATGTGGTCTTCAGTGATTGTAATATTATTTATTTTAACCTCCACCTATACAGAAGCCAATAGAATTAGAAAAATTATCGGCCAAAATATTTACAGAGAGTAACAAAATCATTTTTGGCACTTGCTGCTCCTATAATTCTGCGTTTGTGTTCAATAATAATGATGTCGAGATGTCAGGTGCCAAGTTTCAGAGTGCTACAACTCATTCTTCACTTTTTGCTCTAGTTTGTCTGTCGATACTGGATTATAAGAAAAGTTGAGCCGTTATGAAGTTATTTTGGAAAACAAATATTTTTTAGTTATTTTCAACCCCTGTAACTAGGATAAATAGGTTTATTGGAACTTATAGCCTTACACCCTCCATATACTTTTGATTAGACTATTAATTTTTCAGGTTGAGAACATTACAAGAAGACAGACTTAATAATACTGAGAAAACTGGCGAGAATACTCAGAGTGACCTCACTTTAGACACGACTTTCAAATTAATCATGAACGAAGACGAAATGTCACTTCCTTATATTCATTTCGAGCCGAAAAAAAATATGAAAACCACATCAAAAGTCGTATTTCTTCCTGGAATAGATGGTTTCGGAAGAACATTCGAAACTATAGCTGGTAATTTAGAGTGTCAATCAATTGCCCTTCAATATGTGTGTGGCGAAAACCCGAACAGTATTCAAGATATGACAAGGTTACTGATACCGGTAAGAAAAATTTTAATATCTTAAACCCTTAGCATCGAGGAGCTATAATTTTGCTCTCTCATTCTTCCTCAAGAATGCGTCATTCTTGTTTTGGACTGAGGGAGTAGAAACAATTCCTAGCTATCCCCAGGAACCTTTTTACTGTATCACCTTCAAGAATCCAGTTCCAGTTCTGATTCGATTAAAAATTATTTGAAGCAGAAATTGCTAACCCAGCCTGTAGTATCATGATTATCCAAATTACAGAAAAGTTGTGCAATATTACCAAAAACTAGTATAGTTTCAGAAAATTTCGTGAGAGAATAATTTTCACTATTCTCAGAGAGTGTCCATTTTTTTTTAGATCGTATTTTATTGTTTGTGTACATGTGTGTATATTCGTGTGATACTTAAGAATGTATACAGGGTGTTTCATAATCGTCCTTAAGGGCGTTAATCCTTGGATGATTTCAAGAAAAATTCTGACTGTGAACATAGCTTCATTTCTGAATTACTGGTTGTTGAAAATTAACAAAAATAATAATAATTGATACGTTGCTGTGTTTTTTTTTCTTGAATGAGTATAATATTTCATTACATAACTTCTATCTTCTCGCGAAAATGATCTCCTGATTTATTTTTTGTTCGGGGAACAGCTTTTGATTTAAAAAAATAAAATGCATTCGAGTGAGACTAACAAAAATCAAATAGGTACAAGGCATTTTATTTGAATATCATAAACCTAACGGAAACAGGACAGGAGGCCATTTTTAAAAGTGAAGATATAGGACAATAGTTATTGAAAAAATTATATTTTCTCGAAAAAAAAACAGTTGCGATAGTTTGGAATTTTGATAATACTTATTTAATAGTAAGAATGCTAAGAATATTGAAAAGGGGGAACATTCTCCATGAAAATTGAAAAATGAAAAAAGTGACTTATTTGGAATATCTAACAGAAAACAACTATTTCCCCGGCACAAGCCACGCTGGACATTGAACTACATCTGATAGATATTGTGAAAAGACTCTAACTGAAAAGGAAAAAAAATCTGAAAGTGAAAATTTGCATTTTCATTCAGATAGCTGACTTTTTTAATTCTTTCTAGTTTTCCTTGAACAAATCATTAAATAAATTAGAAAAGGAGAATGTTATTAAAAAAAAAAAATTATTTAATGATTTGTTCAAGGAAAACTAGAAAGAATTAAAAAAGTCAGCTATCTGAATGAAAATGCAAATTTTCACTTTCAGATTTTTTCTTTCCTTTTCAGTTAGAGTCTTTTCACAATATCTATCAGATGTAGTTCAATGTCCAGCGTGGCTTGTGCCGGGGAAGTAGTTGTTTTCTGTTAGATATTACAAATAAGTCACATTTTTCATTTTTCAATTTTCATGGAGAATGTTCCCCCTTTTCAACATGAATACCTCCCAAGAGGTTATCTTGAACGATGGAAAATAGCGACTAAAGTTTGTCTTTCAGTCGCAGATGATTCCACAAAAGATTTTATGAATTTCCTATTCATATTTTCGAACTAAAAGCTAAGAATATTATTGGTGAAACATTTGTATGTCAGATATTTATAGGTTATTAGTTGCCAAAGAAAATGAGAACTGTGGCTATGATAGGATTTCGTTATTATTCGGATCTGTCACTGTTGTTGCAAGAAACTGTCGGTTGCCTAGCAAAAGCTGTTAAAAAAAATGCACTTTAAACAATAATACTAACTAACTTTTTTTTATGCCTTTGAATCTTTGTTACAGGCCTTAGAGGAACATTTTACTCCCGATAAACCTTTCACTATTGCGGCATATTCTTTCGGTGCCGTCGTTGCTTTGGAAGCCGTCAGTATCCTGGAATCGAAAAATTACCATGGTACCGTTCTTTTGATTGATGGATCACCTGAAGTATCGAAACAGATGTTGAGAGACTCCAATTTTCAACCTGGACCTGCATCGGAAGCGTATATTCTGAGCCGCATACTGTCATATTATATTCCCCCAACAGCCATAGCACGAGAGCAGGTATTGTCTTTTTCAGAGTCGTGACTACGTTTATCTCGACGGTCTCTATCCGCTTCAGATTCGATAGCATTGAGTCAAATTAAAGCACCCTTCAGTTTATGTCACGATATATAAGTGGATCAAGGAATCCTTTGCTTTAATCCCATTGAAAAAAATCTAACTCCACAGCAATACTTCGTAACGTAAAATTTCTTGTGTTCTGCGAAATAATTTAAGAATCGTTGTTGAAAATATGCGGAACCCTTGTATCCCAAAAAACGTTTTTCGTTTATCAGTTGAACGAAAAAACTGCTCTTTTCTTTGGACAATGCGTTCTTCTTCTTTATTATTATTTTGTTCTCCATTTTGAGAAAAAGAAACTCATTTGGTAATACGACGATAATTCGTAACATAAGACACTCAAATTATTAGGGAGTTTTTAGGCCATTTAAAATAACGTTCGAAAATAACAGCTTTTGTGGTTATTCTCAATAACGATAGAGGAAGATAACGTTAAACTCCGTTAAGAAACTAAACATAACCTAAGAGGTTTTGACGTTAGCGAAAGGTCATTTTGTTGATATACTCCATTAAAATGGATGAAATTATTGAAATTATTATAAGAAGGAGGCAGAGAAATTCAGAAATATTACGAAAAATACAAGATTTGTATAAATACTCATGTATGTAATAATCCAGTATGATTGGGTTTTGAGACAAGAATCGATTGTGTGCTAGTAGTTGGAACCACGAAAAATTTTTTTTTAACAAAATCCAGGGGTAGAACATTTTTTTTTTGTTTAAAAATATATAAATAGATTTTTGCTGTAATCTTGGAAAATAAATGATTTATCAGAAAACAACTCAACTGGTTGAAAAACAATTATATTTTACACATAAATAATTATTCCTAGTAATTTGTTATGAAAGGCGCTCGTTTTCTCAGAAAACTTGATTGAATGCCGACATCAAATTTCAGGTTCACCCTTACCCGCCACTGACAGTTCTGGCGGAACCGAATATTTGATTGGTCATAACTCTGCTAAAATTGATCGGAGAAGAAAAAGGAAAGGTTCATATCGTTTCTGAATACTCCTACCTCCTCATGCAAATTAATATGCGAGTATTTGAGTACCTAAAATGTGTTTTGTCACACTTCACGGAGATGTTTGCGGATGATCCGAAAATCATCAATAATTTGGTAAATATGAAATTATTATACTGAGGCAACAGCCTATATCCTCTTTGGACTATATGCAACAATTTTAAAGTAGTGTGACAGATCCCACTTATAGATGCCAAAAAAAAACTTTTTGTACAACTGACATTAAAAATGACGTTTTTAATTCATTGACACATGAACTAAAAACTGACGTTTTCACAAAATCACTTTTAACACTAGTGTTAAAAGTACTTTTAACACTAGTGTTAAAAGTAAAATGACAGATGAGATGATGGACACTCAGTAATATAGATCTCTCTAATAGAAACACTTCAATCAGATATTATAATCAGAACACCTACTCAAGAGGAATCGTTTATAAAAGTTCACACATGTATTTGGTCGTTTGCGCAATTGATAATACTAATTCCTTTTGAAGTTACAAACGAAGTAGTATTTAGTCCAACTGTAGAATGTCCTTCATCACTGACAAATAATGACATTCATAAATAAAGTGCGTTGGGGTTTATTATATTTGAAGTATCTGTCAGTCAGCCTTGTAATCCAAAGATCGTGTGTTCGAATCCTTATGGATCTTATTTTTTTTTTGTTTTTTTCTTACTAGCAGTAACTGTTGAACAAAAAATTTTGTATGATACATTTGTTAAAAGTGATTTTATTTTGCTCGTGGGGTTGCTCCACTCGCTAACGCTCGTTTCGCAATATTCCCCACTCACAAAATAAAATGCCACTTTTAACACTTGTATCATAAATAACTATTGTTTTACTCTTGCCTCATTTTCAACTTACCCATAAAATCGGCATTCTCTTCAGTAAATGTTGAAAATAATCGCTTATTCATATCCTGCAATATGTTCAATAACACTATTGTGAAGTGCAAACCTCAAGCTTGAAATCACATACTTAATTTTTTATGTAGGATGTGTATGAGCGATTATTTTCAACATTTACTGAAGAAATTGCCGGGATTATGGGTGAGTTAAAAACTGAGGCAGGAGTAAAACCTACTTTTTTCTTTATCATGTATAAGTGAGACTTGTCCCAGTACGATTATGCTTCAGTATAAATATTTCATATCAACAAATATCCATGACTTTAGGATCCTCCGTAAATATCGTAGAAGGGTGTGAAGTGGGACAAAACACATTTTAGGTACTCATATACTCACATGTTATATTTGCATGAGGAAGTAAAAGTCTTCAGGAACCATATGCACTTTTTCTTTTCCTTCTACTATAATATTTAGCAAAGTTATGATAAATCTGTCGGCCCTGTCTGAACTTGCAGTGGCGGATTAGCGCGAGCATGACATGTGACGTTGGCGTTAAACCACGTTTTCTGACAAATCGAGCGTATTTCATATGGTATAACTCAATATCATTCTTGTGGAGAATTGAATTATCTCTCAACCTATCGAAATAGTTTTTTGATATATTTTATATTTTCTGAAATAACAACAAAAAACTATGAATTTTTAAATAAAAATTTTTTTTAGGTTCCACCCCTGATTTGGTAAACAATTTTTTTTTTCTAATAATACATGATGTCGAGATATCATTTGCTGAGTTTCAGAGTGCTACAATTAATTCTTCACTTTTTGCTCGAGTTTATCTGTCGTTACTGGATTTTACGGGACGAGCTCATCTGTATCGAGATATACCAGATTAACTTACATTTCTCAGTCCTATATGCGGCAACTCCCGATAAATTATAACCTCAGTACTCACTCCCCCAACAGATTTGAGAACTGGTGATTCTGATATTATGAACTTTTTTATTTTTCAGGAGAATCTTCTCCAATGTCCATCGTGGGAAGCACGGATGGAAATGACTACAAAACTGGTTGGAACACTTTCATCCCACGGAACTACCGATCAAAAAATCTTTTACAATGCTGTATACGATAGAATGAAAGTCTTGCATGCTTACACTCCGTCATACAATAAACTGAAATCCAAAATAATACTTTTCAAATCTAAAGAATTTAGCAAGCGTCATTTGGCGGAAGATTTTGGTTTATCACAAATCAGTGAACAAAAAGTAGACGCCGAAGTTTTTGATGGCAATCACTCTACGATCCTGGACAATTTAAAACTTGCAGATGCTATAAATTCAGCGATTGACTGATAGGCATGATTTCCCTAAACATACTTTAACGACTGAATGCAAACCACACTGGTCTGATGTTTCATAAGATAATCCTGATGTTTTTTGAAGTTATGTAGATATTCGATAATTGGTATTGCTCCTATAAATCTGTTTAGGGAAGTTAATAAAGTATATACCAGTACTATGTTGTCTGTATCTATACCCAGTAGCAATCATTAGTAGAGTGAACGTAATAGATATAAATCGAAAACATGTTTTCGAGCATACTAATGCACATCTGCAGTTGAAATGAACAGGATCGGCAAACACTCTGATTACAATTTTAAAATAGACGAACTTGAACATTATAATTTTTAACATAAATAAATGTGCTTTGTGAACGGTCAAATCATTGTCAAAGAGAAGCTGAAATGGCGGCCAATGGAGTGGGTATATCAATAAAAAACCTAATGTGAATGTAGTGTCATCTATCAGAGAAAAGACAGATTGAATTCATGAAAAGGTAAACTCTTAATACAAATAATAATGGCTATTAACGTTATTATGCGATTTATAATAATCGCCGAGTTGTTCATCATTTCCATTACTTTTTGTATCATTGAAACAATATCTGCACTTATGAATATATTCCTTCTCCCCTCATTCCAAACACGATAGTTTCTAGAATTATTGTCATATCCAACAAGTATTACATTTTGACTTTTCTTCTCCCATTCCTTTCGGAATTTCTAGGTTGATAGAACTCAATACTCTCAGATGTTTCAAGATCGGTTTTTTTGAACATTGCGAGACGGATCTGTTCAGGATATATACTGCAGTAATCAATGCCTATTGGAAATTTTTTTGTCCACATCATCGTTCTTGCACATTCTGTAACTGAGGAAATGTGAATTGAACATTCCTCGTTGTTGCATATATTTCTTCGTGTCATGACTGGTGTATTCTCCAACACTGCCTGTTCTAAGTGTTTTAATCCTTTGCAGTCTTTTGTCGGGACAGCCCCGACAGTAAAATTTTAACGTTCTAGTCCGATGTCAGGCAATCCCCGACAGTATCACTTTCCGGTTCGATGTCGGGTTAGCCCCGACACTGATGGCTATGGTTGAAGTCGCTACTTGTTTGTTTTAGTTTCGCCCCTGTTTTTTTCCTGTGCATATTTTGGAAAGACTGTTTTTCATTTCCTTGATTATGACTATATGATAGGACCGTAAAAGGTTAATGGAATTTGCAGTTTGCTTTCCTACTAATTCTTCGAAAGATTTGAAAGTTTCAAAAACGTCTGATTTATTTTACAAACAAAATAAACCATTCAAAAATCACAACATTCGTCTTTAAAACTCAAAAAATATTTGGATCCTCTTGATGATGAAATATTCCCGCATATATCGGAGTTAATGACTTCTCCGGGGATTTCAGATTTCGTCCTGTGCGATACAGGAAAAGTTCTACGTTTTTGCTTCCCATATTGACATCTCTCACAAAACGTTTCTAACTTTATCGGATAGAATAACACCGCAAATCGCTCCACAGTTTACTGTGATATAACTTCTTGCCCACACTTCACGCCTACACAGGTAAGTTCACCAGATGAATTTATAAACTCACAAAGATTTTGCTTCGCAATCGTGGTGTAACCCTTGTCAGTCATCTTCCCAGCTGTTAATAGATTTCGTTTCAGTTCAGGAATGAACAGCACGTCTGTAATTATCTTATTCTTCCACACATTGTCAACGAAAGCTTTAACCTCTATATCACCGACAGCTACAGTTTTGATAGTCTTATTATATGCTACTCTACCGCTAAGGACATTTTCAACTCGTGTCAAATTTATAAACCATTCTTCATGGAAAGACATGTTAACACTGGCACCAATATCTGCCAGCCATATATCTTCATCATCTTCTGTGGAATTTTCGTCATTAAAATGTTCAAAAAATGTATCGACAGCAAAGGCCTCTAAATTCCGATCTGCGTGAGATGTATTTTCACTTATAATGCACAAAGGTAATTCGGCAGGACAATTTATTGAATAAGAAATTCAGAAGCATATCAATTTCAAACTATTCATTTTGGCAACCAACACCGCGATAATTGATAAACAAATGAATTAGTGAAAAAACCACTAGTGTATTTGTCGCTGCTAACTTTTGCCACTGTCAAAGTGACAATTGCACTGTGGCATATTCGATTTTTTATACATGAATTAATCAGTGTCGGGGCTAACCCGACATCGAACCGGAAAGTGATACTGTCGGGGATTGCCTGACATCGGACTAGAACGTTAAAATTTTACTGTCGGGGCTGTCCCGACAAAAGACCGCAAAGGATTAAAACACTTAGAACAGGCAGTGTTGGAGAATACACCAGTCATGACACGAAGAAATATCTGCAACAACGAGGAATGTTCAATTAACATTTCCTCAGTTACAGAATGTGCAAGAACGATGATGTGGACAAAAAAATTTCCAATAGGCATTGATTACTGCAGTATATATCCTGAACAGATCCGTCTCGCAATGTTCAAAAAAACCGATCTTGAAACATCTGAGAGTATTGAGTTCTATCAACCTAGAGAATTCCGAAAGGAATGGGAGAAGAAAAGTCAAAATGTAATAATTGTTGGATATGACAATAATTCTAGAAACTATCGTGTTTGGAATGAGGGGAGAAGGAAGATATTCATAAGTGCAAATATTGTTTTCAATGATACAAAAAGTAATGGAAATGAAGAACAACTCGGCGATTATTATAAATCGCATAATAACGTTAATAGCTATTATTATTTGTATTAAGAGTTTACCTTTTCATGAATTCAATCTGTCTTTTCTCTGATAGATGACACTACATTCACATTAGGTTTTTTATCGATATACCCACTCCATTGGCCGCCATTTCAGCTTCTCTTTGACAATGATTTGACCGTTCACAAAACACATTTATTTATGTTAAAAATTATAATGGTGGCATATTCGATTTTTTATACATGAATTAAATTGTCATGAAAATTAAGTGCACATATTGTAGCGTAGCATCATTTGTCGTGTGTAACTTCACTCTGTGTCACATAACATTCATTAAAATCTTTTCATGTACAATTCATTATATTTTGAGAAATAACCCATTCCAAATAATAATTACCGTATCATGTTATTAATTTTGAATAACATCAGTAGAATCAACTGTGATTACACATTTGTCCATTCAATTATTATGTAAACAGTAAAAACTGGATAATATCATTTTAATTGTCAACCATGGTCGAAAACACGCAACATGCAAATAATGAATATGGAAACATTAATTACAAAATTATTATCATTTCTATGACGGACACAAATTTTCTCACAAGTTAATTTGTTGCATTATACCAACAGAACAAACACTGTGGTTAATTACCCTTGGGTTTCAAGCATTTCAGCATTTAGTTCTGTAAAAAGTTCGTCTATAACCAGATTTAGTCTTCATTGGACAACTCACTGATACTGTCGTGATAGGAGAACCTCACGAAACAAAAGAAAGTCCTAGGACAATCAGGTGTTCACCTGGAGTTAGCCTAACCTTCCAGTAGTCGCGGGACTTGGCGCTACAAAAATGATCACTGGTGTACCTCTCAGATACTTGACCCAAATTGATGAAATAACTTTCCAATTTTTGAAACTGCTAATTCATTAGACTTGAGGATGATCTTTAATACCCTTGAATGCGCAATTATTTTTATATGATATTTAATGATATGTAAATAAGTGGGATAGTTCCCCACACTTACAATGGTGGTCGCAAGTATCTCTCAGATACAATCAACTATTATGAGTTTTTTCAAAATCCACGAGAAAAATATTCAGAGGGATTCTAGATAAAACAAAAAAAAAGCATTTACGTTATTAAAATAAATATATATTCGCAGAATAATTACGAATATAACATAGGAAAAAAAATCTGAAAAATTTTTGGCGGGAAAAAGGCAGCTGCAACCGCTAGATAATATTTTCAACCAACGACCGGATTGAGATAGAGCCATTCTGCGAAATCCAATCGATTCAGCATGCCAAAATTAGTAAATGCTGTGATGGATCGACACAAAATGAATTCTCAGCCGAAAAAACATCAAAAAATCAATAACATGCTCTTGTGGAAAATTTTCTTAGCTTTTTTTCTATATACATATGTATTTAACGAATGTGACTCGTTATGGTCGCAAAATGCGAAAAATATGAAACGTGTCCCACGATCCGCCATCCTAGCACACAAAAGCACCTATAACACCTACAAGCAAACTGTTAGGCCAGCAACCAATAACATGCTCTTGTGGGAAATTTTCTTAGCTTTCTTTCTATATACATATGTATTTAACGAATGTGTCTCGTTATTGTCGCAAATTGCGACAAATGTAAAACGTGCGCCACGATCCGCCATCCTAGCACACAAAACCACCTATAACACCTACAAGCGAACTGTTAGGCCAGCAACCAATAACATGCTCTTGTGGGGAATTTTCTTAGCTTTCTTTCTATATACATATGTATTTAACGAATGTGTCTCGTTATTGTCGCAAATTGCGACAAATGTAAAACGTGCGCCACGATCCGCCATGCTAGCACACAAAACCACCTATAACACCTACAAGCGAACTGTTAGGCCAGCAACCAATAACATGCTCTTGTGGGAAATTTTCTTAGCTTTCTTTCTATATACATATGTATTTAACGAATGTGTCTCGTTATTGTCGCAAATTGCGACAAATGTAAAACGTGCGCCACGATCCGCCATCCTAGCACACAAAACCACCTATAACACCTACAAGCGAACTGTTAGGCCAGTAACCAATAACATGCTCTTGTGGGGAATTTTCTTAGCTTTCTTTCTATATACATATGTATTTAACGAATGTGTCTCGTTATTGTCGCAAATTGCGACAAATGTAAAACGTGCGCCACGATCCGCCATGCTAGCACACAAAACCACCTATAACACCTACAAGCGAACTGTTAGGCCAGCAACCAATAACATGCTCTTGTGGGAAATTTTTTTAGCTTTCTTTTTATATACATATGTATATAACGAATGTGTCTCGTTATGGTCGCAAAATGCGAAAAATGTAAAACGTGCGCCACGATCCGCCATCCTAGCACACAAAACCACCTCTAACACCTACAAGCGAACTGTTAGGCCAGCAATCAATAACATGCTCTTGTGGGAAATTTTCTTAGCTTTCTTTCTATATAGATATGTATTTAACGAATGTGGCTCGTTATGGTCGCAAAATACGAAAAATGTAAAACGTGCGCCACGATCCGTCATCCTAGCACAAAACCACCTATAAAACCTACAAGCAAACTGTTGGGCCAGCAACCAATAACATGCTCTTGTGGGAAATTGTCTTAGCTTTCTTCCTATATGCATAAGTATTTAACGAATGTGTCTGGTTATGGTCGCAAAATGCGAAAAATGTAAAACGTGCGCCACGATCCGCCATCCTAGAACACAAAACCATCTCTAACACCTACAAGCGAACTGTTAGGCCAGCAATCAATAACATGCTCTTGTGGGAAATTTTCTTAGCTTTCTTTATATATGGATATGTATTTAACGAATGTGTCTCGTTATGGTCGCAAAATGCGAAAAATGTAAAACGTGCGCCACGATCCACCATCCTAGCACACAAAACCACCTATAACACCTACAAGCGAACTGTTAGGCCATCAACCAATAACTTGCTTTTGTGGGAAATTTTCTTAGCTTTCTCTCCATATACAAATGTATTTAACGAATGTGTATCTTTATGGTCGCAAAATGCGAAAAATGTAATAGGTGCGCTAGAATCTGGCATCCTAGCACATAAAGCGGCAAAAAAATATATTTCCGAAAGTTCTAGAATTTTTTCAATATTTTTTCCGTATTCTACGTCATCCATTTAACATGACACAGAAAATATTCGAAAATAAAAAATAATAAATTTAAAAATCGGTGCAACTCAAAGTGCGTAAGACGTTCGTAAAAAAGCCTACCAAATCTTTGTTTGACAAGCAATCGATTTCAAATTCGAAAAAAAGCTATTTTTTAATATTTTCCTAGCTGTATGAAAATATCGAATTATTATCTTATGAATAGCTTGGCCATACTGAAACATTTGTATTGCAATGATGACAAAACTTTCTCCATTTTTTCACACCAAATAAAATAAAAAGGATTTTGTCAAAACCCTTGCTGTTACTAGATTGATTCTTATCTAACAGTTTCATCAGAATTCCACGACCATTGTGATGACATGACACTCCAGAAACATGGAGTTCTCCAGATTATAATCAAGTTTCGATGATAATCGTGCCAGAGCGTTTCTCTTGCATGTTGCAATGTTGAAAACTCATAATTGAACTCTGGAATATAGTTCTTGACAAAATGTTATTTCATTTGCGAAATTTCCTTGCATTCTCGAATAACATTGTTAGCATTCGTCTTCACGAATCATTTCAATGTCAGTAGAGATAATATCTCTCACGTATTATCTGGAACTATTCAAGTGATTTCTCAAAGAGTCGTGAAACCTTGGGACAACATCAAGAATTTGGAATTTCTCTGAAAGTAAACAATCATGACGATTTATCTTCAATCAAATAATAATTCAGGACACACTCGTCATTTTTAATCAAGATACGTGAATCTTTTTTGAATTCATCCAACCCATTTTCAACTCGAAAAATGAAAACAATAACAAACACTGACAGAGATCGGTGAATAAGAAATTTGAATTATTTGTTGTTCTGCCTGTAGATCTTTAATATTCTAGAGGATATTTTGATTTTTTTTTCAGACGAACCAGATGCCCGATTTCTAAATTCTAAATTTCAAGAAACACGTAGAACATATTTACAAAAAATTAAACAAAACACGTTTGATGATGCATTCCCTAAAAAATTACATGTCCTTATAGAAATCTACTATGCTCAAGTTCACTCAGGTCAGAATATCATGGTCTGGGGCCAAGCATCAGAATACTCTCGAATATTTACCATGCAAAAACGCATACTCAGACTTATCTTTGATATGGGCTACAGAGACAGTTGTAATATTTTCAAAAATAAGATTTCAACCCTATCATCAATATACCAGTATCGGAAAGTTTTCATCTTGGGTATGGTGGTTTTATGAAAAAAAAGCTTGCTATAATGTTGAGAGAGCATTACAATTTCTCTCCTACTCGCTCGAAGAAGGGATATCAACGTGAGCTGTTAATTCGTCGGGCGAGGTAACAGGAGAGGCGCCCAGTAGTGCGTGTCTCGAGGCATGAAGATGAAAAGTGCACGTAATACTGAACTTAGTAAAATCCCAATATTCGGAGGTACGGTGAATCTCAGACTTCGAAAAAATTTCTTCGATAAAATGGAAAGTGTAGAGAACACTGGACATAGCCATAATTTCGACAGAATAAGCGAAAATGTGGGTACCGCTGGACTTGTTAAAAATTTCGCCATACAAATGGGAAGTGTGGTGAAATCTGGAATTTCCTCTAACGAAATAAAAGGTATTCACCACACTTTCCAAAATAAAGAAAGTGACAGTAGATCTTCTACAACTCCAAAGGAGATTGATATGAAGAATTTCCTAACAGTTCAGGCCCAAGTACACTTAGCCGATTTTCAAAAAGTCATACCACCAGACAGGTAGCCCCTATATAGGCGCACTTAACACACAACCACTCCTGAAACCGGCCGAAAATATATCTTGGATAGACAAGGTAGAAGAAATGGAAACTGTTGTGAAAGTGATAAATAAATCTGAGTCGATCACAAATCAACAAGATTGGGATAGAATCGAAAGTGTGGCGAACACCAAAGCTCCAAGTCAATTGGGAAGTCTGGTGAAATCTGGACTTGGATCGACTCCCAATATAATTATTGAAAGTGTGGTGAATCTTGGATTTTACCAAAATCAGAGCAAGAAGATAAAAAGTGCACGTAATACTGAATTTAGTAAAATCCCAACATTCGGAGGTACGGTGAATCTCGGAGTTCGAAAAAACTTCTTCGATAAAATGGAAAGTGTAAGGAACACTGGACATTGCTATAATTTCGACAGAACAAGCGAAAGTGTGGGTAACGCTGGACTTGAGAAAAATTTCGACACACAATTGGGAAGTGTGGTGAAATCTGGAATTTCCTCTAACGAAATGGAGGTGTTTACCACACTTTCCAATATGAATAAAGTGACAGCAGATCTAAAAGTTCAAAGGAGATCAATAAAAAGACTTCCCTAACAGTTCAGGCACAAGTACACTTAGCCGAAGTCAGACCACCAAACAGGTAGCGCCTATATAGGCGCACTCAACACACAACCACTCCCGAAACCGGCCAAAAATACGTCATGGATAGACGAGGAAGAAGAAATGGAAATTGCTGTGAAAGAGAGAAATAAATCTAAGTCAGTTTTATTGTCGTCTCTGTACATCACCTTATTATATAAACTTTCTTGAAATGTCTACAATTTATATTTACACAATCTCCTGATTGTTACTTTAATCAGTGATGTACCTCTGATTAAGTTGATACCTGATCAAGTTCAAGGTGATGTGATATCGTATTAAAACTTGATTGTGTTAGTTGTTACAGATATTCCAGGTTCATTGGTCATCATAATAAGTTAATGTGACATTAAGTGGATGTGACGTTAAGATCATTATTTCTATGGAACCCAACCTCGCCGTAAAGCCGAATGAATATTCACAGTGACATCAAGTACTTGATGGTTTTTCATGCAACCGGCCCTGTCTGCATAGCGTCGGCGTCGCGTCGATGTTGTGACGAGACAAATGTTCGTCTAGAATAGATAACCTCCAAACAATCAATAATCAACTAGTGGAGGTGGATTTTCCATCGTGACTGCTAGTTTTGTGACATTATCCGGTCAATACAAAAAGGGTTATATTGCATCACGTGTGATAAGAGACGGAAAACAATCCCAACAAACACTGCGCATACAACACTGTTCCATCGTATCGTGTTAGTTTCACTCGAACTTTCGTGGCGTGTAGTGCACGTGAAAGGATCTAAGAGTCAACGTTACGATTGTCGATAAACATCGCGTTGTGAATTTCTACATATTTGAATTCTTCATCAGGATAATCGCGTACTGCGGAAAGTTTTTTTTTTAAATGATAAGGACTGTGGAATAATCTATCCGAAATGTCAGACACCGCAGACCGTGTAAGTTTTGGTGTACCTACTTTAATGCATTATTTTCAATCATTGAATTCATTTTTAGTGGATATTATTGGGTTTTATTCAGTTTGTATTCGTCGCCGCGTATTTACTAGGGCATTCGTTCCGCATAAACACTGAATGAGCACCGAACGAGCCAATTTCCGAACAGTGTGGACGCTGTTTCAGCGTCCATACTGTCCGAGCGTTCGCTCGTTCGGTGCTCATACGGAACGAATGCTTTAGGCGAAGTTCCCTCCCTGTATGATTCAGACAGGGAACAGATGGCTTTAAAGCTGTCTGTAGTGACATACCCTGTACTGATGACGAGGCAAGAACCTCGAAACTAGTCTGCAGGTGGTCCCCCTGTCCGAATCAAAACAAAATTCTGCCATTTGGTTACAGGGAGCGCTTGCAATTGTTTCAATACCCGTCGTGGTATTAGCCAGGGGAGTAGTTGTTTTCTGACAGGTATTTGCCACAATTAGCCTACGTAGTAGGTGCATATGGGAGTAAAAAGGGTAAAAACATCGGTCGGCGACGACTATCGTTATTATACGCAGTTGTGTTAGAATTTCTCTACATTTTCATTACTCTGCACCCCATTTTTATATTATCTTAATCCAACTAAAAATTATTCGACAGTCATTTTATTTATCCATCAACTCAACTTTTACTTTCAGCATAATCCAATATCCTAATAATTCGTCTCTTACACCATTCAGCAGTTCTTGATTTTCAACTTTCAAAGTCGTTAGTTGAATTCCAATCGATTAATGATTATCTCAGATGATTTTAATAATCATAGAACCAACCATACAGTATTGGCAGGAACTTTCTATTTTTTTCAAATTTCAAGATAACTGCCTAGAATTCTAGTCATTGTCTGTATATAGTTTGTGACTGTGACGCGATAGACATTGTAGTAAGAATTTGGTATTCATAATATTCAAGCATTTAAGTTTAACCTCTCTTATTTAACAATTCGAATTTTGTATCTGTATTAACTTTTCATGATTCTGTTTTCAACGTAGAGGCAAAAATTGAAGTTCTCTAGTATTCACATCAGTTCTGCAGATGATCAATTATGCTAGAAAATTCCGACAATTATTAAACTCGAACATTTTTCAGATAATTCAACTCGTTTCGAAGTACATAGTACCAAAAAACTCACTGAAAAAATGAAAAGAAATGATTCAATAATTCCAAAACTCCAAATCCCCATTGACTTCAATAAAGCACGGCCACACAATCATAGTTATTTTTCTACTAGCGTGCGGAAAAATCCACTTTTCCGCTCTCATTTTAGTTTTGAAAGAGTCACTTTTTCGTCGAGTGCAATAAACTCTTTTTGCACGAGTTTCATACAATATTTTTTCTACGTTCATGCAAAAACCAGAAAATGTTTCATTTAGATGGCACTAAACTGTAAGTAAGACATTGTTTAAATCTATCTGCTAAAAGTAATTCAAAAACGTTTTGTGTAATTCAGATGATATTCGAAGGAAATAATTTTATTTTTAACAAATTGCATTTTCTGGTAATTTCATAGTCCATTATATAATGAATATGATGAAACATGCAACTATTTAAAACGTAATACAATCTCACAGAAAATGGGCTAAATTTGGCGTCGATTTGAAAGTTTATGTCTGTCATGATGACAGAATGACAGATGAGTGCAATAAAGTCTTTATTGCACTCAGTGCAATAAAGAGACAGTTTTTCCACCAAATATAGTTCAATAAAGTTTTGTTTTTTGCATGAACGTAGAAAAAGTAATTTAATTATTCCACCAGTGGATAAAGTAGTACTTTATACGGCTCATGAGTGTGGATAAAACTTCAATTATAAGGTGATTGTGGATAAAATTTGGTTTATAACTTTATTAGCCTCTTAACAGTTCCAGCGAATTTAATCTAATCAAGTGAAAAACAATATATTTTTGGAAATTTGTAGGGGAGTACCTATTGTCTCTCACAGTTGAATAATTAATGATATTTAGAATCATTGGACATGTAGTAGGTGTTGTCATCAATAATTTTTTTACACATGTCTTATTATCAGAGAGGCGCCAAATGAAGGCTGTTTATTAATAAAGTGAGTCATATTATTAATGATTCATTAGTATTTTATACGTTTGTTGATAAAGAATATTGGGCATATTTGGGGCAACTAGAACTATATCTTTTGAAGGTGTTTTGTGAGTGAACCCTTGTTTATTTTTGTGATCGAGAAATGCATAACCTCACACTTGTAGTTATTTCAGCTATTAGAATGAGTTTTTCGCATTAGTAAAGAATTTTAGTCTGTCACAGCAATGAGGTCGTGCTGTAGGTTTTCCGGGTTTTCCTACAGCTGAAAAGTGAATACGCCACCAAAAATCAGTAAGTCGCCCGGAGCGCCACGGCAAATAATAATAATAGCCGTTTTTACCCACACAAGCTATGCTATGCCTCTATGAGTGTTTATGAGGGAGTGTTATTATTATCAATGAGGGCACGCATTTTTTTTGTTTGGTACGTTCCAAGGTTGAATACTGCTGCACTGTTTGGAATCCACACAGAAAAAAATTGGTACCTGAATACAATGAAAAAGTTCAGTGACTCAATGAATATTTTTATCAATATTGGTCCAATGAAAGCAATCGTTATATCAATGTACCACTGGTTATCCATACTATGAATACGGATCTTAATAATATCAATGAATGCTTTCATTGATATCATGATCAAGTACATTAAATAGGTTCGTTTTGGTAATGAATTCCATTCATCAAACGAATAAAGAGTGAACACCCAAGCAATGAATTGTATTCGTTCAACTGATGAAACTGTATTCATCAAATTGGTTATTATTGTCCTTTCTTCGAATGAATGCTGTATGATTGATATAATGATTCAGATTAGTTCGACGATGGATATTTTTCATCAATCCAATGAACGGTGATTATTAAGTATCGGTTCCTTGATTCAATAATTGATATACATTAAATCTATGTTTCAGTTTCTTCTCGTGATGCTTTCACACATTGAACTAATTATTTTGTTTATCATTTGAATAAGTGGTATTTATTCAATCATTGCATATCATTCGTAAATGCAATGAAGGCCTCCCACTGATATTGAGCATACAGTGAGTTTCCGAACGATATGCAAAATAATTAACATGCATTCATCAGAACATCGCAATCCTGATTGGAAGGCGTATCTCCAAGTTATCTTTTATTTCGGCTGGCTCCTTTCGGAGCTCTTCGGATGTCTCTGTAGTCTGTGCTACCTGAGAAAATGCTTCAACGATCGCTTCTGTCTGCCTTAAGTTAACCGGCTCTGTGAAAACAACGAAGTAGTGCGGAGTGGTCCCTCTAGTGGAGGCGCTGTGTACTACCAGCTAAAGCTAACTTGCCAGCAACGGAGATTTCTATGCGAGGATTCGGCTGAACTGATGCCGGAGTATATTTAAACACGAGATGGCTTGGTTCGACATAAGGCTTATTATTATATTCATGAACATATTAATTACGGAGTTATAGAATGGGAGGAAAATGTTGCTTCTATCTGCCTAACAAAACTGGGACTTAGTAACTTCGTTACACCTTCTATGATCTTTCCATAGCCCCAATAAAACCTGTGTGTAGATCTGAAAATAGATTATCATTGATTTCGATAAACTTGGATTCATTGTAACAATAAAATCATCTCGGGGACCATTAATTACGTTCATTGATATGATGAACAATTTCAAATGGATTCAGTGTACCCCTTTCATTACCTCAATGAACTTTTTCATAGCAGCAACGAAACCTGTTCATAAATGTAAAAAAAGATCATCTTTGATCTCAATGAACTTGAATCATTGTCAATGCCAATGAACGGAAAGGTAATAAACGGTATTCATTGTACCACAATTTTTTCATGAAATAATATACATTGTTCCAATGTACTTTTTTCTTCATTTCAATAATCTTTTTCAAAGCCGTAACGAAATATGTTCATAGGTCTGAAATTAGATCATCATTGATCTCAGTGTACCCCTTTCCTCACCTCAATAAACTTTTCCGCAGGAGCAACGAAAACTGTTCATAAATGTAAGAAACGATCATCTTTGATCTCAATAAACTTGAATTCGTTGTATCGATAAATACCTACAAAAGTCAATGAATATTTATTCATTGCCACGATGAAAAATGTATTTTGCCAATGAACGGAGAGGTAAAAAACGGCATTTATTGATATAACGTACCACATTTTTTTCATTGTATTGAACAAGTATTTCAAAAAACACCGCAGCTATCCAGTGAATCAATATTATCACTCTGAGTAAGCGTGTAGAAACTTCCGACATTACATTCTTTTACAAAGTCATACCCGAACTAATTGACTCTCGAATTGACTCATCAGAGTTGCAAGCCCTACTTAACATCACTATGCCACGAATCACACGAAAACACCTGTTTCAACAGACCACAAATTAGCTAATTATGATTAGTAAGCACTTGCAATCAAATAAAATTTATCAAAAAAGTTACTATGATGATATACTCCGGCTAATTGATTTATAATGTCTTTGATTGTAACACAATTAATGAAATAAACGAATAAATTAGCTACTAGACTGGGCATTATAACAACAAATTTTATTATGATAAATCAACTCCTGTAGAAATAAACCCATTTAAATATGACGTCTGTGTCAGGACAGCGATAAAAAAGCATGCACCTTTTTTATCGCGATAAGAATGCCTGTTCCTCAAAAACAGACTTCATCTAGTAAGCGGAAGTCCCTTCAATTCCTGTCATGGCAGCAATGATTGTTCAGTATTGTTAACACAATATGAATCGTTTTGGAAAGTTTCATCTGAACAGATTACAAAAAAAATAATTATACCTAATTGTGTTGTTAATAACTGCTCCTTCGTATAACTGTTTCAATCAAGGTGATTATTATTGTGGTGTATTTATATATTGTTGTTAATTTCTTTCTTCAACGAAATAATTTTGCTAATCAGTAATTTGACGAGAGAAACTGACATGAAAAAATTGCGAGACCGTAAGGTCGAGCAATTTTGTCTAATGTCAGTTTTTCGATAAAAAAAAGCTCTTGTGCTTTTACTGTTGATAAATAATTTGGGTTCGAATCAAGTCTATTCTGTTCGTCTGTCAATAATTTTTTACAGTTCGTATAGTTTTCAAAAAATCATGTCAAAATATGAATATATCAAAATATTATGAAATTAAGTAGATATAGTGACAGTAATGTTATAAATTTGAAACCACCTGATATCACATTTATGCCAGTTAATTTCAGTGTTGTAAGTCGGTATATGGCTTTCAGTATTGGTAATCTTTTATTTTAATATTTTCAGAATATTCTCAATATTTCTTTTTTTGTATGACCGTTCGAAATAGAAACTGTTAGGGTTAAAACAGATTTCGTGTTTATAATTAATGATCAAGGTCGAAAATAGATGTTTGGAACATTTGGTGTGAATTCCATTCAAGAAATAGACGCTACCCAAAACACATGAAAGTACGGTTCCGAGAACACATTGCTCTTATCCGATTTTCGAGACCAGAAAAATCGAGTGTGTTTTGCTTATTACCCAGAAAAATATTTTTTTTTTAGTGATTTTCGACCCAAATATTCCTATTGTACAGGTGTATTGCAATAAGGAGTCCTGGCAGGAGATTGTTTTTCGTGATGTTTATCCAAAATCTGTTATTCCACTTTCTTTTAGGTACTCATGTATAGAGCACAGATCAGACCTTTTCTGGAATAAGTACTATCCCTATATAAGTACAGCTCCAATGCATACAATGAGAAAAAGGAGGACAATTCGTCCGTTAGTGATACCTCGGTCTCAAACTCGTCCACTTCTCTGAAACTCACCCGAAAATTTGGCGATCTGTCCTATCTTATAGGTTTTCTCATTGTCGCTGCTCTTCGGAAGTATCATCAATTGTTCCACAATTAGAAGTTTCGTTGACATTGGTCCAACAAGTTTGTTTTTTCAACGAACTGCGAAAATTTCTATCTCATTATCCAAGAAAGTATTTTCCGAAGCGTACAGTTTCTTGGTTCTCACGATTATAGAATTTTTCGTTTCATGGATGAAGAAAGAAGAACCTGGAGAACAAATCTTCATTTTCATGAAATAATCTATTGGTAACTAATTTTTCTTACGTTCTAGGCAGTTTTAGTCCAAGTGATTTTGTTAAAGATTAATTCACATATATAATCAAAATATACAGTCCACTTATCATTTGAGAATGTACAAAATATCATTCGAATGTTATTCCTTTGTAGAAAAAACACGACAAAAAAATAAACAACCATAAAAGTAAATAATGAGTTGATAATGAATATAACATTGACCCAATGATGTAAAACTTTCACTAGAGTAAAAAAACTAGTCATTTCATATTCACAACAAATTACCATTAACATCTTTGTCAGTTCAACCGTTTAAATTTGAATAATTCATCTTCAACTCTATTTCAGTCACCGAGGATGATTCACGTTAGTGAAAACTTTCGACGCTTTGTAATAAGATTATTCATGAACTTTCGTTTCTGTCAAAATTTGTAAATGTTTGTGGATATAGACTTTACGTAGTTACGCGAATGTTAGTATATTTCTTCCAACATAGATGAACACGTGAAATTCTCATTAATTGCGCAAACGCTCTTGAGTGCCTTATTACTGGATATGATACGTGTACGACGAATGCGCATCATGGGCGTGCACGTTTTCACGGTTTTTTATTTTTCATTTTTCAAATTTCAAATTTTAGTCCACGAACGCATTTTGACATGCTGATTTTGAATCTTCGAAAGAAAATGTCGAAAACTAATCGGAAATATTTTTGGCATCACAAAAACAATTTGAAAACTGATTCAGAGATGACCAACTCGAGACCGGTTAGAGATAGACGAATTCTGCGAATGCTAATCGATTTAGAATGGCCAAATTAGTATTTACTGAGAATTTGAACAAAAAAAATTGACGGACAAAAAATTGTCCAGTATATCATGATGATTTTTTGAACTTTTTTATTATTAATTTTTTTAATTTAAAATGTTTGTCCCCGAACGAATTTTGACGTGCTTATTCCGAATCTTTGAACGAAAATGTCGAAAACTAATCGGAAATATTTTTGGCGTCAAAAAAACCATTTGAAAACTGATTCAGATCTGACCAACTCGAGGCCGGTTAGAGATAGACCAATTCTGCGAACGCCAATCGATTCAAAATGACCAAATTAGTATACACTGAGAATTTGAACAAAAAAAATCGACGAACAAAAAAGTCGAGTATAACATAATCGATAATTTTTTGAACTTTTTTGTGAGAGACTCTTTAGACCTCTGTAAACAAAATCTTAATTCGGTTCGACATTCTGTATCTTTTCTTCACCGGCAATTGCCATTTCTGGTCTGGAATGATGACGGACAGAGGTTAGAAAATGTCGACCCACATTTCAAAAAATTTTGAAACTCACAATTTTTTTTTTCGCATTTTTCACACCTGTCAATCATTCTAACATGACTTTATACACCCTCCTTCACGGGAGTGCAAGAGGTTTAATTACACTCTGTATACTAGAGGATGATGATCCATACTTAATCCATAAACCCACTTGGAATTAAATGTTGTTTTATCTAACAAATGTTTTTTATTTTTTTCAGGGACCTTCAAAAACCACTGAACAGCACTTGGAAGATAGACCTAAAGGAAGTACGAGCAGCAGCCACTTGAAATGCTGCCAGTTCAATGATTCCTTAACGTCACTGTCAACAGATGAAAAAAGTACCATTTGTGAAACAAAGAACATTTACATGAAACCATTGCAAGAAAACTGTATCAATAATAATTTTCACGTGATACAGCAGAGTATGAAGAACGAACACGTGTTTCTCAAGAAGCAGGCCATCGACCTGGAATTTGAAAATATTACCTTCTCTTCTACTTCATGGTCGATTACAAAACTCAGAAAAGGTGAGTTCACGTATCAGAAATGATTATAACGAAATCAAACGAACTTACGATGATTCTCGATAGGCTAGTGCCTAGAATTTTTGGGAAAAGGAAAGTTACAGGCATGGACCAGGTTGAGGTTCCAACTTCCAACGCGACCTAGCGGAAAATGTTCAATACACAAGTTGTAGATAATAAAAAAATCTACACTTTTTCACATAACTTCAAATTAACCGTCAAAATGGCGAAAAATCGATTTTACAGTTTTTTTTTCTCGCGTATTGGTTTCGTGCACAATTGACAGACCCTGGAGGTAAAACAAACTCAATCGTAGAAAGAGAAGAAGAAATAACCTCACTTTTCCATTTTGTTTCGTTTGCTGTACTGCTGTTCTTGAAAAATTTGTGAAAATTTGATTTTTTTACTTAAAAAGTGATTGCGTTTCTACTAAGAGACTCTAAAGAACGTTTCAGTATAAATAAAGCGGGAAAGTGAGGTTAGGTGGGTTGTCACATATCCTAGGTTAGGCTGTTTTACCTCCAGGGTCTGTTCAACCAATTGGTTGAACCGTACAACCTATGATACACTATCTACATTTTAGGAACTAAACCATAAACTGAGTCATGGAACGATTTTGACGATCTGACAACAGTGACAGTGATAACTGACAAGCGAAGAACGTTAACCGCTAACCGGGCGGTTTGAACTGGGGGCATTCCGGCATTCCCGCACCGTTACGTTGAGACGGTTGATACTATTTTCGGTCTGAATACGCCAACTTTTCAAGAGTGACAAGTCCTAATAACCAATGTTGGATATTCTCAAATAACCAATGTACCTCTGAATAAGGCTGAATGTGGGTTGCAGGTATTTTCTGCACCTTTTAACCACCGAGATGTAGACACATTGCATTTTGCGACACAAAAAGCTGAGAATATCCAGCTTATTGCGTCAATTCTACCTGACCAATTAGAATGCGAAACGCAAAAAGCAAAACGTAAAAAGCTGGGTTGTGAACTCCACTTAACACGTCATCTAGACCACACGATGATCTAGTAC
This sequence comes from Chrysolina haemoptera, assembly GCA_958298965.1. Lineage (NCBI taxonomy): Eukaryota > Metazoa > Arthropoda > Insecta > Coleoptera > Chrysomelidae > Chrysolina > Chrysolina haemoptera. Next base: position 23,157,238 of record OY282601.1, on the reverse strand, counting down.
GCAGTTCATGAATCTAGTACGATTTTGTCACGATTCGATACGTTAAAAGTTTACTGGCTGGCAACACTGGCAACACAGGCAACACAGGCAAGACAGTTGTGCACGACGCACGACAAACAATTTAGAATTAAGATTATTGTAGGCGAGGTGGCGCAGTGGTTAAGGGCTAGTCTCATGATCCAAGGGTCCTGAGTTCGATTCTTCAATGAACCAGACTTTTTTTCATTAGAAATTAACTCTGGGTTATTGAAGAACACGTTTTTATGATTGACGGGACTACGAATAATCATGCTGCTCCATAGGTGGCGCAAGGAGTTAGTAACAAGGCCTAGCCAGAACACTTGTATGAATGGGTTATATGTTGTGACACATGTCCGCCGTCTACGATGTGCCAGCAATATTCAGAAATAATATTATATTAAAAATATATATATAATATGTGATGTTTAAAAAAAACACTTGGGATGCAGTATGGCTTCGAGCCAGACTACTGCATTCCCCCGATACACCTCAACTGTCTACGCCGGTTGAAGGCCGGATGGCAACGGATTTGCCGCTGTTGGGATGTCCATATAACATGCATATAACGCCTTAAAGGAAGCTGTGGACAATAAATGATGAGAGAGAGAGAGAGAGAGAATTAAGATTATTAAGAATGCATTAGCATTACTACAAGTGTGCAAGTGTGATAAATCTATTCGGATGAGACAAACATCAAATAATTTTGATGAATCCCTATTTATACGTATTCTTTTTCTTTTGACTTCTTATGTCGGTATATTTGCTTGATGATGACACAACGTTCATTAAAATGAATATATCCGGAATGAGTTTAGGTTACCTTGTTGGTTGAACTGAAATTCTAATTACCTACAAAATTTCATTGTTCGTGCTACCATAGTTTCAATGTTAATCAGTGCGGAAACAAATATTTACCGCATTTCCAGTCATGGGAGAAGCATCGATTAAGTGAATATTTTAACAGTATGAAGAACAAAAACAAAATGCTTGTAAGTGTTAGTGAACTGTATTTCGAAGAAACAAAAGCCAAGCATGAAGAAATACCTAGTCTTGGATGGAAATTGGTATCTGCCTATGTAAGTAT